>CM022780.1:4216737-4371737 GCA_012411365.1 Ameiurus melas | reverse complement strand
CGGAAAACTACTCGGATCGGCGAAATCGCAGTCGAACGAGATTGTTCCGCGCGATCGTTCACGGTGACGTTTGTTAGTAAACGAGACCTTTGAGCTGTAGTCATGTTCGACGCATGTTAATCGGAGAGGGCTTTGGCTGAACGCACGTCGTGATGCCGTCACGTGACGCGCCTTGACCCAAATCTGCATAAAACCTTCTTCTCTCATTTATTTCACACTTTTTTTTTTCATTTGACGCTTTTATAATCGAATGAAAAAAAGATCTGTTTATTATCAAAATAATCATTGGTTGCAGCTCAAATGAAGACACACTCCCGTCTAGGGGAAGTCCAGTGTAGAAAAATCCAGCATGTTTGGGTCGATCGGAGGAAACTGGAGAACCCAGATGAATCCCACATGGATATGGAGAGGAGACATGAAACGGAGCACGAACAAGATGGAACCTGCGACCCTGGATGGGCGTCAAAGCTACTCGCAGCACCACCATTTGTAATTCTTTTGTAATTCGTAAAACTTACGAATACCGACTGGGGCTAAAAACAGCTGAGGATGAACTGCGCGGCACACGAACACACAATGAACTCTGATGAATAAATCAGTGGCTGAGCATTTATTATTTACACGCAAGGCCTCTATTCTGTTCACTACACGCCTTCGCTCCAAACTTAGAACTGAACTTCTTTACTAATTTCATTTTCTTTTAATGTTTACTTTCCAGAACCAAGAAAAATATCTTTTCTCCCTGCCCTATAAGAAGCACTTTCTCAGCTTCCTGGGCTGGGTTTCCCCTGACAGGTCTGTGAAGCGGAGTAAACACTGACACCAACCTGCACCACTACACTACTCCAAACGTCTTTAAATACAGGAGGGAAAGTAGGCCTCGGGCAAAGAGGCACGGACAGAGAGGTATACAAGACGATAATACAAAAATAAAAAAATAAAAAGAGAGGACACTTATACGCATGCGCAATAGATCGGAATAGATAGATTGGAGACGGAATTTTATTACAGATCCGTAGCATTTGAGCTAGACACGGTCTACCTACGTTCTGGGCGAAACACACAGGAATAAAAAGGAAAGACAAAAAAAAAAGTCATGTGACTTTCCCTCTGCAAATGCGATTGGTTAATTGGCTCAGAAAAGTAAAAATGGCGGCGAGCGAGAGGTACGTTTGGTCTCGTTGCACAGCAGCCGAAACGTTGCTGTTTGTCCTTCTGAAACGCCTGAGCAAAAGACTCCGCAAAAGAAATCGCTCAAAGTCCGTCATCGAAACGATTTGGTGTAATTACCTCCCAGGGCTGCCTCACACGATTCCGTTCCCAAACATCAGGCATCCGGCTCCGATCGCAAGATAACATGAGGTTTGTGATAACGTTTCGTCTGCACGCTCTGAAGCACCAGTCATTTCCAACAACATCCATTTGTCTCGATACTTTGCTCCAGTTTTTCCCTGGAAGTGACGATTTTGTTCTCTTGAACACATTGGATGGAAAAGGCGCTTTATTCGCAAAAGTTTTATGCGACATTCGCAAGTTAAATTCGCAACTTGGATGAAAGCACAGCTGGTGATGGATGAATCAGAAATTCATTAGCTAACCTACGGTCCACAGTGAGTGAAATATCCTTAGGGGTGGACGATGTGACAAAAAGATCCAACGCAATTTCTACGACACGCTGTAGAAATATACCACGATGAACAGGCTTGCTCACAACCTGCCAGCAAAACCGTAGCGTCAAATAAAATAAACGTAAAAAAAAAAAAGTGTCTAAAAGTTGTTGTTTTCTTATTTAACGTCGACAAATTTAAATTAATTTGTACGTATTTAGGTTTAAAAAACAGAAAGCAAAACAATGAATAAAAATACGCAACACTGAAAAGGTGAAACGGTCAAAAATCTAACAATTTTTACGGTTTACAATTTTCGAGATAAAGTATGAAATTATAATAAAATTCAAATGAAATTTAACAAAATGATATCATGGTATCCACTAGGGAGGTCACGATACCAAAAATCTAGTAGTCGGTACCGATACCACCAAAAGTACACGATACCAAAGTCGATACCACGGTACAAATAAAATGAAAAATATTTTTCAAAATAATAATAAAATGAAAAAAATAACATTTAAAAACTCTCCTGGAGGACATCCTCCTCTGGCAAAGAGAGAGAGAGAAGGAGAGAGAGGGGGAGGGAGAGAGGTAGAGGGGGGGAGCAGGGGTTATTTTAGTTATGAAACATTGTCTGACAATGAGTCTCCGGAGGTGCACTCCTAAACGCACGCGCACACACACACACCTTATATTCTGAATGCAAGCATTAGTTTAAATTCACTGATGTGGTGACAGGCCAAAAGGATTTATTAAAAGCACGAACATGTGAATAATTATTAGTGACATTACTATGTTTAGCTGACAGGACACGGGCTGAATGGCGATGCATGGTGGAACATTAGGAGGTAGTTTATAACATCGCAATGTGTTAGCGTCGTTAACAAATAACCGGCTATCGCTAACATTACATGGAGCATAACGTTAGCTGGTTTCACGGCCACAATGTCAGCTGCCTCAAACAAACATGATATAGGACCGGCTTTCAGGTGCTTCGCCAAATTCCAGGTGTTTCCTCATTTAGTTTGAAATGAACGATCGCATCGGTTGAACACCGGAAACTTGTTAAGCTAAGCTAATCTTCTGTAGTTTTTCCTGTGTGTTCGTAGGCGTTCCTCTTCTTCACCACTCGTGGACCGACTAAAACACTTTATTTGCTGCCCCCATCAGATTCGGAAGAATAGCAAACTCAGTACTTTTGGTACTTTCGTTGCAAACGGTACCAAGGCTACTGCAGAAAAACAAGTCCCCGTCGCATTTTAAGAACGTTGGTGCAGACTTGGTAACGAAGTATCGGTTCTTGTCACATCCCTAGTATCCAGAATACCTCAGAAAAGTGATATTGTGACAATCATTATGTGGAAGTTCACAGCCTGAGGCTCCTCATAGCAAAAATAAATAAATATACAGAAAATACAGTGTCACAATCAGTACTTTTAACGATAAGGGTTTTTTATTTGTCGAGAGTCAATAGGCATTGAGAAGAAGGAGCGGTTATGAGTCATATCTACATCAAGAACCGTCTCAGCCGCATGAATCAGGTAAAGTCTTAGAGATCAGATCAAGGCATCAAGTCTTACAGATATACTCTTACATGCTCAGGGATTTCCACGGCCTAATTTATATTAAAAAACTTTTTTTTTTAAAGTCAGGCAACAAAAAAAAAACAACCCATAATTGCTTTTTTTTTTATTAAACTGGTTTTAATAAAATAAAATGGTTTCAAACCATTTCTAGTGCTACTTGTTCAAAACGTTAGAGCATCTTGTGCCCTGAAATGGAAAGATAACTCCACAAAATCGACATCACTTCCTGTGTGGCCACGTTATCACAACAGCCTTTAAATGGATATGGGAAAGGAGGTCTCCTACATCCTGTGTGTGCATTCAAGCTGGAAAGAAGAGAAAAGAAAAGAAAAGAAAAGAAAAAGAAAGAGACTGACGTATGTAACAAAACCATCGCAAACTCTGCAGCTAATCGAATGCACAATGCAGACGTGGAGCTTTTAGTAAAAACTATAAATAGCCTGTAGAATTCAATAAGGAGATCAGAAGGGCAATGTAGGTATGGGTTAAAAGGTATGAACTACAGGGATTCCAGCTGGTGCTATAAAAACAAGGCTGGACAGAGATCATCTTTCTCTCAGGTCACGGGGCCAGGTTACTCCCACTGACTCGCAATTAAACCGCTATTTAAAGAGCATCGTGTCTCAGGCATCCTGACCTCAGTGTAACACGCCGTACCATGAAGGTATGCATGAAACGCAGTCGCGTCACTTTTCCTATCAGCGAGCAAAATGGCTCCACAGTGAACATGCATCCCGCCTCGCAACACGACGCTTCATTTTACTGTTAACAAGAGCTGCTGGATTCTCGAATCCGATTGGTCGGAAAATTGCCGTAATTTTCTACAACAGCAGCGCTGACATCATTTCTGTCTGTAATTCAAAGCACAGGTTTATATCAACATGCTCGATTTAAGTTCGTTTCCCCATCTCTATAGCAACGACTCGTTCACAGAGAGGGACTTGCATGCGAGAAGCTAATAATATATTTTTCAAAATGTAATTTTAAGTGTTTTTTTGAACAAAGAAAAACATAACTGGGGGGGGGGGGGATGTGGACAAAAATATCATCACGATTCTCAACAACATTCCTGAGATTTTTGAAAAATTTAAACGTTAAACTGCATAAAAAGCACCAGATCCACAGGATCTCAGAAAAGCATATTTTTGTCTCCCAACATCAATACTATATCATAACAACAACGCTCGGCCCTACGTGTAATTGTTGAAATGGTGAAGTTCCTTGTAAACAGACGTTTCTTTAATGGAAGGAGTCTCCAGTGTCAGCGCTTTTGTCACAGCCAGTTTTCTGACATGAAAGAAATTTTTAAAATGTAAAAAATTAAAATAAAAAAGAGAACCTGGTGCGAAATAGCTGCTTCGCTTACAGCCCTAACTTAAGTTACAACATAACAAGGCGTTAAACGTAACCAAACGGATAAAAATTATGCCCGCCATTATTAAATTTAAAAAAATGTAATCGCTGGGTATAAGAGGAATAAAACGCTTCAGGAAGTGCTGTTCTAGGGAAATCATCAACTCTGGAGTGGTAACACTATACACCCTAGTTGTATACTGATTATTTTCCTATCACAGAACACTTCAAAGTGTTGGACTAGTTATAATCCTAAATAAAGATATGAAGCATGTGATGAGAGATTAATGTTCAACAACGTTACGAGATTTTTACACAAAGTGCTGTTTGCTCACAGGAGTATCACAAGGAGATGACTCATGCCACTTTCTGTGAAACAAGGTCAATGGTCCAACCTGACACACTGTAGTATAGCTTACAGCGTTATTCATCATGCTAACGAATCGACTTCAAAAGCTAAAGCTGAGGCGTGTGCACCAGGTAAAGCAGCCACAATAAAGTAAAGCTCACAGAGCTGCTGGCTATCCGTCCTGACGGACGAGCCGTCTACGAGCCGAACCCCGGAACATAAACAGGCGCGCGCTGACCAATGAACGGACAGTTTACTCACGTGTGACCTCCATAAACAGGTTTTTTTTTTTTTTTTTTACACTTTGATATGTTGCCTTGTGAAAGCGAACCGAGCCAAGGAGAAAATACAACGCTGTAGCAATTTAAGTCCCCGTTTCAGAACAGAGTACAGATCTGAATACGGCCACGAGACCTCGCAGAAAGTGCAGCTCAGAGACATTGATTACATATAAGATTGCGTAGTTTCCGGCTAGTTGGTCCTTCGGTTGCTGTCCGGGACGCATCGAGAAACATGTGAAGTGGAGATCTGATCACAACGCTTCTTCGAGGCATATTGCATTTGACCCCGTTCACACCTGGACTTACAATCTGGTCACCCAGGACGCAGGTTAATGCCAGGTGTGAACGGGGCCTTATGAGATCACGACATGTTAATGCAGGTCAATGACAGTGAATTGAACATGTAATATGAGAGATGTAAAACACTTGGGGACGTGCCGTTATCGGAAAATAATCAGTGATGGAAGGGCGAGATGAACGCAAAGTGAAGCAGAGTCGACGTTACCACTCCGAGGTTGATTATTTTCCTCTGACGGCACATCCCAAAGTGTTTGTCAGCGAATCGACAGCACGTCCGCAAAAACATCATTAGTCAACAATCTGCTGGTGTGAGGATTTGCATTACATTTGCATACTGGAGCATGATTGGCTCTTGTATTTTGTGATGCGGTAACAAGATCACCACATGCTTCAGTGAGATTTTCACTTTTCTGAAACGAATACAGGAAGAAAAACCTTGCCGTGATCATTACTGCGCTGAAAGATTTCAGTAATAATGAACAGGCTTAGAGTGAGTTTAATCTATTGTAATGTTTATGGTAAATGCAATGATATATCGTATATCATTTAAGAATAATCTGTAGGTATAGTGAAAATTAAGACACTTGTCTGAAACATGTGAAGAAGAGCACTACCGCTTTTCTTAAGCAGGGCATGAATTTAGGGCAAGGCTGGTTTAAACAACTATTAAGTGACAAACAAGAATTAAGAAAAGGGGAAGGGAACTGAAAAAGAAGAAAGGATGAAAGGGAAGGAAGTGAATGGGAGTTGAGGGAATGAGTGGAGAATGAGGAAAAAGTAAAGGGAAGTGAGGAAAAGAACGGGAGGTGAAGGAAAGGAATAGAGAGAGGGAAAGAAAGGGAAGTGAAGGAAAGGAAAAGAGAGAGGGAAAGAAAGGGAAGTGAAGGAAAGGAAAAGGAAAGGGAAGTGAGGGAAAGGAAAATGGAAAGAAAGGGAAGTGAAGGAAAGGAAAGGAGAGAGAGGAAAAGAAAATGGAAGTGAAGGAAAGGAAAAGGGAAGTGAAGGAAAAGAAAGGGGAGATAGGGAAAGAAAGGGAAGTGAGGAAAGGAAAGGGAAGTGAGGGAAAAGAAAACAGAAGTGAGGGAGAGAAGGGCAAGTGAGGGATGTAAGATAGGGAAAGAAAGGGGACAGACAGACAGACAGATAGATAGACAGATAGAAAGATAGAGAAAGAGCGAGAGGTGTGTTAGTTCACCTTCAGCCACGGTTTCCTCCACGGTGACCTGGTAGCGGCCGATGCTGAAAACGCGGCCGATGAAGGCGCCTCCTCCTCCGGTTCCTGCGCCACCTCCGGCCCCGGCGCCTCCCGAACCGGGCCCGGAACTCACCGCTTCCCTTCGGCTGTCGAAAAACTTCTTCATTGTCGTTCTTCCGTCTTCCACAGAGTGATCGAAGGTCTTCAGCCGTCACTCATGGACCATGAAACCAACGAGTCCGCGGAGCTTCGGCTTTCAGTAACGTCGTGCTACTGCAGTGGAACTTCCACGAGCGTGTAATCTCATTCCAAACCAACCCTTTTTTTTTCTTTTTTTTAAAAACCAGGCTAAAATATTTCTTCTAAATATAATAAGATATTTATCGTAAGACCATGGTGAGGACAAGAAAAGACCCGTCTAGAAAAAGAAATGAAGTAATGTGATCGCTAGAGTTCTGGGTGAGTCACTGGCACGAACATCGCGGACGTGACCCGGCCGGTGGAGCTCTGAACGCCGCAGAGAAAAGCCCAATCACCCGGCAAATGTCAGCTGTGTGTCCCAACACCGAACACGCCGTGCAACGTCTACACGGTCAGTCTGGACTCGAACAGAGCCGCAGAGAGTGTTGATGGAGGTCACAGCTCAACTGGAACCCAAAACACTCCGCTGAGCCCAATGACGCAAGTCTAACGCGTCCAACGCTCACGCGCGCTAGTAATCCGTTACTTAGTAACATCCAGCACTGCTCCGCGCGCTCCTGCGAAAACACATCAATCGAGCCGGAAATATCGGTCAATTACGACGATGAGAAAATGACTACGGTGGTGGGGTCACTTCGACTCGTTCCAGGAAACGGTGCGAAAAGGATCGGTTTCATTCACGTCCTCTCATCGCGATTCAGAAATGTACAAATAAATTTAACAAAACAAAACAAACCCCCTTCGTGTTAGTGTTCTCACCGCAACAACAACAACACACCGCTACAGCCATAAACATGCTCCTCCATTCACCTACAGCCCGGGGGACTGCTAACGTCCACAGGAACGCACAGACTTCTGGGAACTGTAGTTTCACTTGACTTTGACGTAAGCGATGTGTGAGAGCGAGACGTCACGGCGGAGAGCGCATGCTCAGAAAACGTCGCTAGAAGTCGAGGGATGACGTCAGAAAACAACCCGCACGTATTTGCATATCATTTGCATGTCACACCAAGAGGTTCTCAAGGCACTTCACAAGGACTAGTTCAGAACAGAACGGAATATATTGGCACCCCATCCAGGGTGTACTCCGCCTTGTGCCAGATGCTCCCTGGGATAGGCTCCAGGTTCCCCGTGACCCTGAAAAGGATAAGCGGTATAGAAGATGGATGGATGGATGGACAACAGTTTTATCAGGACAGAGCAGAACAGAGACATTGTCAGAATATCATAGAGTTTTAATCACGACAGACTGGAATAGAACTTTATTCGAATGAAATAGAATTACGATTTGTCGCAATGGAGGAGTTATTACGGTAGTCGTAATCACAATAGATCAGAGCGAATAGAATTGCAGAAGATTAGAATAGAGAAGATTGGCCTCACAGCTCCAGGGTCGGGGGTTCGATTCCTGCCGCCGCCCTGTGTGTGCGGAGTTTGCGTGTTCTCCCTGGTCTGCGGGGGTTTCCTTCAGGTACTCTGGTTTCCTCCCCAGTCCAAAAAGATGCACGGTAGGCTGACTGGCGTATCCAAAGCGTCCGTAGTGTGTGTGAATGTGTGTATGGATGTGCCCTGTGATGGACTGGCACCCCATCCAGAGTGTACCCCGCCTTGTGCCCTGTGCTCCCTGGGATAGGCTCCAGGTTCCCTGCGACCCTGAAAAGGAGTAAGCGGTTGAAGATGGATGGATGGATACAATCAAATAGAATTGAGTTTTTATTGCCATAGAGTATTATCCTTATATAACCGTTTCCTCAGAATAGAATTGAACAGAACAGAATAGAATAGAGTTTGTATTAAAATAGTGTTTTTTGCCAGAATAAAATAGAAGTGGGTTTTATTGCAGTAGAATGGAATATTGTCAGAATATATAATAGTTATCACAGTAGAATAACCAAAATAGAGTATTGCCATAATGTAATGTAATAGAATCATTTTTATCACAATGGAATAGAACACAAATTTATCAGAATTGAACAGTATTGTTGAAATACAAGTTTCGAATAGAATAGAATAGAATACTCCAAATATAACAGTATATAATAGAAATGTTTTTAGAATAGCATAGAATACTGTCATAATGGAATCGAATCGTTTTCATCACAATAGAAATGTATCAGAATCGAATAGTGCATAAAAGAATAGAATGGAATATTGTTGCAGTAGAAATATATCAGAATTGAATAGTATTGTAGAAATATGACAGTTTAGAAAAGAATAGAATGGGCTGTTGTCAAAATAGAATAGAATAGTTTTGTCAGCACACTCATTTGTGGCTAATTAAAGCTAAATAGCTGCGAAATCTTCGGTCGCAAGTGCTCTTGTCATTTCTATATAAAGCAAATGTATATAAAGCAAATTTCTATATAAAGCAAATTAGTTTTTTTGGGGGGGTGGTGTTTCATCAAAAATGTACCAATGCTGCCCCCTAGTGATACTCTAGTGGTATTTTATTGTAGTGCGGTGGTTCTTAACCTTTTTGTGAGTGCGACCCACTTTGAATAATCGTTGGCCTTGTTTTATGTTCTTTTTACTTTCCACGTGTCTTATTCCTTACATAGGTCAGATCGGACATGGAGTAAAGTCTAAACTGTACACAACCCGTTCTAGGTCAGATCGGACATGGAGTAAAGTCTAAACTGTACACAACCCGTTCTAGGTCAGATCGGACATGGAGTAAAGTCTAAACTGTACACAACCCGTTCTAGGTCAGATCGGACATGGAGTAAAGTCTAAACTGTACACAACCCGTTCTAGGTCAGATCGGACGTAGATAAGTCTAAACTGTACACAACCCGTTCTAGGTCAGATCGGACATGGAGTAAAGTCTAAACTGTAAACCCGTTCTAGGTCAGATCGGACATGGAGTAAAGTCTAAACTGTACACAACCCGTTCTAGGTCAGATCGGACATGGAGTAAAGTCTAAACTGTAAACCCTTTCTAGGTCAGATCGGACATGGAGTAAAGTCTAAACTGTACACAACCCGTTCTAGGTCAGATCGGACATGGAGTAAAGTCTAAACTGTAAACCCGTTCTAGGTCAGATCGGACATGGAGTAAAGTTTAAACTGTACACAACCCGTTCTAGGTCAGATCGGACATGGAGTAAAGTCTAAACTGTACACAACCCGTTCTAGGTCAGATCGGACATGGAGTAAAGTCTAAACTGTACACAACCCGTTCTAGGTCAGATCGGACATGGAGTAAAGTCTAAACTGTACACAACCCGTTCTAGGTCAGATCGGACATGGAGTAAAGTCTAAACTGTACACAACCCGTTCTAGGTCAGATCGGACATGGAGTAAAGTCTAAACTGTACACAACCCGTTCTATGTAACTCATTTGTCAGAATAACTGGAAATACTAGAACATGTTTACAGAGTGGCACAAAAAACTACAGTTTTCCACAAACACAGAGAAGAACAAAAGAGCTGACGTTACCCCGAGCAGCTCCCCCTCCCGGGCACACTTCATATTTTATTCGGTATAAACACTTCATTATTTCACATTTTTGCATGTGGATTGTCACATAGTGCATGTTTGTTTTGTTTTTTCCTACGTTATTTTCATGTGATTTTCTTCATACGATTCATTACTTTTCACGTGAGTTTCTTCATATAATTCATTTATTTTCACGTGAGTTGCTTCATATAATTCATTTATTTTCACGTGAGTTTCTTCATATAATTCATTCATTTTCACGTGAGTTTCTTCATATGATTAGTTTATTTTCACGTGATTTTCTTCATACGATTTGTTTTTCACGTGATTTTCTTCAAACGATTCATTACTTTTCACGTGATTTTCTTCATATAATTAATTTATTTTCACGAGTTTCTTCATATGATTCATTTATTTTCATGTGATTTTCTTCATACGATTCATTACTTTTCACGTGATTTTCTTCATATGAAACGTTTATTTTCACGTGACTTTCTTCACACGATTTATTTATTGCCATGTGATTTTCTTCACAGGATTCTGTTTTTTGTGATTTTCTCCCCATCTTATAGTCTTCACACAACTGATTTATTTTCACGTGAATTTCTACATATGGTTAATTTATTTACACATTATTTTCATCCCAATTCAATTTATTTTCATGTGAATTTCTTCACACGAGTCATTTATTTTCACACCCGATTAAAATGTTTTAATTTAGATTCACACCCGATCTTCATCGCACGATTAATTTATTTTCACGTGATTATTTGCACACGTGGCTTTATTTATCATACAGTATATTATGTCACACAATGTCATATTGCTATTTCAGGGCATAACATTCTTACATGCACCTTCACACGTTTTCCACGTGTAATCCCATATTACTCACATAATCCCATGTGGAAAACATATGACCTCATATAAAAAGTATTAGATTTTTCCTCTTAGGTTTATCTCAATTGTTTTGTAAATCGGTTATGTGAAGAATGACTGGAATCACAGGGATTTGAGGGAATGATTTGTATTATTACTGTTTTACACCGTTAAATCTTTTTTCAAAGAAGAAAAGTATGTGTTTTTATGACACAACCATACTTTTCAAGAGCATGACAACCAATTTAGATTTTTGTGTGTGACTCATTGTGCAGTTCTTCCACGCACAGTTATAGGTGTGTAACAAGACACTCCTACACAATCAGTTTTCCCATGGATAAAGAAACAAAAGTAAAAGTAGCTCGCTTTATTCACACGTCTTGTTCCGTCTCTGTGAGTGCAGTAAAATGGCACACGCGGTTGTGACAGTGCAGGACCCGTTCTGCTGTCCGGTCTGCCTGGATCTCCTGACGGACCCAGTGACGATTCCATGTGGACACAGTTATTGTCTGAAATGTATTAATGGCTGGTGGGATCAAAAAGGACTCTACGTTTGTCCCCAGTGCAGAGAGACGTTTACGCCGAGGCCTGTTCTCAAGAAAAACACCATACTGGCTGAACTGGTTGAGGCACCGAGGAAGACGAGACTTCAAGCTGCTTGTGTTGCGGTCTCTTATGCTCAACCTGGAGAAGTAGAGTGTGACGTCTGCACTGAGAAAAAGCACAAAGCCGTCAAGTCCTGTACGGTGTGCCTGGCCTCGTATTGCGAAGCTCACATTCAGTCTCACTACGACAGTCCTGCGTTAAAGAAGCACAAACTGGTCGAGGCCTCCGTGAATCTTCAGCAGAAGATCTGCTCTCGGCATGGCAAGCTCCTGGAGATTTTCTGTCACACCGATCAGAAGTTAATTTGTTGCTTGTGTGTAATTGATGAACATGATGGTCATAAGACAGTCTTACCTGCAGCAGTAAGAGCTGAAAGACAGGTAACAATCGAATGTTTAAAAGTTACATAGTATTGTATTACACACACACCGTGCACTTTATTAGGAACACCTGTACACCTATACATTTGTGTATTTATCTAATCAGCGAATCATTTGGCAACAGTGCAGTGCATAAAATCATGCAGATACTGATCAGCAGCTATGGCTAATGTTCACATCAACCATCAGAATGAGGAAAAAAACGTGATCTCAGGTGATTCTGACTGTGGCGTGACCGTTGGTGCCAAACAAGCTGGTTTGAGTATTTCTATAACTGCTGATCTCCTGGGATTCTCACACACACCAGTCTCTAGAGTTTACTCAAAATGGTGCAATAAAGAAAACACATCCAGTGAGCAGCAGTTCTGTGGACAGAAACACCTTGTTGATGAGAGCGGTCCAACGGAGAACGGCCAGACTAGTTCGAGCTGACAGCAAGTCAGATAACCATTCTGTACAATTGTGTTAAGCAGAAAAGCATCTCAGAATACACAACACATCAACCCTCGAGGCGGATGAGCTACAACAGCAGAAGACCACGTCGAGTTCCACTTCTGTCAGCCAAGTACAGAAATCTGAGACTGCACTGGGCACAGGATAACTAAAACTGGACAAGCTAAAGACAGGAAAAACGTAGCCTGGTCTGATGCACCTCGATTTCTGATGAGGCACACAGATGTGAGAATTCAGCACCAACAGCATGAATCCATGAACCCAACCTGTCTTGTGTCAGTAGTCCAGGCGGGTGGAGGTGCTGTAATGGTGTTTTCTTGGCACACTTTAGGCCCGTTAATACCAATCATTGCTTGAATGCCACAGCCTATTAGAGTATTGTTGCTGACAATGTGCTTCCCTTCATGGCCACAATTTAACCATCTTCTAATGGCTACTTCCAGCACGATAATGCATGAACATGACAATGAGTTCAATGTTCTTCAGTGGTCTTTCCAGTCACCGGATCTGAATCCAATAGAGTGCCTTTGGGATGTTATAGAACAGGAGATTCACAGCATGAAAGTGAATCTGAAAAATCTACAGGAATTGTGTGATGCAATCAAATCAATATGAGCCAGAATCTCGTATGAACATTTCCAACATCTTGTGGATTTCATGCCACAAAGAATTGAGGATGTTTTGAGAGCAAAGGGAGGTCCTACCCAGTATTAATATAGTGTCTCTAATAAAGTGCTCAGTGAGTGTGTGTCTGTGTATGTATGTATGTATGTATGTGTGTGTGTGTGTGTGTGTGTGTGTGTATGTATGTATGTATGTATGTATGTATGTATGAATGAATGAATGAATGAATGAATGAATGAATGAATAAATAAATAAATAAATAAATAAATGCATACTGTATTGTGATTTAACTCTACTTTGTCTACAGAGGCAATTGGCGGAGATCCAGAAAGAATCCCAGCAGAGAATCCAACAGAGAGAGAAGAAAGTACAAGAGCTGAGACAGGATATGGAGTCTCTGAGGGTTAGTACTAGATGGGAAGGAAACAGGAATGGAATTGGCTGGATTACATCCTAAAATATTTGGTCCTCTAAGCAAGCTTCACTTATTAAACCCCCCATCAGTCTGACAGCAACACACAAAAACAAAAAAATGTGTGCTTTAAATCAGCGTTTATTAATTAGTATACTTATTATAAGTGTGCACAAGCCACAGTGGTTCAACAGCAGTGGTCTTTATATTCACCATTTGAAATGGAACATGAACATGATATTTACTGATGACAAAAATTCTGCAGTAGTTTCTAGGCTAATGGACTGGTGTCCCATTCATGGTGTATTCCCATCTTGAGCCCGGCGTTCCCAGGATTGACTCTGGAGCCACTGAATAAATGAATAATTCTAGCTAATAATATATCCTGCAAAAGGTTACTGGGGTCTATGGTGGTGCTTTATTTTTTTTGTGAGAGAAATGGGGAATTAGCCTGACCATAAAAACCTGCTTTCTGGACGTCTTTCTGGGTTATTACGTCAGAAATGGATCCACCATTGGACACCAGATTTACACTGGCAGTGTGGTACATTCAGAACTCAGTAAACTTACAAAAGGAACCTCGAAGGGTTACCTCTTACGGCAGCCAGCTGAAGAGTTGAAGGGGCCTCAATGTGTCCGTCAAAGGGCCCTTGAAAATATTTGACTTTGAAGGGAACAGCTGCTTTATAACACCAGAAATATGATTGTGGTGTTTGCAAGTGTACATATAAATCAAGTATGAAACATAACCTTTGCATTTAGCAATAGTAAACACCACCCTACACGTGTCTTTTACAGGTCCAGTTCTACAGAGCTATTGGTGGTATCAGAATATAAACACCGCCATACCATGGCTAGAGAATGTCTGCTGTGCAAATCAGTTCTGGTTCCACCAAAAGGATATGGTGTCTGAAATAGGGCTAGTATATCAATGGTCCAGTCCATGGATGCGCTTAGTGGTTGTGGTCCAATCCATTTCAAACAACACTCAGACATACACATGAACATAATGTACAATTAAGGCGTCTAGATTGTGCTTAGCTTCTCTTTGATTCTTCGTCTAGTTGTGCAGTTTGAAAACCACAAAGCTCCACTTTGAAGAACAGCATCAACTAATGGCTTAGATTCACCCTCCCTACTTTTTAAAACAATAACATTCCAGAGTTTGAGGATGCTATAACTAGACATGTTGTCTCTTAACAGCTCTCTACACAGGATGCTGTTAAAGAAAGTGAGAGGCTCTTCACTGATCTAATTCACTCCATTGAGAAAAGACGCTCAGAGGTGAAGGAACTGATCCAGGCTCAGGAGAAAGCGGAATTAACTGTAGTTAAGGAATTTATAGAAAACCTGGAGAAGGAGCTTGCTGATCTGAGGAAGAGAGATGGTGAGCTGGAGAAGCTTTTACACACAGATGACCACATCCATTTCCTCCAGGTAAAATGATAAACTTTCTGACCATCTAGCCAATGGGCAGCTCTGATAATGTCATTGCTATTAGGCTTGGGCTCAAAAAAGCATTGTCTCACTCCATCTGTGTGCTTGTTTTTAATCTCTCTGCAGAGTTTCCAGTCTTTCTGTGTCCCTCTTGCAGAATTACCCAAGTTTATGATCAGGCCTAAATTTTCCACTGAGGAACTGAGGAAAGCCGTGTTTGGAGTGACGGAACAAGTGGAAAAGTTTGATAAACTGCAATTACTCAAATCTGGAGGTAGAATGGATTATGGGAAGGAGTTTGTGTTAAAGAAAGTTAAGGGATAAAAATTGATTTTTTATTTATTTACTTATTTTAATTTTTTAAATAGACCACAGAGCCTTGTTGCCTGAGCCAAAGACCAGAGAAGACTTTATGAAATGTGAGTATCACATGAATTTTTTTAATCAATCATAGTACAATCATATGCATGACTGGTAAATTGAGATAGTAACCACATTTTATACAGCATACTCTTCTGTATGGCCCCCTACTTAAATTCTCTGGTTGCCTCATACTGCCAAAAAGCATTAAAGGACTGTCTACTCCAAAGTGTCCCTAGGTTTCAGGGAGTATGCAAATGAGCTTGCCTTAGTAGAAAGTCATGTAAATGATCTGCACTGGGGTGTTGGCAGTTCGATTCCCGGCCCGGGTGACTCCACATGCCGAAGTGTCCTTGGGCAAGACACTGAACCCCAAGTTGCTCCCGATGGCAAGCTAGCACCTTTCATGGCAGCTCTGCTACCATTGGTGTGTGTGTGTGTGAATGGGTGAATGAGACACAGCATAAAGCGCTTTGGATAAAAGCGCTATATAAGTGCACATTTACCATTTACTTATACAGCCCTTTTATCCAAAAGCACTTTACACCGTGTCTCATTCACACATTCACACACACAACGATGGTAACAGAGCTGCCATGCCATCGGGAGCAACATGGGGTTCAGTGTCTTGCCCAAGGACACTTCGGTATGTGGAGCCACGTGGGCCGGGAATCGAACTGCCAACCCGACGATTAGTGGACAACCCGCTCTACCACCTTAGCCACAGCAGCCATGTGGTTGGAAAGTAGGAACTACTTGGCCAAATTTGAGTAGGGCACATAGCACATCCCTGACAAGGACCCATGGCCACTCCTCTGGACCGAAACCCTCTCAGTCTTCCAGGTAGTGTTTTTCTGTATTCTGGTGCCTCCCTAATCAGCTTGTTCCTACTGGCCATCTGTACCTGGGCAAAGACTCAGATAATGGAAGACGTGGTTGGATATGGCCACTGCTGTTCGGTATGCAGGGGGGAGACCTGTAAACGGTATAAACTAGCAAGTTCAACTGATCAACCACCATCAGTACTGCAGTACTAGCTTTCAATTCTGGGAGATTCAAGGTAAAGTCAATTAAAAGGTTTGAACAGAGCCATTGGGAGTGTAGGAAATTGTTAGTGTTCTGGCATGCAGCTGAAGAAGCATGAAGAGTGGGTCACTAACAACAAGACGTACAACTGCTTCACGGTCTGTTGGGATTTGAATTCATAATCGCTCAAGGATAGTGTCAATATTTTTCCCTTGCACCACCCGGGGAGCCCTGTTGTTCACTGTTGTTAGTACACAATGGAGGCAAAGCGCTGGAGGCACACTACCAGGGATGACCCAGTTTCATCAGTTTTTTGCTTTTACCTTTCATTCTAATCTTTTAAAATAGCAGTCATAACTTCCTTAAACTTATTTTTTTCCCCTCCGAAAACAGATTTCTGTCAGCTGACTCTGGATCCAAACACAGCCCACCATCGGCTCTGTCTGTCCGAGGAGAACAGAAAAGTGACCGTGACTCGACAGGCCCAAAACTCTCCTGATCATCCCGAGAGATTTGACATGATACAGCAAGTTCTGTGTAAAGAGGCTCTGTCGGGGCGATGTTACTGGGAGATCGAGCAAGTTAGCAAGAGCAATTCTACAATTGCAGTCGCTTATAAAAGTGTCAGCAGGAAAGGCCAAAGCAACGAGTCTAGCTTCGAGCAAAATGACAAGTCCTGGTGTTTCACTTGTTTTAAGTCGAATTACTTCTTCCGACACAATAATAAGAGCATCGAGGTCCCTGTAGAGTCATGTTCCTCCAGAATAGGAGTGTATCTGGATCACAAGGCAGGAATGCTGTCCTTCTACAGTGTCTCGGACACCGTGACTCTTCTCCACAGGGTCCAAACCACATTCACTCAGCCCCTCTATGCTGGCTTTCAGATTTACGGTTATAAAAACTATTTTCGAATATGTGGTCCTAATCTGTAAAAGCCTGACGTGTCCATTATGTGCTTGCCTAAATTATGTAGTGTCTGATAAATTGCATGCCATACTATGATGTATAATTCAACGTGCATTTTAAATTCTCTTAAATATTTTATCCACCAAGTACATCATTATGTTCATATACAGTACGTATATAAGAATTATACTGTTCGTTTTATTTTGTAGTCATGCCTGCACTTTACTAAAACTGTTCCTCATTTCATAATACCAAACCACCCCATAATACCCATCTACTTTAATTCCAAAGTTCTGTATGGACTTGCTACTAAATCAAGCTTCAGAATCTCTACATTTAAAAACCATGAGTTTTGTTTTTTTTCGTGCCAATTCGGATTTATTTGACGAGCTGACACATATTCGTCCCATTCGTACACAATAAAGCTGGATCTTTCAAATTTGTCATCATCCCAGGGTATTTTTTTTGTTCGGATCTTGTTTAGGAAAACTGAGAGGGAATGGTCTGGAAGGATAGGACAATGGACAGATGGAGCGAATAGTACTGAAAGAAGAAGACAATAAAGCCACGGACGGACAGGGAAATTTATTCTGAGTAAATTATATATCGAGGAATAATCGATACAAGAACCTTCACATAATGCTTTCCTACAAACAAGCTGCCAAATCTAGAACCGTTTCACTCTTCACTTGTAGAATGACCCAGGATTGTCTGATTATTATTTTATTTATTTATAATAGACAAATTGATATAAAAATCGGATTATCTAATGGTTTTGGTCTTCAATCAGTGAAAAATATGGGTCAGTTATCACAGGAGGCATGTCAGTTCTGGAGAACGTATTTGGTTGCCATGGCGAGAAGAGGGGCACCAGTGGGGACTCCTGGGAAAGGACCGCTAGAACCAGCGATGTCAATATGGGAGTAGGGGAGAGGCTTCTCAGAGTCCAGTCCATGCTGAATAAGAGGGAGAGCGAGAGAACAAGACTGGTGTGATCTTTCTTAATCATAGAGAAACACACACACACACACACACACACACACACACACACACACACACGGTATTCCAAGTGTTTGCACGCGCACCTGGTCCAGGCCGGAGGTCATGATGAGGAAGGCTGCAGGAGTCTGATGTCCACGTGGCGTGGCAGAGGAGGGCAAGTTGTTACACTGCAGGATGTCCTCATACTCAGACTTCCCTTTATGGAACTCGTAATCCTCCCTACGGATAGTGGACACTTCGAACATGTCGCCCAGGACCTCACCCGCTGACACACACACAAAAATAAGTACAAACAGCATATAGAAAGTTCCAGCACACGTTAAATTCAAAATCCTTTTTGCACCCTCACACACCTTTCTGCCACTTCAGACCGTTGTCTTCATGATGTGCAGCTCCGTTATCCAGAATGATCTAAACACGCCGAGATCAGTGTTATTTACACAAAAAGTTCCCTCAGACATGCTTTGTCAACCGGCTATGTTTCAAGCGCTAGATTTTAGACGTGCTTAGCGTAAGCGTTTTGCTCAGCGCGTTTACATCAACGCAGGAATGTAGAAACGTCTCGCCATAGTGCTAGAAAAGCGTGTAGGATCGACAGAGCAGCAGTTGCTCTTCCTTTTCATGTCTAAAGCGTCTAAATGAGTCAAGAGTGTATGTGAGATTACAGAGTAATTGGGTCCCATGGCTCTGATGGCGTGACCGGTCAGAGTGGCGATGGTGAAGAGATGTGGAGAGACTTCATTCACCGCCTGAGGAAAACACACACACACACACACACACACACACACACACACACACACACTTACCTAATATACTTTGAATCTTCTGAGTGCTTAAATTTTTTAAATGGGGTTTTTGTTAATGTAGTCCATAAAAACTAAAAATGACAATACCATTTATTTTTTTCCTAATACAGACACTAAAACTTGGACAGTCAAATTCCAAAACTTATCCAATAAAAAAATTAAATATTAAGCTTTAATATATTTTTTTTAATGAAGAACAAGATCGGATTGAATTAGTTCTTTTCCCTCACGGATATCCGACCCAGTATTTTTTGCTGCAATCATCCTGATAGCGATCCTGGGTATTAGAACGGTGTCGTCACGAACAAAAAACACATGAACGCACACTCATCAAAAACAAACAAAACAAACGTGCAGTGTGCAGGCCCATGGTGGGTAAAGACAAATCTTTGAGGGACACAAGGAGACATTGTGTACTGCGTGCTGTGGAAATCAAGCCCACGATACTGATGAGGTCAGAGTAACGGACGACGCAGATACGCGTTAGCACGGATCTCTGATAAACATCGATCTGGAGTGATCAAGTCACATGACCGTTTAGATTCCGGTTGTGATGCTACACATCATATAGCTTTCAGTGCGCTGTAATGAAACTGCAAATAAATAAATAAAATAAAAATACTAGATTTGTGCCACTTTCACCTTCAGGGTGCTAAAACACAGGACGAGCTCCAGTCAACAGCTGTGTGTGTGTGTGCGCGCGCACGTGTGTGTGTACCTTCTCCTTCATCTCACAGAGCAGGTCCACCATGACCATGCGTCCCTCAGCATCAGTGTTTCCAACACGCACTCTGCGACCAGCTCGAGATACGATCAGCTCGTCAGCCACGTAGCAGTCTGCAAGAAAAAAACCACACACACACAATTTGGAAATGCCACATCATCCTACAACGCATGTTTTTGTACTGGGGGAGGAAACTAGAGTACTTGTAGGAAACCAAACTCCGCCCACACAGGGCAGAGGTGGGATTCGACCCCCAACCCCAGAGGTGCAAGGGAAACACGCTAAGACGGACAGACAGACGTGCTGTCTGCCCCCACCAGATACTGATCTACAGCAGCCTGGTTAAGAGATCCCCCACCTGAGCCCACGCTGTTGCGCACCATCGCCATGGAACCTACAACCTTCAGCTGTTTGGGCTTCAGCCTGGCCAGAATCTGAGACAGAAAGGAAAGAAGCAGAGATTAACTCACAACCCGGAGGTGAAAAACTCCTCAACTCAGAGCTGTTTTTCCAGATACAAGGACACTGATAGTGACAGGGGTTTTATATGCTTTCATTCATCATAAATCATCACTGTCGTCTTGCTAACCTATAGATAATTACATGATACTTCATTTTATTAATTACTTTAATATAATTTAATAATTTGTATATTAACTGCATAATTAAATTGAGCAGCAGTGTGAGCAGTAAGGAATAAAACCCTCTGGGGCATACTGTTATAGGAAATAATCAAAGACGCGTCATGTGACGTGACTGCCACCCGACCAACCACTCGAAGTGTGGCCGTATTGAAGTTCGTCGTTAGGTAATAAAAGTAACCCCCCCCCCGGGTGTTTTATTCCGCTTATAGAACAGCAATTTGCCTCAGAACAAAAAGTCCTTTATGTGTTTATATTAATGTTTAATGTTGTGAGACAAGTTAGTCCCTGTCCTCACAGGAATAAATTGTTATTAAACCCCCTCACACACCTGGAAGAAGCCAGCTACAGCAGCAGATCCACATTTATCCCTGTGCATGCCAGCCATGAAACCTCCAGCCTTGATGTCGGCTCCACCAGTGTCATAGGTGATGCCCTACAGCACAACACAACAGTTAACATGACGGATACTCTCAAACACACACACACACACACACACACACACACACACACACACACACACACACACTCACCTTGCCCACCAGCATAAGGGTCTTCTGAATGGGTCCCTCCCCACAATACTCAAGGTGAATCACTCGGGCCTGATGGCGTGGCACAGCTGCATGGTGTACACACAGATTTGTTAGTAATAAGCTATGACTGAAAAGTTAATACTGTACAGGACAGATGAATACATTTCAATAGTACTGTAATGTCCTGATGAAGAAACTCTTACTATTAGCACAGCGATTAACTGCAGCCAAGCACGGATACTCCTTCTCCAACATCCTCAAATCACTCACCACCTTCACCTGAGAGAGAGAGAGAGAGAGAGAGAGAGAGAGAGAGAACAAAATGAAGACATTAGATTGAATGAGGAAAAGAGAGGAGGGAGCAAGACAAGAGAGTAATGTGTGAGTGAGAGAGAGAGAGAGAAAGAAAGAAAGAAAGAAAGAAAGAGAGAGAGAGAGAGAGAGAGAGAGAGAGAGACTATGCTGTGATGATAGTAAATAAGTGTTCGTGGTTCAGCGCAGCAGTGGAGTATTTAACCTGCACATTGGTGTCCTTGAAAACTTCCTGCACGTATTCAGCTGCACGCGGTGCAGCCATACGCTCTGGATCAGAGCCACCAATGTCCCGATACACTACCCCACACACACACAAGAAATAGTGTGGCGTCACAAAAGCTTATTTGCACACTTCGGGGATTAAACATAAATAGACTTAAAATATTAAAATAACCTAGGATGATCTTTACACCCGTATTCTAATAAAAGGGCTTATGAATACACACAATATGCAAATTAGGAACATCTCAGCAGTTCAAGTAGCTGCTGTATAGCGTTATTTGTTTTTCACCGTCGGCAACGCTACAGCTGGCTAGTACCAAGGAACATCAACAGGATTTCAGTGGTTTATTTGTGACCAACGCATCCTCTAACCAAATAAAGGGTGAAAAATTGGAGCGACTTCAGCTTGGCTACCTGCTCGTAATGCTACATGGTTAGGCATGATCAGTGTC
The DNA here is from genome assembly GCA_012411365.1 of Ameiurus melas. Lineage (NCBI taxonomy): Eukaryota > Metazoa > Chordata > Actinopteri > Siluriformes > Ictaluridae > Ameiurus > Ameiurus melas. Next base: position 4,349,645 of record CM022780.1, on the reverse strand, counting down.
TGCTGAGAGAGCTAGAAGCACTGGGTTCAGATCAAAAATATGCAAAAGGTTATTCCACAGATACACACACCAACAAATAAACCTCTCATGAACCAGCACTCACCTTCCGCTCTCCAGCGCTGTGGCGAGCTCGGTGATGTCCTCACCCTGAGTCTTGTCCTTCACCCACACACCCAATAAAACCACTTTATGAGGAGATGATCTCACCTCCCGCAGCTCCAGGGGCTTCGATACACACAGACAAGGACCATAGTAGTTTTTGAAAAACTTATTCTTATTTTAAAAAGACACACACACACATCATATTTCTATAATCAGACACGAGCTGAGAGACGGCGCTCACCAGGTACAGAGCTTGCAAGGCTCCCAGGACTGCCGCCAAGGTGTTCTTCTTATAAACGCTGTGTGGAGGACACACCAGCAGGGGGTGCTGCATGCCTGCCTTCAGCGCCCTGATGAAATGAGACTTCGGGTCACTTTGCGGAATGAAAGTGCGACACACGGCCACAAAACAGGTTTGATCCTGTTCTCACTGATGTTATAGCAGCTTAAAAACAGCCACTCTGTGACCAGGAAATCGGAAACGTCCGGAACACCTTCCTGTTCTATATCGGACTGGTGCAAACCTCAGGCACTGGAGACCCTTCCCAACATTAAAACACAGTCAGAGCTGCGGTTATGGAAAATTTATTCTAACCAATCAGACTCAAGATTTCAACAGAGCTGCTGTGGTATAAGGATAAGTATCGTTTAAACAAACAAACAAACAAAAAACCCACTCTTTGAGCAGATCATGTGACGACACAATCTCATGCAGCTCTTCTCCAGTGCAATTGAGCATTTATTAAAAATAAAAAAAAAAAAACCTGAAAGCTTAAATCTGGGGTGTCCTGGTTATCCGGAAAGGGCCGGTGTGGGTGAGTTTCATCCCATTCAAGCAGGAGCCTTTCACCTGGTTCCACCTGTTTAATCAGTCGCGGTTGTCTTTCAGTAGACTCAGGTGTGGCTTCTGCTTGGTTGGAATGAACACCTGCACCTTCACCGATGCTTTCTGGATAAGTCTGGACACCCCTGGCTTAAATGTTACGTGCTGCACTGAGGACCTCTTAATGCCGTTCTCGGCGGCGTCACTGAAGCGCCTGACGTCATCATAGTCTCGGTTAAGCGGTCCTGTAGGAGCGAACACCAGCCTGTGTCCTGGCAAATCGTCAACCTTCAGGACGACCACACTGTCCGTCAGTGCGCTGTCCACCTGAGCGAGACAGGGAGCATCATGGGTAAACACTTCAGATCAATCCTTCCATAGCTCCGTTTTGATTGTCTGTGTGCGTCTCTGTGTGTGTGTAAGAACTCACCGCACTATAATCCTGCAGAGGAGCTTTCAGTCCTTCCAGCTCACTGGGAAGGTCGTCAAAGTTCTGCGCTACCAAAAGGACGCCGTCGTAACTGTGAACGACAGACACGTTTCACAACTGATTCTCTTTTTGAACATTTTCCTGAAACAAACGAGTATCGAGCTACATAATAAATAAAATGTGAAACAGCAGGAAAACATATTTACTAGAGTCAAAAACTACTTTAAAGTCACCTGCATTACATCCTGCTTTCAACGTTCCACTTTTCTACCTTCACACATCGACAGGAGGAATGATACTAAAATGATAGAACACTAACTTCACACTACAAGACAGTAGTGTTCTCGAGAAGAGGCTGAAGGACAGCTGTTATGATGTTAAAGCTACATCTCTATGAGGGGAAACTTCAGGCATACAAAGCTCTAATGGCTCAAAAACTGAATACGACAAGACATATTCGCCGTGTTGTTCCTAGGATTAAATAGGTTCTGCGATCTTATAGGGGGACCTTGGTAATTCTTTCACTCTGGGAAGGGTCCCTGGATTCAAAACACTCGAGAACCCCAGTAAATCACCGTAACATGAAGCAGACATCAGACGACAGACATACCTTATACCAATTCAGCGGTCACGAACTCTCTTCCAGATCTCCGGGAACAGAGTTGGTGACCACTGCCCTAACCCCTAACTGATAAGTATACTCGATAACTGATATGATGGGTATGGGTGTGTGTATATATCTCTTTTAAATATGTCCAAAATATCTGTTAAATATGTGTGTAGTGGATGAGGAAGCAGATAAGGGATACCACAGAAGTGAGACTCCAAGACTCAGACGTGTCCAAGTGTTTGGCAGACATCAGCCGTGACTTATCACTGATCTGATAGCAGAGTGTAAAGTCTAATCTATCCGATACTGAAGCAATCCGCGAGAGACCTCTGTCCTCTAATATCACTCACTTTTTGTCCTTGTAGTCAGTGGTCCACTGAACAGGCTGCACACTAGGGAGAGAGATAAAATAATAATAATAATAATCATCATCATCATACTTTTAAAAGAAAACAGTTTAGTAATAAAACTAGCCACATTTTTACTTGATGCGGAACATGTAGAAGTGTAGACCATGCAAAACAACAACAGAGACTGAAAAGTAAGACTGAATATTAAAAATAGAAGACTTATATTACACATATCAAGTGTGTGAGAGAGAGATAGATAGATGTATATGTATATATCTCAGAGAGAGAGAGAGAGAGAGAGAGAGATTAACTTCAGTGCAAAAAGAACTGAGCTCATGATTCACAGGAACTGAAACTCATTTTGAGACTAATGCAACTATTGCAGGAATGACAGAGAGAAAGGAGAAGCTAATGTTTAGAAATAATAATAATAAATATTATATACACATTATATTTATATATAAATATAATATACAAATCTTAAATATTAAAAACTAAATGCGTCCAACTAACAAGCAAAACTTCATTTAAATTAATATTTAAAGTAATATTTGAATACATATGAACACACAAACACATTTTTTAAACATTTGGAAAGCATTACCGCAAAGCCATGTCTCCGGTTCCTGCTTCACTTCGAGACAGAATGGCTAGATGCCAAACGCGGTCCTGCTTCCTATATAAGGACACTCGGTGTAATACGAAACCCGGGCTTCCTGAAGTTCACTGCGTATTCCGGAAGACGCAGTTTGACGTTGCACCAATAAGACACGGCTGTCAGCTGACTTTCGTAATCACGTGACCGCGCTGCCGCGTCACGGGACTTGTTGTTGTAGGAGCTTCCGCGCGGTCGCGAAAACCGACAAGACAACAGAAACACGGAATAATTTTGGTACAGTTTGATGATCGCAAGTTGACCCGTTGATCATGATCACAGACGGCAAATTTGAATTGAATTGAATTTAATCTACCGGACTACAGGTCGTAAACCCGGAAGTAGTCACTCGGCAGGTGTGTTCATATTACTTCCGGACACGAGGACCTGCACAGGTGAGCGGCTGTGTTGTGAACTTTACTGCTGTGGATAAAGGTTCACGGATCTAGAGTCATGTGAACAAACAAACAAACAAACAAACACACACACACACACACACTACTCTCACACTCACACACACTACTCTCACACTCACACACACTACTCTCACACTCACTCACACTCTCACACACTCACATACTGACTCACACACTCACACGTCGTGGAGAAACCTCTTCCTGTTGAAAGTCTACATTTAGGTAGGGAACCAGGTATTATATACAAAGGAATAACACACAAAGTGTCGTGCTGTCATAGGAAAATAATCAAAGACAGAATGGTGTGATTTGACTGACTTACTATCACCATACCTAAGTGGATTATTTTCCAATAACAGCAAGTTATTGTAAGTTATTTTCTCCTCTTATAGCAGGGAAATATTCCCACACTGAATATTTCTAATATATATATTTATATATATATATATAATTTATTTTTTTTTAACTCAAGAATGGTGTCAATTTTATGCGTTTAATTCAATTTGATCTTGTAGAACATCCACAAGAACAAGTTCCTGTTATCACTTGCGTTATAGCAGCTATAAACCGGCGTTCCTTCACCAGGATCTTGTTTTCCCTCTCTTGAAGTCAATAAGACAAAACAAACAAACAATGCAGCTTGTCATGTTACTGAGAGACCTGGAAGCACGGCGTCCTCTTTCCATAGTGTGAGTGATTGTGCCCTGTGAAGTTTTGGGACCTTGTTCAGAGTGTGCCCCGAGTTCCCTGGGATACGCTCCAGGCTCCCCACGACCCTGTAGACGATAATTGGTATGAAAAAATGGATGGATGGATAGATGGGATTAGTGAATTCTTTGTTCAGTGTGAGTTTCATAGATAGAGAAATACAGGTGCATCTCAAAATATTGTGGAAAAGTGCATTTTTTTCCTGCATTTTCATTCAAAAAGTGGAACTTTCATACATATTCTAGATTCATTACATATAAAGTGAAATATTTTAAGCCTTTTTTTTTTATCTTGATGCTTACAGCTCTTGGAAATCAAAAATCCAGTATCTCAAAATATTAGAATAACGAATTCCTATTACCACAGAATTATTTATCCAAAACATCGTTTATACACTTTCTAAGTCTCAAATCTTTCTCTCTTTAATTCTGACCCCGATGTCCTCTTGTTTCTCTCTCTCTGACCCTTCACCCCTGTGTGTGTGTGTGTGAGAGAGAGAGGAGATGAGAGTGGTGTGGGGCTCGTGGCTCAGTTTGAGGAGACTCGGTCATGTGTTTTCTGTAGGTTCAGGCACACGCACCCTCACATCAGCCAGCATGCGCCTGGTCCAGTTCCGCCGACGGGGAGCCGAGGGAAGTGCAAGGGTTGGTGTGGAGAGCGCGAATGGCGTCGTCGACCTGAAGGCGTTTGATCAGACCGTGCCGTCCACCATGAGAGAGTTCTTGGAGCTGGGAGAGAAGGGCATAGAGTGTGCTCAGAGGTGGGGCAGACTTCATGGACTCACTTATTTTTTAATCTTTTTCCTTATATCCAAAACAGCTTAAAACTGAGAATTCAGTCCTTATGATTTAGATCAGGTTTAGCTGACTAAATTTAGTCTATAAGTAACCACTAAATGACTAAACGATGATAAATCATTGTCCTGTTGTTTAAAGATTACTATTAGCTGTTAAAATTTACCTCCAGTATCAGCTGGCCAACAAAATGTTCTTGGCATTGGTGGAAATCATGCTTTTAGAACACTTATAATGTCTCTAAACACACAGTGAGCCACTAGAGGGAGCTAATCGCTCACAGGAAGTGGGTTATTTGTGGCATCATACAACTCGTGATTTTTTTTTGAAGAAGGGGTGAAAACTTTCCGAATGTTACACTGCAATGAGATTTTTACAGCAAAGTGTAAAATCTGCTTCTGGTTAAAAGTCTCGAGAATTCTCCTTAAGTCACATTATAAGTACACTTTTTATATTTATATCGATGGTTCGGCTTTTGACAGTCAAAAAAAAAAAGTCCTGATTGATTAACCATATATAATTGACCATATAATTGTATATTAGGAGATGTATCAGATTTTGAATTAAAAAAAAAAAAACCTTTTAAGTGTTTTTGCATTCAGATTTCTAATGGCATGATTCTAACTCCATAGCTGCTTCTCCGTTTCAGAGCCATGTCCAGTGGCGAGTGTGTGCTCCCTCACACTGATATTCAGCTCCTGGCTCCGGTCACCGGCCCGGACAAGGTGGTGTGTGTGGGTATGAACTACAGAGACCATTGCCTGGAGCAGAACGCCCCCATCCCCACTGAGCCCATCATCTTCAGCAAGTTCCCCTCCGCCATCACGGGCCCCTACGACGAGATCCACCTGCCAAACAAGAGCCAGGTCACAACCACCTCATCTACAGCTAGCCTCAGTTTGGACAAACGATAAGCTCAAATGCACAGCGTATAAATTAGTGTGTAAACTTAGACATACCGTAAGTGTGTGTATTTGATTGTGTGAGACAATCATAAAATCATGAAACATAGAAATATTTTATCCAAAAGTGTTCCCACCTCATCCGTAATGCGTCCAATCAGAGAACACATGATTCGTATCTGACTTCATTTCCTTCTCCAGTTTTATTTATTACAGTTGTGTGGGAATGCTTTCATACGCCAAACCAAAGTAAAAGATTCCCACCGGATTTAGGAACAATTTGCTAACTCTTCATACGATTTCTCCGTATTCTTATGTGTATGTTAATAAATACCAATTAAATGATCAAGCGATATCACAGCAAAGCCGATTTACATTTAGTGACGCCCACAAAACCTCATAAAAGGCAAAACTCAAAAAATCTCAAATGGTCCAGTCCAGGTTTTTCGATCGTTTAAAATTTTTGTGATCATCTCTGTATTGGCGTCGCAAATTTAATTATTTATTTAAAAATAAATTTTACATGGTTTAACTACGATGGCCAACATGATTTAGCTTCAGGATGGAGCTCTGACTAACTTTTTAGCTCTGCGACTCTTGTACATATTTAAATAATTAAATTTGTTTGATTACAGTGTTGAATATGTGGCTATTAACTGCAGTAGACTCTCAGCTTCTAGGAAAATTCCAGTTTTTGTTTTGTTCAGGAATCAGTGTAGATGCTGTTTCTGCAAATTGTGTTCAGTTTGACATCAGGGCTACATTTGTAAAAAATTTATCCAAGATGTGATTTTTTTTTTGGCGTAACCTTTGCTACCTTTGCTCGTCTGGAAGGCAGAGGCGACTTAACTGAGTGACACATTACTAACTAACGTTGCTGTTTTTTTGCAGGAGGTGGACTGGGAAGTGGAGCTTGCCTTTGTGATCGGAAAAAAAGGAAAGCACGTAAAGGCGAGTCAAAGCACATAATGTTGAACATTTTAGACAAAAAACAGTCAATTCTACCCGCTTCTAAAAAAAGAACGATCGGAAGATGTAATTGGTTTATAGCTTCAACACTATTTCCTCTCTGAAAAATAGTTTGCGTCCGATCCTCAAGTCTGAAGGTCTGTTTTAGTGAAAAATCAACTGACCCTTTTTTTGGTCATCTCAAAAGTCAGCCAAGATATGTTTGGCACACGACGCTTATCGGAAGAATAAGGCTAAATTAGCTCATCGTTTAATGTAAATCTTTATAAGTTACAGTAAGGCGAGGCACGGTGGCTTAGCAGTTATCATGTTTGCCACACACCTCCGGGATTGGGGGTTCGAATCCTGCTTCTGCCCTGTGTGTGTGGAGCTTACATGCTCTCCCCCAGTCCAAAGACACGCTTTGTAGGCTGATTGGCATTTCCAGTGTGTTCCGACACAATGTGCGTGTAATTGTACCCTGCGATGGCTTGGCACCCCATCCAGGGTGTCCCCACCTTGTGCTCCGAGTTTCCTGGGATAGGCTCCAGGCTCCCCCATGACCCTGTCTAGGTAGGATAAGCGATATGGAAAAATAGATGGAAGTTATAGTAAGTGACACTGTGTCCTAAACCATATCAGCGAGTCTGAAGAACGAGATGAATTTGCATGAGATAGACTTCCTATTTGTTCCATCTGTTCGCTGCATTCGTCTCACAGCCCCCGTGCAAAAACTAAAGAAGCAAACCGCAGATATTAAACCTATCTTAGCTACGTATGGTGTGAGGGAAAAATCATGCCAAATTAGAAATTCATTCTTATAAATAAAAAATAAACAAATTCTTCCATTCATCCCTGTTATTCTCAGGAGGAGGACGCTCTCAGTCACATTGCCGGCTTCACCGTAGCCAATGACATCAGTGCTCGTGACTGGCAGAATAAGAATGGCAAGCAGTGGCTTCTGGGAAAAACATTCGACACATTCTGTCCACTAGGGCCCGCTCTTGTTACCACGGAAGCGCTGAAGGGTAGGTGGCGGGTGGGTGAGAAGAAAACCTGAACTAAAGATTGGTGTGAATGTAAAAAAACATGAGGCTGTGAGTCAGAGCTGTAATGTGCTGTTTTTAAATCAGACATCCACAATCTGGGGATCCGGTGCCTGGTAAACGGTGATGTAGTTCAGGACAGCAACACCAGTCAGCTGATCTTTAAGACGGAGAAGGTGGTGGCGTGGGTCTCGCAGTAAGTATCCAGCGCATGATGTTGAACATATTTCACTGACCTGATCTTACAGCAGCGTCAGGTTCAATGTTCGGACGCTTCTAGGGACTCATTGATACCAGAACTGGTATAGGTTTGATACTGTGCTCATTGAATCGTGCAGCACATCAAGCAGTAACGTGACCGTGCAGAGAAACTGTTGCACGTGTGAGCAGTTCAGATCGGCGAGCACTGAGACATTGCTGATTGTTGGTGTATCCCTAGTGTCTTCTGTACAGCTTTGTTTGTTTGTCTCGAACGCAGGTTTGTGACTCTGTACCCAGGCGACGTGTTTCTCACAGGCACACCTCCAGGAGTGGGTGTGTTCAGAAAGCCACCCATCTTTCTAAAGGTGAGCTCAGTTTCCAGTTTCTTACACTTTCCATTTCCCAATCCTGTGAATCTCTAGAAGACTAATATGGCCTGGTCATGGTGATGGAGAAACACCGTGGCTCATTAAACCCCCTGAGTAAATATACATAATAGACAGGAGCGCGATAAGTTTTGGTGAGCCGAAATCCTCGGAAACATTAAAAGGTGCCCTTGGTGATGGCTGGTTTAGAAAGTCATCGATCACGTCTGGCGTTTGATGACGCTCCAAACCGTGCGGAACTACGCGATTACAGAAATGAGTCAGAAAACAGCTCCGGAGTTATCTCCTACTGAGGCAGGAACATCTGTACAGGCGTATTCTTTGAGATTACTTTTGGAGACAGGAAACACAAAGTACAGCATTCTTCAAAATGAACACTGATGTGTTAATCATAATCATGTGCTTATGTTTCTAATTCATTTGGGTCCAAGTTAAAGTTAAGTCCAAGTTTAGATCTCAAATTCCCATCTACATGAACAAAAGTTAATTACACGCACACTTCTCTTATCATCTTCATCTTGCCGGCTGAAGTGTTTCTTTTATAACCAACACTCAATTCTTTATAACCAACAGGATTCTTTATAATTCAGGAAATACGGTATTCAGATGTTATGCAAACTGCTATATTGCACTATTTGGGATTATAAATTCATTGATCACAGTAGTGTTAATTTATTACATGGAGCTGCAAAGTACCATGAAGTCTGGAGTAGCACACCTACTGTTTAAAAACAAATAAACACACTAAACAAACAAAAAATACATATACTAATATTGTACTTTCACAAAAACCATAAAATATTCCTACGAGTTCAAGTCACAGTGCCTCCAAATGACTTTGACATCAATCGCAAGTCATTAGGGACGTAATTTACACAACAGTGAAGCGCAAATTATTTCAGTGAGGCCCCGAGAGTTATATTTTGAGCACATGACTAAAAAATGTGTTCAATCAGCATGTTTTATCTCTACTCATAAAGCTAGCACTTGAAAAGCCAGAAGTGTTTATGAAAAGTAGCTGAAATAGTGAAGACGTGTACAACGCAACATGTAGACATAATAAAAAGAGAAGCTCAATCATCACACGCGGCTTGCAGACATAAACGAAAGGCAACGGTGACATTTTGACGGACAACTATTTGACAAAGACTTATAAAATGGTCTTCACGTATAATTATAGACCTTACTAACACCGGTAACAGATTTTCCTTGTGAGGAGCTTTAATCCTCCATGGGATGTCCGTATTTTGAGAGATGCGATCGCATCACAACTCTCGACCAATTCATTATTTTACGGTGTGTGGGTTTTCATCGCAGACAAAACATCTGCTGAGGAAATAATCAATGTTGGCGAGTTTGTTGTGGTATGCATCAGGGTTCGATCCTGTGCTCCACTCATTTGAACTGATTAACAAATAGGTGGTTAAGAAAGTGAATTACTGATCACTAAAATCTGAAATGCACATAATGACCATGCTCTTAAAAGTACAATAATAAATGATAGTAAATTTTCTCCCCCCAGCTGTGTCTTGTGCGTTAAATCGCAAGCTTAATTATTGTATCGATTTAGCCTTCACTTAATTTATGTAACTATTTAAGGGTGTAGTATTGCTTTGTAATGATCTGAGCCATGCCATCGTTTCTTTGTTACAGACAGGAGACGTCGTGGAGTGTCAGATCGAGGGGATCGGGTCCATCCGAAACACAGTGGTGTGACTCCTGCACGTCTGGCTGACTTTTATATGAGCTACATGGATGGAAAAAAAATCTAAATAAATCACTTTCACTGTTGAAATGCTTCAATATCTAGATGTTTCTGAAATCCTAATCAGAGGCGTGTGCACTAGAAATGATTAGTCCATAGTGCAGGTGCTGTGATCTTCCAGGAGATGGAGCTCTGTTGATTATGTTTAGGGAGATACGCTACTGTATTAGTGGGTTGTCCAACCGGTCCCCACCACCCCCCTCCCCCACCGGGTGAAATAAAACATTTTTTTCCCACCCAGATTTTTCTGTGTTCTTGTTTGTTCATTTTAAATATTTTTCAAAATGGACTGCATTGTGAAATGCATTTAGGGAGACTGCTTCAGTGTGGAATACAATGGAAAGTCTAATAACCGTGATGCAGAACCTTCATTTCATGCGTTTTAATTGGACAAGAGAATATCCATATGTAGAACATCTGTATGTTTTCCTAAAATGTTTTCCTATAGTCTCTTGAGATCTTACTCAGCACCTGGTGCACTACAGCTATCAGCCCTGTCCGTCAGCATCTCTGTAAAGAGTCTGTCTATATATGTACGTGTATGGGGTAAAAGAGGGTTATGGGATTGCTAGAATGTCCTGAGAGGGCTGGCGGGATAAACAGCGGCTAATCGGATGACCAAAATCCTGCTCTCTTATTGGTTAACAGCTCTGATCAACTCAAAATCCTACCAATATTCTCACTCAAAGCCTACTATCAGTATTATATCGAATGGCATTAACACACTTAACACCCAACATGTAACTCGGAGCTCAGTCTTCAGTTTTGCACTAGAGCTACAGTGGTGTGAAAAAGTGTTTGCCCCCTTCCTCATTTCCTGTTCCTTTGCATGTTTGTCACACTTAAGTGTTTCGGAACATCAAACCAATTTAAACAATAGTCAAGGACAACACAAGTAAACACAAAATGCAATTTGTAAATGAAGGTGTTTATTATTAAAGGTGAAAAAAAATCCAAACCATCATGGCCCTGTGTGAAAAAGTGATTGCCCCCCTTGTTAAAACATACTATAACTGTGGATGTCCACACCTGAGTTCAATTTCTCTAGCCACACCCAGGCCTGATTATTGCCACACCTGTTCACAATCAAGGCATCACTTAAATAGGAGCTGCTTGACACAGTAAGGTCCACCAGAAGATCCTTAAAAGCTACACATCATGCCGAGACCCAAAGAAATTCAGGAACAATTGAGAAAGAAAGTAATTGAGATCTATCAGTCTGGAAAGGGTTATAAAGCCATTTCCAAAGCTTTGGGAATCCAGCGAACCACAGTGAGAGCCATTATCCACAAATGGCGAAGACATGGAACAGTGGTGAACCTTCCCAGGAGTGGCCGGCCGCCCAAAATTACCCCCAAGACGCGCGCGCGACTCATCCAAGAGGTCACAAAAGACCCCACAACAACGTCCAAAGAACTGCAGGCCTCACTTGCCTCAGTTAAGGTCAGCGTTCATGCCTCCACCATCAGGAAAAGACTGGGCAAAAATGGCCTGCATGGCAGAGTTCCAAGGAGAAAACCACTGCTGAGCAAAAAGAACATCAAAGCTCGTCTCAATTTCTCCACAACACATCTTGATGATCCCCAAGACTTTTGGGACAACATTCTATGGACCGATGAGACAAAAGTGGAACTCTTTGGGAGGGGTGTGTCCAAGTATATCTGGCGTAGAAGGAACACTGCATTTCATAAAAAGAACATTATACCAACAGTAAAATATGGTGGTGGTAGTGTGATGGTGTGGGGGTTTTTGCTGCTTCAGGACCTGGATGACTTGCTGTGATAAAAGGAACTATGAATTCTGCTGTCTACCAAGAGATCCTGAAAGAGAATGTCCGACCATCTGTTCCGTACTCAAGCTGAAACGAACTTGGGTTCTGCCGCAGGACAATGATCCTAAACACACCAGCAAGTCCACCACCGAATGGCTGAAGAAAAACAAAATGAAGACTTTGGAGTGGCCTAGCCAAAGTCCTGACCTGAATCCTATTGAGATGTTGTGGTATGACCTTAAAAAGGCCCGTTCGTGCCGCAAAACCCTCTAATGTAACTGAATTAGGACAATTCTGCAAAGATGAGTGGGCCAAAATTCCTCCAGGACGCGTAAAAGCCTCATTGCACGTTATCGTAAACGCTTGGTTGCAGTTGTTGCTGCTAAGGGTGGCCCAACCAGTTATTAGGTTTAGGGGGCAATCTCACTTTTTTAAAACAGGGCCATGATGGTTTGGATTTTTTTCACCTTTAATAATAACAACACTTTCATTTACAAATTGCATTTTGTGTTTACTTTTGTGGTGCCTTGACTATTGTTTAAATTTTGGTTTGATGTTCAAAGACTGACAAACATGTAACAAACGGAAACTGAGAAAAGGGCGTAAACACTTTTTCACACCACTGTATGAGGCTCTAAACTGTCAGCAGTGTGGAAACTGAAGGTTTAAATCGTCACACATTTGCCTGGTTTAGTAATCTATCTGTACAAATAAAGAATTTTTAGCTGGTAATAGTAAAGGATTAAATGCTTTAGGTTTCATGATGCTAAACTGCTAGAGAGAAACTTGACTTGTTAGCTACAATACATTAGGCTCATAGCTTCAGTGTAAAACTGAAAACCCCAACAAACATTTCCTAACTACACTTATAAGTAAGAGAGAAACCAAATGCGGTTTTTAAAGGTCCAGGTTCAAGTCCTGCTCCAAGCGGATTACAAGAAACACTGAGCGGTGCGTTTCTCCTGCGTCAGCCTTTGAGAGAACTGCGAGACAAACTGGAAGAGCTTGTGTTTGTTCTCGGCCTGGAGGAAAAGAGGACTGATCTCTAGATACACCGCCTCGCTCTGCTGGTCCTCCATCAGCACCTGGTACATGAGAAACACACTGTAAGCCAGTCCATACAGGCTTTAGGAGGGTTTTTATCCATCCATCCATCTTCTACCGCTTACTCCTTGTTCACCTGGAGCCTATAACCAGGAAGCATGGGGAACAAGGCGGGGTACACCCTGGACAGGGTGCCAGTCCATCGCAGGGCACAATCACATACACACTCACACACCCATTCATACACTACAGACACTTTAGACACGCCAATCAGCTAACCATGCCTGTCTTTGGACTGGGGGAGGAAACCGGAGTACCCAGAGGAAGCACGGGGAGAATGAGGGTTTTTATATTAATATATTTTGTTGTGATTGTTGCTGCCAAAAACGCTAGATTTTGCTTTTTTCAAGTTACCGTTGTTTTTTTGCACTACATCGTTTTTCGCACATTACTTTGCGCGCTCTTTCGCGGTGATGTTTGTTGGTAAATGAGACCTTTCAGCGGTTACTCACGTTGACGGACGTGAATCGAAGAGGAAATCTTGCGTTTATAACGAAGAGGAAATCCAGGTATTTCTCGCCTACTGAGAATTCGGACGTATTGGGCCTCTGACGTACAACTTTTCACCTACCGTGTAGTAGGGTAGTATACAATTTTGGACGCAGCCAATATTTAATGAATCGTAATTAATAGTACTGTAATAATAATAAATGTATTATTATAATTATAATAATAATAATAATACATTTATTATTATTAGTGTGTTTGGAGAGTCTAGGTGCTTTAATACAAAATGAGGCCCGATATTAACTGCATTGTCTACAGATCTGTTGCTTCTGTAGGCAAATTGCAGTGGATCTTGAGTACTGGATTTGAGAAATCCCATCATCAGTCATTCATGATAACAGGGTTAGTGGTCTGTAATCATTAAGGCCAGTTAACTTTGTTGTTGATGTTTTTAACTGATATTTGGAAGCATGCTTGAACAGTATAAACTCCAGTAACTCATTCAGTGGGAGGGATACGGGACAGAGGAAAGGTGCTGGGTTGTGCCAGGAAGATGTTCTGGACATCCTCCTTTATAATGAGTTCCATAGTGGAAGGAGGAGTCGCGACGCGAACTCCAGAAAGCGTGCACTATTTCCCGTGATGAAACGGGAGCAAGCCGTAACACACTTTCTGAATTCTTTCTCGCTCATTACTTCCCTCTTTTGTCTTCTTCTTAAAAAAAGGGATAAAAAAGTTTAGAGATTTTGAGAAAATATAGAGTAGAAAGTAGAAATTAAGCTGCCTTTTTTTTTTGTCACACAAACAACAGATATGCAGTCTCGCTGAAGATAATAAGGCTGGGGGCGTGGTTCCATAGGTGCCATATATATCATGCGACGCGCTTAATTGCCACGTCACGTGATCATGGCAGGCCTATAAGTAGAGGCAGGATTTTACACAAGTTTCAGATACTGTTAGGGAACACGTTTATACACCCTCATCCTTGCATACATGTGGCTAAACAAACAAACAAACAAACAAACAAACACTATCAAAGCAGCTCCCGTGAGGAGGCGGAGCTTGTCGGAATATATGTAGGAAAAACTGTTCCACTCCACTCCACAGCACGCCTGAAATTTAAATATGCCGAAAGTGACGCAGGACGTGGCGCGGCATTTAAACTTGTTCTTAATAACGAAGTATGACCGAGACCGATTCTTTTAGCGATATTATGCTAATTTATGCAATTTAAGCAACTTTACACTGTTACACAAACTGTACACTCGCTACTTTACATTGTAGCAAAGTGTAATTTCTTCAGTGTTGTCACATGAAAAGATCTCATCAAATATTTACACAAATGTGCGGTGTGTACTCATTTTTGTGAGAGACTGTATATACTATTTCCATCTATTTAAATCTAAAATGATTTCATCCAGTCAGTCTTATTTATTTATTTACTATCTGGCAACCCTACAACTCTCACATTCCGGAGGCGGCGTGAAGAGATGACGTCACTTGCAAGAGGCGATCCGGCGGGGTGTTTGTTTAAAGTGCACTGCGCATGCGCGTCCTTCCCTGCACGGTTTGAATGGGTCTGACGCTTTAAATCCTGCTCCGATAAAACCGTGCACAGTTCACGGGCCCTTTAAACATCCTGAAATCGAGACCTGGTAAATAAAACAGTAAGTCATTCCCTTCAAATGCTCTTGAGCTTTAAAGTACAGTATATTTGTGCATGAATCCATTCTGTAGTGAAATTCATGGTAAAGTAAGTTTCTTTTATTAAATATAAAAAATGCTTTATCCCTTATTAGAGTTTCAACATCTCCCAGAAAATAACACTGGTAATCACCAGTGACAATATGCTCAAATTATTTGTAGATCAGTTTTTTATTATACTTACTGTCAAAAATATCAACATCACCTGTTTAAAGACGTAGGAAGAACTCGTTCAGAATAAAACAGCTGGAGACAGAGGTTCTGCCAATGGGATGTGGTTTAATAACGTGTATAAAAGCTTAACATCTAGAGAGGGTCATCGTACGCGACGATGTAGTCAGTGACGTTGGGAAGCCCGGATATCACACAGCAGCTCAACCCACCACGGACGATATTCATGTCCTGGACGTTGAACCTGCAGAAAATCACGTTTATGACATAGGTTATGCTTTTAATCACCACTGTGACACATTTAGCCTGGGGTCTTGGTTTACTCCATAGAATAATTACATGAACAATACAGTTGAACAACAACGCTGCTGAGTTCTGGATCGTGATTGGGTCAGAAGGTGTTGATTAGTTCTCTATAACAGCAGCTCTGAGAGTAGCGCTCTCGTTATAATACGTTATCGTTTCTATAGTAGCAGCTCGTTTATACACAACACATAGACATTAAAAAGAAAGTCCATTAACATTTACGGAATGAGTCTCCAGTGTCGGTGCTTTGTAACACTCTGGACGAAGGAGTTTATGCTTTGCGGTTTTGATAATAAGTTAAAATTTAGGAATAATAAACGCTGCAGTTTATAGTAAAATAGTCTACCATGGGGTGGACACCACCTGGTCGTCGATTATTTATTTAAATAATAGCACGCCATGTCATGTTTTCTAGAGTACTTAATACCACGAGTTTAGGATTTCAAGAAAACATCACTAAACATCACTAAAGATCTGATCCTAGTTTCGATATATATCTTAATTTCAGAACGTCAGATTTCTGGACCTGACACTATATGTCTTGTACCAGCGATCTCTCTCTTCATCGTAGTACTCGCAGTTGAATGTGGCGCGTTTGTTGTTGAAGCCGCCAACCACGTACAAGCGGCCGTCCATCACCTGGAAGAAGAAGAAGGCAGCGATGGCATGGTGAAGAGGTACACGACTAATTTCATTCATTCATTCCAGTGCTTAGTGCTTCTCATTACTCCTCTCCATACCTCTGACCATTTCTTTATCCAGTTCTCAATTTCTCTAAGCTCACCCCCTTCACTGTCTCCTCCCTCTATCTCTTTTCGTCGCAATCTTCGCTCCCTTTCCCCCTCACATTTCACCTTTTCCTCTCTTCTCTGTCCCCCTCCTCCCCCTTCCCCTACCTCTCTCACTGCAGAGGACTTTGCCACTTTCTTTTCAAACAAGGTTACATCAATCGGGAACCAGTTCTGAACCCCAGACATGCATAGACCAGCTCCTCCTCCATGTAAATTCCAACTGACTTCGTTCTCTCCCCTCTCAGAGACTGATGTCTCTAAACTCCTCCTCTCTAGGCATCCCACAACCTGTCCCCTTGACCCTATCCCCCCCTTGAGTCCATCTCTCCCACACTATTACCTGCACTCACACACATCTTTAACACATCCCTCTCTACTGGCACATACCATACCTCATTTAAGCAAGCCCGGGTTACCCCACTGCTTAAAAAAACATCACGTAACCCTACTGTAGTTGACAACTACAGACCCGTTTCCCTCCTCCCTTTTCTTTCCAAAACTCTTGAAAGAGCCGTTTTTAATCAACTCTACAATTTTCTCACACAGAACAACCTTCTGGACACCAAGCAGTCTGGCTTCAAGAGCAACCAC
Source organism: Ameiurus melas (assembly GCA_012411365.1). NCBI lineage: Eukaryota > Metazoa > Chordata > Actinopteri > Siluriformes > Ictaluridae > Ameiurus > Ameiurus melas. The sequence continues at coordinate 4,332,624 of CM022780.1, read as the reverse complement.
TCCACTCCTTTCCTTTGTATAAAAAGAAAACAAACCTGTGAATATTTACTGCTGTTGCTCAATTTGTTTTTATTTTTGGGAAAGGGTGGATAGAACAGAAAAGGCGAATTAAAAAGGCTTAGCAGAAATGTTCAGCAGAAATGTTCATTAGAAATGGTCAGCAGAAATGGTTATTAGAAATGTTTAGCAGAAATGTTCATCAGAAGTGTTCAGCAGAAATGTTCAATAAAAATTAAACTAAAAAAAAAAAAAAGAAAGAGCCGTTTTTAATCGACTCTCCAATTTTCTCACACAGAACAACCTCCTGGAGACCAAGCAGTCTGGCTTCAAGAGCAATCACTCCACGGAGACTGCTCTGCTTTCTGTCACTGAAGCCTTACGACTAGCAAGAACAACCTCTAGATCATCTGTCCTCATCCTACTTGACCTCTCTGCTGCTTTCGACACTGTGAACCATCAGATCTTCCTGTCAACTCTCTCCAGCCTGGGCATCAATGGAACGGTTCTGCACTGGGTGGAATCCTATCTCTCAGACAGATCCTTCAAGGTATCATGGAGGGGAGGTATTTCTGAAACTCAGCAACTTACAACTGGCGTTCCACAGGGGCCAGTTCTGTGTCCACTCCTCTTTTCCCTCTACACTACATCTCTAGGGCAGGTGATTGAGTCTCATGGCTTCTCATATCATTGCTATGCTGATGACACCCAGCTCTATTTGTCCTTTCAGCCTGACGATCCATCCGTCTCTGCACGCATCTCTGCTTGCCTGTCGGACATCTCAGTCTGGATGAGGGAACACCATCTTAAGCTTAACCTGGCAAAATCTGAGCTTCTCGTGATCCCAGCCTGTCCCTCAAATCAACCACACTCAAGCCAACCAGGACGGCCAGGAACCTTGGGGTATATCTTGATGACAGCTTGACATTTACAAACCATATCTCAACAACTGCACGGTCCTGTAGGTTCATCTTGTACAACATCAAGAAAATCCGACCCTACCTCACCATACAGGATACACAGATACTAGTCTAGGCTCTCGTTATCTCAAAACTGGACTACTGCAACTCACTTTCGGGCCTCCCAGTCAGCTCCATCAAACCCCTTCAGATGATTCAGAATGCTGCAGCGCGCCTTAGCTTCAACCAGCCCAAAAGAACCCCCATCACACCCCTCTTCATCTCCCTCCACTGGCTTCCTGTAGCTGCCCGCATCAAATTCAAGGCCTTGATGCTCACCTAAAAGACCTTGTCTGGTACAGCACCCTTCTACCTCAACTCTTTCCTGAAGGCTTATGTTCCCTCATGCAATCTGCGATCGATTAGCGACCGACGTTTAGTAGATCAGACTCAGCGTGGCACAAGGTCCCTTTCCAGAACCTTCACACTAACTGTTCCTCAGTGGTGGAATGAACTTCCAACCTCAATCCGGACTGCAGAATCTCTCACCATCTTCAAAAAACAGCTAAAGACCCACCTCTTCTTTGAACACATAACCAATTCATAAAAAATAAAAATATTGCACTTACACTTCTACTCTTTAAAAGCATCTGCTACCTGAATATATGTAAATGTAGAGTTAGGAAGTCTGATGGATCCGGCCTCTGTAAGAGAAACGATAAATTAGTTAGCCAGGTGTTGTTTGGTGCGTTACCTCGATGCCAAAGTTGCTTCGTGGGTTAAACATGGAGGCAAGCATTCTCCAGGAGTTGGTATGAGGGTTGTAGGCTTCAACGCTCTGCAGACGGTTGTTGTCTCCATCCAAACCCCCAATCTGTAAAACCATACATCTTATCTCGATCGATGTGCATTAATAAAAGAACACAAAACGTGCTAACGGAAAACACGCCTGCTTCCCATCTCTTACAGAGCAATTACAGAAACTTCACTGACTCTCAATGCTGGAAGTTCTTACTGCAAACACTTGGTTGTTCAGCGCGATGACGCCCAAGCACCTTCTTGGGATGTGCATCTGTTCGATTTGCGACCACTGATTGTAACTAGGGTCGAAACACTCGGCCGTGAATAGGGACCGGGTTCTGTTGCGTCCCCCACAGATGTAGATCTAAAGGAACCCAAAAACAAGGAGGTTCTGGGTGTTTCTAGTTCAAGCTTTCAGGTTCCCTCAGGGACTGTAACATTTTAAATAATGTTTATTTATTTTATTTATTTAACACTGTGCATTCAGGTGAACACTAATTGGTTGGCGGAGATGTGTCTGGAGAAGTATAACTTGGTGGTAAAGATTTACATTTATTCACTGAGCAGAAGCTTTTATCCAAAGCAACGTACAAATGAGAAAAATACATGCAAAGATCATTGAAAATGTGCGCATTTGAGTCTTACCTTGCCCAATAAGGTCGTAGCACTGGCCTTACATCTTTTCTCGTGCATGGATGGGATGAGGCTCCACTCGTTGGTGCTTGGCTGATAACGTTCAGCCGTGTTAAGCCAACCTCTGCCACCGGAGCCTCCCATTGCATAGATGTATCCATCCAGTATGGCTACGCTCACAGAGGAGCGGTGAGAGTTCATGTGTGCCACCTCATTCCAGGTTCCGTCGAGGGGATTGAACTTGCACACAGTCTTCAAATGGAACATGCTGTCTGAGCCACCAATGACGTACACAAAACCGTCCAGGAACACTGTGCCATGACCGACTCGAGCTTTTCCTTTTCTGCAGGAGATGCACATCCAGCTGTCCATCTTCGAGTTGTAGGTTTCTAAAACATTTGTAGAAGACAGTTTTCTGGTGCCGCCGACGGCGAACAAGATGGAATACGGAAGCCGTTGGCGGGCAAGTGGACCCAGGTGTCCGATGTTGGTTCCAACATTTTTAATGGCCGTCAAGGTGCTGGTGATGATGGTCTGACACTCCTGGAAGCTGCTGACCAGCGGGTGTGTCTTGATGTATTCCAAGTATTCTAGATCTATCAGAGCCAGCCGCACCTGATCACACAGCACAGAAAGTGGAATAGAGAAAAAATTATATGATTTTCCCGCAGTTCTCTCGGTTTTAGATCAAACGGCACTAAATCTCTCACATTATGCGTTCTAATCATGGCTCATGATCAAAGAATCGTTTTTACGATGTGCCGTAAACCCTGCTTAACCAAACTTGGACCTATCAGAGTAATTAGAGGAACAGTCAGGATCCTTCAAGTGAGTGTATACTGGAGCTTACCTTCAGCAGCAAGTTCACAATGTGCTGCTTTCGGACGTCGGGTTCATGCTTGATCCACCTGATTATAGCTTGGAACGCCATTTTCTCCTGTTTGACATTCAGCTCATCCCTCTGCAGGATGCCACCAAGCTGTTCCTCGTTCAGCTCCAAGAACTTACTGGACGGCGACCAAACAATATCCTCGAAGTGATGCAACACGTAGGTGTAGGCCTGATCCTGCAGCTCGCTGTACGAGTGAGCTTCGGCATACTCCCAAATAGCCAAGCAGTTTTCCGGGCTGAGATGTGCCTTCAAGAAGTCGCAGCAGCCGTGAACAAGGTCTTGCATGAGCAAGTAATCGGCTGTGACCAACAGAGCCTGCATGTTATCAGTGGTGACTCGAATCTCCTGGGTGTAGATGTAGTGGATAATAAGCTCCATGATGTGTGGAGATACATCTGTAATTCTATGCACCGTCTGATCCGAGCTGCTCCACCTCGTGAACAGGGCTCTGGAACATCAGGACGAGGAAATATATTAGGAACAACAGTTTGCTCTATAGTCTGAAAATCACGAATTGGAATCCTGATGATGTGAAAGCTGTAGTTTGAGAGAGTTTAAAATGGAGGGCGTGTCTCTGGCCTGTCAATCAGAGTAACCCTAGCCGATCAAGTGTGTTAGCTCAGGTACAGTACAAACATGTTGATTATACACAATGGTGTCCATGATGGTATTGTCGACCAACTAAAGAGCATCTGTGTATTTACAAATGCTGTACGTCAGTGAATTATTGTAATCTCCGTGCATCACGAGTCGCTATGGTGATGTGAAAGATTTACTGAATTTCCTGTCTAGTTATGAACTGGTTTTATTTTACTCTACTTACTCTAGCTACTGTATTATCATTATTATTATTATTATATAATTTTTTTATTACTGTTTTTTCTATTTAGACACATCATTTCATCCTTCACTCGTCTGCTGTACAGTTTTGCCCATTAGCTAACACTTAAGAATAAATGTGTTCGGGATTTTCTCCCTTTCACCTGAAATATGGGCTGCCTGCACAGAGGACGATCTTGTGGACCTTGAATTCCACCTCGTCCACTCTGAGGACCATGTCGCACTGCTCCTCCTTCAACCGCATCTCGTTCAGTACACCGCACAGTGTCATGTCTTCACTCATCTCTCTCTCTCTCTCAGAACCTGTATCTGACCAGTCTGATCTGTAATGTTCTTCGTAAAAAGCCGTAATGATGATGAGCGTTCACACAGGACGGTTTTATAAAGACTGAACATTCTAGAATTCCAGCATCACGGAATTCCAGCATTCATAGAACCAGCTCAAGTCATTGTGAAGGATCTCCGTATCAATGGTAGCTTTTCTTATTTATTTATTATTGAGGACATTGTTTTATATTTATTATTATTATTATTATTATTATTATTAATATTATTGCTGTACATCACTAAGCTGTGGCTTCAAACTACATGATTTCATGATTAGTGTTTAATTTAAGTTGCCCAACATCAAAACACAGTATTTTATAATGACATCAATATTATAATAAACCTGGAAGCACAGCATTCACCTAGCTTAATGTATTACAGAACTTTACATATTTTTAGACAGAAAGAAAGAAAACAAATTGTCATTGTTCTAACGTACAGCACGCCATGTTTCCTCTTGTTGCCAACAGTCTTAACTCTTGAAATGCAAAAGAACTAAATAAAGATAAAAAATAAATGTTATATACAATTATAGATATGCATCACTCTTCAAATACTTATATGTAATCTGATTTACGTGCACTATATATAAACATATATATACACTCTGAGCATCGAAAAGGTGCAATAAACAGGTGTGTGTGTGTGTATATATATGTGTGTATATATATATGTGTGTGTGTGTATATATATATATATATATATATATATATATATATATATATATATATATATATATATATATATATATACAGTAGTGTGGAAAAAGTGTTTCCCCCTTCCTCATTTCCTGTTCCTTTGCATGTTTGTCACACTTAAGTTTTCCGAACATCAAACCAATTTAAACAATAGTCAAGGACAACACAAGTAAACACAAAAATGCAATTTATAAATGAAGGTGTTTATTATTAAAGGTGAAAAAAATCCAAACCATCATGGCCCTGTGTGAAAAAGTGATTGCCCCCTAAACCTAATAACTGGTTGGCCACCCTTAGCAGCAACAACTGCAACCAAGCGTTTGCGATAACGTGCAATGAGGCTTTTACAGCGTCCTGGAGGAATTTTGGCCCACTCATCTTTGCAGAATTGTCCTAATTCAGTTACATTAGAGGGTTTTCGAGCATGAACGGCCTTTTTAAGGTCATACCACAACATCTCAATAGGATTCAGGTCAGGACTTTGGCTAGGCCACTCCAAAGTCTTCATTTTGTTTTTCTTCAGCCATTCGGTGGTGGACTTGCTGGTGTGTTTAGGATCATTGTCCTGCTGCAGAACCCAAGTTCGTTTCAGCTTGAGTACACCGAACAGATGGTCGGACATTCTCCTTCAGGATCTCTTGGTAGACAGCAGAATTCATAGTTCCTTTTATCACGGCAAGTCTTCCAGGTCCTGAAGCGGCAAAACAGCCCCAGACCATCACACTACCACCACCATATTTTACTGTTGGTATAATGTTCTTTTTTTGAAATGCAGTGTTCCTTCTACGCCCGGGATATACTTGGACACACACCTTCCAAAGAGTTCCACTTTTGTCTCATCGGTCCAGAGAATGTTGTCCCAAAAGTCTTGGGGATCATCAAGATGTGTTGTGGAGAAATTGAGACGAGCTTTGATGTTCTTTTGCCGCCGCTCGCAGTGGTTTTCTCCTTGGAACTCTGCCATGCAGGCCATTTTTGCCCAGCCTTTTCCTGATGGTGGAGGCATGAACGCTGACCTTAACTGAGGCAAGTGAGGCCTGCAGTTCTTTGGACGTTGTTGTGGGGTCTTCTGTGACCTCTTGGATGAGTCGTCGCTGCGCTCTTGGGGTAATTTGTGCGGCCCGGCCACTCCTGGGAAGGTTCACCACTGTTCCATGTCTTCGCCATTTGTGGATAATGGCTCTCACTGTGGTTCGCTGAATTCCCAAAGCTTTGGAAATGGCTTTATAACCCTTTCCAGACTGATAGATCTCAATTACTTTCTTTCTCAATTGTTCCTGAATTTTTTTGGGTCTCGGCATGATGTGTAGCTTTTAAGGATCTTCTGGTGGACCTTACTGTGTCAAGCAGCTCCTATTTAAGTGATGCCTTGATTGTGAACAGGTGTGGCAATAATCAGGCCTGGTGTGGCTAGAGAAATTGAACTCAGGTGTGGACAACCACAGTTATAGTATGTTTTAACAAGGGGGGCAATCACTTTTTCACACAGGGCCATGATGGTTTGGATTTTTTTTTCACCTTTAATAATAAACACCTTCATTTACAAATCGCATTTTGTGTTTACTTGTGTTGTCCTTGACTATTGTTTAAATTGGTTTGATTTTCTGAAACACTTAAGTGTGACAAACATGCAAAGGAACAGGAAATGAGGAAGGGGGCAAACACTTTTTCACACCACTGTATATACACACACACACACACACACACACACACACGCATGCAAATTGCTGTCATATAAGAGCAAATTAATTCCGGTTGTGTGGTTATAGGAAAATAATCATCAATGGAGTGGGAACAGTATCTCCTCTTCATCAATCAACACACTTTTCATTATGTTCCTATAACAACATGTCCAGTTGTACTCCTTACACATGGCTTGGTTGAAACTGAATCTTTCTACGTAATAGCAAACTTTTTTTTTCACTATCATTCAATTCAATTAAATTTTTATTTGTACAGCATTTTTTACAATAGACATTGTCTCAAAGCAGCTTTACAAAAACATATAAACATGTTATACAGATTTTAAATGTGCAAATTTGTCCCAATTGAGCAAGCCAGGTGGCGACGGTGGCAAGGAAAAACTCCCTAAGATGTTAAGAGGAAGAAACCTTGAGAGGAACCAGGCTCAGAAGGGAACCCATCCTCATCTGGGTAACAACAGATAGTGTGAAAAAGTTCATTATGGTTTTATATGAAGTCTGTTTGGCCTTAGAAGCAGTAGTCCCAGCAATCTGGAATTGGAGTAGATGAAAGCTCCATCCAGAGGTAGGACATCCAAATGGATAGCAGACTTATCGTAAATTCAATTGAATGTTGCAGATGATTAAATGGTAAAATAAAATGTCTCAAAACAATAATAATAAATGAATAAATTCAGTCATTATATCTAGCAATTAGATAATAAAAAGCCATTCTCCAGGAGGCGCAAACATGAAAAGAATTTGCATTTAAGGGTCACACAAAAGATCATAAAAAACTTTTTTTTTTAAACAATTCTTGAGGTGATGAGACGAGTGCGTCCATCTGTACATATATACATTAAAGTGGACTGGTTTCAATAATATTTTTCTGATTACTCTAATATATCAGTAATTTCACACTAACATTTTTACAGTGATGAATTTTTGTAGTATTATTATTAAAATCATGGACTATAGTGTTCACTCACGTGCTTTTAGGACCAGCTCCACTAATAACACAACCACAACCATGATCACAAGAACCACCACCAGTGAGCCAAACATGAACGCAATCAAATGGGATAAAGCTGTAACACAAAGACATGACCATTAGAGAAAACACTTTTCTCTTTTAACAGTCCCACCACACACACACACACATACATATTCCAGCCTTGTTTCCATGAGTGCTTAGCATGAGAGATATATGCATGTGTGTGAAAAACCGTGAGCAGTGCTTCCTCTGTGAGGAAAGATTTCCAAAGCCGATGCCCAAACATACACATGCTTCTCAAAGCTTCAGGGATTTTCACCTCCACCTGCAGAACCCCACTCTGGCAACAACACCACCAAGGTCTGACATCTGCCACAGGAAAGACCACAGCGCTCCGAGCAACGATCACGGTTGAGCCTGATGTGAAATTACACTCGCCACATTCTTAACAGTTCATGAATGAGGACCAGAGCATCTGCAGAACCTTCAAGTTTTCATACAAGCCCAAATGCACCCATGATCTACACGAAATAGGGAATAGGGAGCAGTTTCAAGTTCAGGTTAATGGATTATCTAAGTGTTTTGGTTCTTTTGGAGCACACGGTGGCTTAGTGGTTAGCATGTTTGCCTCACATCTCCAGGGTCCGGGCTTCGAGTCCCACCGGTGCTGTGTGTGTGGAGTTTGCATGTTCTCCCCTGTGCTGCGGGGGTTTCCTCCGTGTCCAAAGACATGCATTGGTTGATTGGCGTGTCCAAACTGTCCGTAGTGTATGAATTTAGTGTGTGAGTGTGTGTGTGATTGTGTGCCCTGCGATGGACTGGCACACTGTCCAGGGTGTACCCCGCCTTGTGCCCCATGCTCCCTGGGATAGGCTCCAGGTTCCCCATGACCCTGAAAAGGAGTAAGCGGTAGAAGATGGATGGATGGTTCTTTTGGACAGCTCTTCCCTTTACACCGCTTATGGTTCTAAGAAAAACCAAGCAAATGGAGTGCCGAGGCTATGAATGTCAACCAGAGAGTGTGTCTAAGAATTAACTTTATTCAAGTGTGGCTGGCTTCTCCCTTATAGATAGGGTGAGAAGCTCGGCTATCCAAGAGGAACTCAGAGTAGAGCCACTGCTCCTTTGCGTTGAAAAGAACCAGTTGAGGTCGTTCAGGCAAATGGTAAGGATGACCCCTGGGCGCCTCCCTAAGGAGGTGTTCCAGGCACATCCAGCTGGGAGGAAACCTAGGGGAAGACCCAGGACTAGGTGGAGAGATTATATCTCCACACTGGCCTGGGAACGCCTCAGGATCCCCCAGTCAGAGCTGGTTAATGTGGTTCGAGAAAGGGAAGTTTGGGGTCCCCTGCTGGAGCTGCTACCCCCGCAACCTGACTACAGATAAATGGTTGAGGATGGATGGATGGAGAGACCCCTCTTACAGACCTTCAGAGTTTACATCATCTGTCTACCTGTTTATTTGTTTATTTATTTATTTTAAACCAACAACTCTGAGTGCTGTTATTTTGTCTTTGTGACTGTTTCCATGTGTGTGTGTGTGTGTGTGTGTGTGTGTGTGTGTTTATATTTGAGCAGGTTGTACTTAATGAGATGTATAAGTGTTTACACTGTATGTTAAAATGTCTGACGTTTATTTGCGTCGAAGGTGGAGCCGGTGATTTTTCGTCAAAATACAACACTTTCTGTAATATTTGGTTATGTGTTTATGACGATTTAATCTCAGCTCAGAGGAGAAACTCTGGCGCTTCAGGGTGTGTACGCAGATAAAAAAAAAAAAAATGTGGTGCATTCTACCAATCAGAACAAAGAGACATAACATCATTCATCATGCTATACTGCTTAGTAAAAACTACTGTGATTAATTATGCTATTAAACATAAAGTACGATTTCTAAAGAGGTAACGTTAACAGTGGCGAAGTTCACTACTCAACCAGATTATTTAATTAGCAGGCTAACGTATCTAATGTTGACTTGATAATAATAATAATAATAATAATAATAATAATAATAATAATAACAATAATAATAATAATACAGTGGTGTTGAAATCTCAATTCTGATTGGTCAGAAGGTGTTGAATTTTCCATTTTCCCAGAATTTTCCACAAGTACGTTATGTTCTCTATAGTAGCTAATATAAATATTTATTGTATGGTGAACGCTCCACATAAACGAATTTGAAAATGTGTGTATATCTGATATGGTGACGTTTTCTGTGAGGAACAACGCCGGCATCAAACTGCAGTTCCCAGAGACAAACATGGCCGCCAAGGCCTCCAATTCCCATCACATACAAGTTCTAACTCTAACCTGATTACAAGCACCTGGACTCACAGTATATTAGGACTCTCAGTCACTCTAATCATTGAGAAGTGTATGGTAATGGTAATCTGCACTTATATAGCGCTTTTATAACCGTAGTAGTTCTACAAAGTGCTTTACACTGGGTCTCATTCACCCATTCACACACAGACACTCACTCACCAATGGTAGCAGAGCAACTATACAAAGTGCTAGCTTGCCATCGGGAGTGAAGGGCTGAATTTAGCCTATTACCCAAAGTCAATTAAAATTAGAAGCCAATACTCACATCCGTAAACCCAATTGGAGATAGTAAAAAGACGAACAGCCGTGAGTGGGGAAAAGTAAGGGTCCAGTTTTTATTTCGGTCCACCACACGAGATCCACACCAATGAGAATTCCCAGAAGTGATCTTAAAACTGGAGCTTAAGCTGCAGTATTTATAGCTTATGTACAGAGAATATAACCAATAAATTTCAGAAAGATTAGGATCTCATTAACAATAGGGTTAAAAAAAAGCTCATCTACATTCACCACGAGGATTAAAAAAGCCTCCCAAACAGTTACCATTAGGACAGAAAACAAATCTCATGATAACCATTAGAATTGAAAACAAGCCTCTCAGGATAACCATTAGAATTGAAAACAAGCCTCTCAGGATAACCATTAGGTTTGAAAACAAGAGAGCGAAAAAAGAAAACAATTTGGAGCAACGACCTCGGTCTCATAAGTCTCACTACGGGTTAATGAAAGTAAGAGATGACCTCGATTCATTATACACTTGATCAGTGTCAGAGAGAGAGAGAGAGAGAGAGAGTGAGAGGAGTAACTGAGTGGGAGGTGATGAGTGCTTGAGAAAAAGAAGTCTGAAACCATGTATTCGCCTCTCAGCAGTAATTCGTTTGTTAATTAGCGTGTGTCAGCAGCACTTCAGGCCTCTCGTTGATACCCATTTAGTACGTGATTTACTTACACAATAAAGATGCCGAGAGCGTCTATGTGTCAGTTTTGAACTTGAACTTTATTGGAGCAATTTCTTGAAATCATGTCCTGTGATTTTATCGCTTCCCATGCGCCAGACATCTGTGTAAAACGCCAGAGTTTTTAAAACATAATAAATAAATAAATAAATGAATAAAAACACAAGCATTCTCATGTGGTGTTACCAACGAGAATGGCCTTTCGCACGAAACTGAATATTCAATATTTGATCGGCTAAAAGAAAGGTAATAACCCCAGGATAATTTTGCTCTGTTCTTCTATTTAATTACACTTTCTGCAGAAGGGGGGTTGGTGAGAAGGAAAGTATGACAAGAGTAATGGAGGGGGTCGGATAAGTGCTAGGTGGATGAAGAAGAGGAAATTGACAAGTGCACTTGGTGCAACACAATAAAAACATCCAGTCATTTGCGGTGCATCCCTTCTGCTCTTTATGAAAGCAGACATGTTCCTACACACACACACACACCCACCCACACACACACACATACACACATACACACACACTCTCTCTCTTCTCTCTTGATCCTTTTCTCACTTGTCCTTCCAGCAGAAAAACACAATTAATACCTGCCGTTCCATCCTACTGATAACAACAATCACTGAAGACTCTTTCCTATAATAACTCTATAAAAGCTTGACAAAAGCCCCAAAGCACTGTTGCTTATTACCCAGAAGCACTTCAGTTCACAAATACAGCACTTTATAGATAATTATGGAGCAAGGAATATGGGAAGAAGAGCGTTTTTTTTTCCTCCATTGCTTTGTTGAATTGCTGACAACAATACCAAGCATGTTGGGGTGTTAAAATCTCAACAACAAATCATTGCTCACCACTGCACTCCACAACCAATCACTGATCACCATTGTGCCCAACATCCAATCACTGAACACCATTGCATCCAAAGACCATTCCCTTTAACACCATTTTCCCCCAACAACTGTTCTCAACAACCAATCATTGATTAACACTGTTCTCAATAACCAATCATTGATCACCATTGTTTTGTCCACCCGCCCACTTGTTTGTTCTTTGTTCTAAACTTTCTTCTTGAATATCTACAGTAATACTCTATCCATAACTCTATCCATATTCTTAATTATTTTCTGATTCCTCACTAGGACTACTTCATTTGGACCTACCTATGTTTGTGGATGCCGTCTTTCTACAAGAAACGCATTTTAAACTATTGTTTTCCTTCTTCCTTTTTTAAGTGTCTAAAAAAATCCTCCTTCATGTTCCATGATATGACATGAAAGTAATCCTGATGGATCAATTAAGATGCAAATTAGTTTATTTATGAGGTTTTTAATCACCATCTGGCAACTTCTAGTGACTTTTTGAGCATGCTTTGCCTACTTTACAGAATTACAGAAATGCCATACCCCCTTCTATTAAATTTCCATCCGAAAACAGATTAGACTGATTAGGTGATAAGACAAGCATCATGCTTTCTAAATAGCAAGTCAATCAATCAATAAAAAAAAAAAAGAAATAAATATTTTGCCTTAAAACAAACCTGGTTCTTGGTACAGGACTGCCTCCTAGTGACTGTATGATTCAGTTTCAACCAAGAAATGTGTAAGGAGTACAACTGGACATGTTGTTATAGGAACATAACCAAAAGTGTGTTGGTTTGATGAAGAGGAGATACTGTTCCCACTCCATTGATGATTATTTTCCTATAACCACACAACCGGAATTAATTTGCTCTTATATGACAGCAATTTGCCTATATATATTAATTAAAGAATGACGTCACTTTTTTAAAAATCACTTTATAGTTACATTTAATGTTGTGGAACGCCCCATGGAACAAGTTATTTCTCCTGCTCTTACTTAAATTACTATAATGTTAGCTATAAACAAGCATTCCCTCAACAGCCTTTGTTTTTCTCTCTCTAGCTTGAAGACAAGGAAGTTACAACAACAACAACAACAACAACAACAACAACAACCAAAAAAAACTTTTCAAAAAATTTTTTATTCTTATTATTTTTTAATTTTTGCTGCTGTGAAGTCCTGAAGACTTTCCCATGTCAGAAACCTTAAAGTTAAGTAAGCCGTCTTAGAAATAATACTGAATGCAGTGGTTTGAGTGTGCCCTCTGTTGGCCGTCTAGGGCTATAACATGCAAGTCAATTCCACAAAAATCACACATCTCATTGAGTTGAAAAATGATTCGAGTTTGCTTCCCAAACCAGGCTTTCATTCTGATGACGTAATTCGTTTAGGTTACAAATGCAATCCCACCCTGCATTTATGTTAGGATTTGTTTAAAGTACTTTTTATTTTAAATGGTGCCCAAATATGAGTCTAAAGCTGTTGATCAGTTTTATAGAGAGAATTATCCAGGCTCACTCATCCGAGTGCATAATATTTTTAGCTAGATCCACAGAGGCCAGGGGGTGGTGGTGGTGGTGGTCTGGGGCTTCGAGACTGTACACGTTCAACCAGCAGGAGCGCTAAATATAACCAGGGTCAACATATTAGAGCACATGCATAAATATACACACATGCTTGCACATCAGATGACCGAGAAAGCAGACAAAAGTTCTAATTCATTGTTGTTCTGTTGTCCAGCTGCTAACAGCCTTAGTGTTCTTGGGACTTCTTGGATAATTCACAAGGGGTAAGTCACTCCAGCGTCTTTGGACACGTGGATGGATGTGTACATGTGGATGTGTGTGATATTTGATATGACACTTTGTACCTAGGAAGGTTTGAAGGATCACAACAACTTCACTGCTAGCATTATACAAATGAATCTAAGTAGGTTTCTGCTTGTGCGATTTAATGTGTTTGCAGAAGCCTGACAAAAAGATACCAAGGCAGATCATCATGCAGAAAAACCCCAACTGAAAACCAAGAACCTGATTGGATACAGCATTGATGGGCCTAATAGATAAGCCTTTGATTGGCCAGGGCCTTTCCAGCCCTGATCCACTGATTCGAGAGGCCTACTTGATGGTCTATGATTATATTAACTATGTAACAGCCAAACCAGGCACACCACTAGGCCCGGCACCCTCTCAAGCCTCAGCAGCGTTGCGTCACGCAGGAGACGAGCTCCTCCAGCGCTTCCCGATCTTCTTCCGTCGCTGGCCACGGGTCTTCCGGGACGTGACAGAGGAGACAGCATGTTCTACGCTGCTGTCCATCCTGGAGGAGCACTTCTCTCAAACCAGGCGCGGGGACCTGGCCTGGAGCGCCGTCCTCTCTGTCTTTGTGCTTGCTGGTCAGATGGCACTGCACTGCCAGCAGAATGGCATGGATAGAGTTCTGCCCGAGCTCCAGCAATCTGCAGGCAACTATGTTGAGAGAATCATCTGTCCTGCGATCAGAGACAAGGGAGGATGGGTAAGTTGGTAGATAATGTTAACTGCAGTTTTCGAGCATTAACAAGCATCTACTGTAGATGTCCACATTATTTTACATGGAGCAACATAACGGGGTATAACAATAGTTCTGCGGGGGCAAGAGTGCTCTTTAGGTCATAAAGTAATACGTCAGTATTTTTCATACTACTCTCTATCTCCCACATCTGGAGAGTAAGAGTGATTGCCACAGACAATAATTTTAACACTTTACTGCATCGAGAATATAATAGGTTCCCTCAGGGACTAGTGGCTAGCACATGATTCTCTCATCGCCACGCTCCGGGTTCGATTCCGGGCCAAGGAACCGACCCCAGCCACTGAGGGTTGCACGAGCCGGTGCTCTCTCAGTGCCCATCTCAAGCCAGGAAAATGGGGATGGTTCGGGAAGCCCATCCGGCATAAAATTTGTCCTAGAATCAGTGATCTTCTGTGGTGACCCTCAAACAGCAGCTTTGTGTCTGTAGTAACCACACATTCACTATACATGTTACAGCTAGATATTAGTCTGAGAGCAGATGAATAAAATGTGCAGGATATCAGATCAAGCAACAATTAATAAGTCTGTATGTGTGCTTCTCCAAGTCAGGTTTTGTGGCTCGCTTTGGGGAGAAGCAGACTTTGGAAGGCCAGATAAAGAAGGTGTGCTGCTGGAGTTTGATAACACTGAGCATGGGGATCCTCGCCTACTTCCTATGGAAAAGAAGAAGCATTTAGTCTACACTGCCCTCAGGTGGCAAACTTCTTTCATATGCCAGGACTTCTCAGAAAAATGTTTAGAGTATTGTAAAATGCATATTACTCTACAGCATGCCAAAAATATTAGGCTGGCATAAAATGATCTACTTATCATACTGATTTACTGTTATAAATTACAATGTTATACAATGTTATAAGCTCCAACGTTGCCTTGACAACCGTTGCCACCAGCAACGTAATTCAAAACACTGTTGTCTTGACTGGTTGCCTGAGTAGCATACCAATGAGGATGAGCCTTACAGCCCTTTCAACCTACTTCATTTACAAGTTTTATCACGTCACACATTGTTCACTTACCACGTGTTGTGCCATCAACCACTTTATTTTTTCCTCCTCTTGCCATTTTTACCGTCGATGCTTTTAAGAAATCAGCAATTAGTGTTTCCATAGCGTAAAGAAATCTTTCCTTTCTCTGGTATTTGGTATAGCAGATTAGCATGAAAACCTGACCTTTGGTGTAAATTTAAATGTCTATTATTAGTTCAATGTAAAGGCTTTGCATTGAGTGGCCTGTAGATTAGTGGAGGAGATAGTGTCCAGTTTTGATGACCAACAAAGCAAGGAACAGGAAATGAATGACAACCTGCCACTTCCCACTCAACTAATTGGATTCTTGCAGATTTTATTTGGCAGGAAAGCTATTATCTTTATTATATTAGCTTCAAAGTATACAGAAAAAAGGGAATATGAGATCAATATTACAGCTGCTTAAGACTTACCTCAGGTAAATGACCTCAGCCCTAGCCACTTCTGAAAATATCTATTTACAGATCTATTCATTTTAAAAGTGCACTGATGTCAACATTTAATAGGAATGCATCTGACAATTGGGAAGGTTGCCTGAAGGGTAAAATTAAGTTGGGACTCCAAATTGAGGCGACCCAATATGGTCGTCTTTTATTGGCCCATTAATCAAGTGCATGGGTTTATAGTTTGCCTGTTTAAAACAATTAAGTCATAATTGTTTAGCAGCTCCTAACCACCTGCACGTCTGAGGAACGTCGATTCTTCTGTAGCTTAACCAGGTCATAAGATTATGCCTGAGGATATTCATGGTATGCTAACCAAGAGAAATCCTATACACACTAAGCAAGTTAGACAAAGAACTCAATCCTATTAAACCTTATGAAGCAATGTAGAGGAAATGTTTAGTCATCGTTTCCCTGTTTATGTACAAGCAAGTCAAAGGAACACTTAAACACGTTAACAAAAGAATTTTAATGACACGTTTCTGTACAGAAAAGGAATGAACAGCAGAACAGAACACAACACAAACTGACTTTTGGAAAGATTTGCTTCAGGTAGGTCAGAAAATATTACAGCTTACACATACAACAAGCAAATTTACGCAAGCTCCTCCTCCCCTTCCTCTTCAAACTCCCCTTCTTCCTCAGCCGTGGCGTCTTGGTACTGCTGGTACTCGGACACCAGGTCGTTCATGTTGCTCTCGGCTTCGGTGAACTCCATCTCATCCATACCCTCGCCGGTGTACCAGTGCAGGAAAGCTTTGCGCCTGAACATGGCAGTAAACTGCTCGGAGATTCGCTTGAAGAGCTCCTGGATGGCTGTGCTGTTGCCGATGAAAGTGGCGGCCATCTTGAGGCCACGTGGTGGGATGTCGCATACGGCGGTCTTGACATTGTTGGGGATCCACTCGACGAAGTAGCTGCTGTTCTTGTTCTGCACGTTCAGCATCTGCTCGTCGACTTCCTTCATGGACATGCGGCCACGGAAGATGGCAGCGACAGTGAGGTAGCGGCCATGGCGTGGGTCACAGGCGGCCATCATGTTCTTGGAGTCAAACATCTGCTGTGTCAGCTCGGGCACCGTGAGTGAGCGGTACTGCTGGCTTCCCCTGCTGGTCAGTGGGGCAAAACCAGGCATGAAGAAATGCAGACGTGGGAAGGGCACCATGTTGACGGCCAGTTTACGCAAATCTGCATTGAGCTGGCCAGGGAAACGGAGACAGGTAGTGACGCCGCTCATGGTGGCAGACACGAGGTGGTTGAGGTCACCATACGAGGGTGTCGTGAGCTTCAGCGTGCGGAAGCAGATATCGTAGAGAGCTTCATTGTCGATGCAAAAGGTCTCGTCTGTGTTTTCGACCAGCTGGTGCACAGACAACGTGGCATTGTAGGGCTCTACGACAGTGTCAGACACTTTGGGAGAGGGCACCACACTGAACGTGGTCATGATGCGGTCAGGATATTCTTCGCGGATCTTGCTGATGAGCAGTGTGCCCATACCTGAGCCAGTACCACCACCCAGGGAGTGGGTGAGCTGGAAGCCCTGCAGGCAGTCGCAGCTCTCAGCCTCTTTACGCACCACATCCAACACTGAGTCAACAAGCTCAGCTCCCTCCGTGTAGTGGCCCTTGGCCCAGTTGTTTCCAGCACCACTCTGACCTGAAGAATCAAATAAAAAATATTATTTAGTTAAAATAAAAATCTCCTCACACTCAATTCAACCCAAGTAAAAAAAAAAGAAAAAAAAACCTCACCAAAAACAAAGTTGTCAGGCCTGAAGATCTGACCAAAAGGTCCAGACCTCACAGAGTCCATGGTACCAGGCTCCAAGTCGACCAGCACGGCACGGGGCACATATTTACCACCTACATCAGGACAACAAGAGTTAGTGCGATTGAACAATCAATACGAGTCATATTCCACAAAAGCATGACCGGTATGTACCTGATGCCTCATTGTAGTAGACATTGATCCTGTCCAGCTGGAGATCACTGTCTCCGTGGTAGGTGCCAGTTGGGTCGATACCATGCTCATCGCTAATAACCTCCCAGAACTAAAAACAAAAGCATTTAGAAAAAAAATTTAAATAGTTAATTATTAACATCAATTTATTTCATTCTGACTGTATACAAACTGAACTTTACACTCAATAAGAGGATGATAAACTCATCAGGGCACAATACGACCACAAAATGGCTGCATTCAGAAGTTCACAAAAATATTTACATTTTTATTTAACTTCTATAAAATATATATGGAAAGGGGAAATAAAAGTATTCTGCGTTCAATTGGCATCTGAAGGGTGGTTAGTAAAGTAATCAATCATTTGACGTCATCGCAGTAATCTGGAGCTAACCAGATGATTAGCCGCCGCATTGCAGCAATACGGAATCGGGCACGCGGTCGGAGCCTAAAATATACCGCGAGCGAACCGGCTCAGCCAATCAAAACCATTACCAGGCACGCGCGTCGGAGTGCAAATTCAAAGTTTAACCGCCAGTAATGACGCAGTGTTTCAGTATCCTTTTTTTAAGTGAAAAATCGCGCGCGCGGCCTTCGCGCTGATTGGTTGAAACCCATCTGCGCTTTTTTGTGTTAGTCGCGTCACTCCCAGACTCCGCCCCACCCATATCCGGCTAAAAGGCGCGGCGCGCGCCTGGCCTCTATAATCTAGGCCTTCGGTCATAATGAATAAAAATTTGAAATTGCGCAATAAGATTTATCAAAGTTAAGACCCAATTCGGTATTATTTTAATTAAAAAAAGAGATGCCATAGTCAAATACCAGTGATTAAAAATAATAAAAGATGTATTTTTTCCCTCCCCGCAGCGCCTTTGTCAAAGAAAACCCCCACCATCAGACAAGATTTTTTTTTTTTTTGCAACGCCATGAGCAAAATTTACATATATATATAATTTTTAAAAAACGTTCCTGACGAATTTTACTGCTTTTATTCCCTTATCCTCTTTATGCGGTGCTACAGTAAGAAATGAGGAAGCACATGGTTATGGCGACCCATTTTTCATTCCCTTCATCCACACAGCCACAATGGCTGCTCAATGACGTATATTCGTTTTTTTTTTAATTATTATTAAATAAGAAACTGGAGATATTAGCATAGGAATGTGCATTTTGCTTTTAAGAGCAACTTACAAAAATTCACGTTCAATTCAGTTTCATTGAATAACATTTTTTTTATATACATGTGTGTGTATATATATATATATTAAACTTACCTTGGCTCCGATCTGGTTACCGCACTGGCCAGCCTGAAGATGCACGATTTCCCTCATTTTTAATTAAATTTTTTTTTTAGACGTAGTTCAGTCTGAGAAAGTCTGCGCTCTCCTTCCTTTTTGTTCAGGAAAAGTGAGGAAAATAGCGCCTTCCCCCGTTATAAAAGCACTGGGTTAGACCCGCCTTCATACGCCGGTATCAGTGCGCCATTGGTTGGAATTTTCAAAAATCGGCTTAGAGGAGCCGTCGTTGTCGCTGATTGGTCAACACGGGCTGTCACTCGAACCCGGTACATTGCGCTTTGTCACGCCAGCATACGGCAGTCATGCTAACTGAAAGCTATGCTAGCATATGCATATCTTGCATTTGTATCACCACAGAGCTAAATCATTTTTCCCATATTCAGTTTGTAAACATTAAAAAAAGGTGCATCCAAATAACCAAGGGGTTAAAGGTAAACTATATTCATATTTAAGGAAGAGATTTTAATTAGATCAGCTAGTAAGATTTCTCCCCCAAAACGGTTTTCACTTTCTCAGGTGTTGAGATTAAGAGATTAAAAGCCAAAAACGAGTCTTATTCTGGCATGAATCAAATATCAAGCTATGCAGAACCCAAAACCTTAAAACAAAACTATAGTTAGCTGACTAGCTAGCAATCCTACTACTGCAGTATCCCAATTAATATCAAATGAACATGAATGTCACTATAATTATGTGCTTTCATTGCTGCACACTAGCTTAAACACATTCAACCAAACAAAACATTGAACACAAATATCAAAAAGGACCATAAAATGTTGTGCAAACAGCTTATAGCAACATAGTATGATAAAAGATCGGCCTTGAGGTTGTCAATTTAAATCTACTGATTTATTCATTTAATTCATCTCCAGTAGTTATATTTTTTCTTTGAGAGTCAAATGGGTCTTGGTGTAGGGTTTCTGACAGTTATCAGTAACAGACATCCATCCATCCATCCATCCATTTTCTATACTGCTTATCCTACTGGGGAGCCTGGAGCCTATCCCAGGGAGTATGGGGCACAAGGCGAGGTACAACCTGGATGGGGTTCCAATCCATCGCAGGGCACACTCACATACACATTACATTCACACACCCATTCATACACTACGGACACTTTGGACATGCCAATCAGCCTACCATGCATGTTTTTGGACCGAGTAGAGGAAACCGGAGTACCCAGAGGAAACCCATGCAGCACAGGGAGAACATGCAGACTCTGCACGCAAAAGGCAGTGGCGGGAATCGAACCCCCAACCCTCCAGACGAACACATTAACCACTAAACCACAGTTCGATGGAACGAAGGATTGTATTGCCTCTCATCCATCCATCTATCTATCTTCAACCGCTTACTCCTTTTCAGGGTCACGAAGAACCTGGAGCCTATCCCAGGGAGCATCGGGCACAAGGCGGGGTACACCCAAGGATAGGGTGCCAGTCCATCGCAGGGCACACAATCACACACATTTGTATTGCCTCTCAAATGAAGCGTAATCATTTCAAACGTAGATATGCACAGTACTGACAGATTTGGGTGGGACTAAAATCCCAGAGGAACACAAGTGAAAGTACGCACACACATACAACGATTTTATCTCCACGGGAATCACCAGTCGCTGTACTACGAAGTCGCCAGTAGGTGTTCCTACTACTGCTTGCCATAGTAACATTTATCAGTGGGTGACACAACAAGCATTCCACTTTTGACAACAAACCAGTTGTCTTGCCATTAAGATGAAACATTCTGGAGGGACAGCGTTTGTATATCAAATTCACCAGTGTATATATGCATCATATCCTACATCTAGTTGCCAGCGGTCACTGTTGCTCCTGTCGCTGGGAGTTGCCAGCGCTCGTTGAAAATGAATGGTCTCCAGTTGCTTTGTTGTTGCAAGTCGCTGTTTGTGTGCACGCTGTGTGTGTACCTTAATAAATACATTACCCTAGCCTCTCACATACAACTAATCGAGTTCGAATAGGGCTATTGACCATGCGCATTATGACTAAATGTACCGTAAGTGCTTTTGATTGTAGATTGTGGCACTGTCTTGGCTGCATTTACACTTTAATTTTAATGTGGGTCCTCCTGAAATGAACGTAATTGTAGTGTTTATTCGGCAACAAAGGACACAGGTCCTTTGACTAGCACAAGCAGGATATTACACAGGCTGCAGCTGCAATTCCCCACATGCACTAGCATGTGATTTCTTCCTCAGAGAGCTGTGAATGGGAGGTGTTTACAGCTTAGCTCGGGTTCATTTCCTATTCCAGGCTATTCCAGAGCCATTATGCAGCCTACAGTAAGTGATGTCTTCTACTCCATCCCCCCGCTCCTTGTTGCATAGTCAACTAACAATGAAGTAAAATGGCTGCCACGATGCAAAGTCCTTCTGTTTAGCATGTGGCCTACAGGTGACAGCGGTAGACAATGGAAAAATGGGTTTAAAAGAGCCTGTGGGGTGGAAAAATCAGAGTGCTTGTCTTGTCTCTGCAGTGCTTGTGTGTGGATTATTAATAGCTAATCTGTATAAAGGAGGGGGAAGGCCATGATACAGTCAGCTGCTTTGGTACAGTTGGTATGACTTAGAGAGCGAGAATGTGAGATTTGTCGTATTGTGTGCTGTGATGGAGGGGGATGGGAATATTTCTGAGGTCTCGAGGGCTTTCCTGAGATGACCAGAAGCAGCCGAACAGATGGGATGTTAGCTGTTCGGGTCTCTCTGCTTCATTTGGGGGAAAAAAACCTGCTGACAAATTTCTTACAAAATGAAAGGAAATGTTTTGTTTTTTTGCTTTTTTTAAAGCACACCTCGAGCACTATGTCTAAGCCTTATTCATCTACTGGAGTCCGCAAAAAACATACACCGCACACACACATACATTCCCTAAGACTACTGACCTAAATTTAACGAGACTTTCTGGATCCTCCCAGTACTTTCTAATCAGTGGTTATATCCAAATTCTAAATCTGGAGACAAAAGAGCCAGTGTGTGCTCATGAAACAGCTTGCGTCATCGCACAACACTTCCCCCATTTCACCAGCTCTGCTTCCGCAGCGCAGTTTTGGCAGCTTAATAGCTAATCAATTTAGTAGGAGATGAGGCTACAAATCTTGAGGTGTGGCAGCATGCAGGAGTGATACTGGAGGAGTGTGTGTGTGTGTGTGTGTGTGTGTGTGTGTGTGTGTAATTGTGTACATATATGAATAGAAATGGAAGTCAGTTGAAGACAAATGTTAGTTCAGTTTTCACATCAGTCCACTGGCTGCATGTTTCCTTTAGAAATGACTATAACATTTTATTACTAATTCTTAATGCCTGATAAACAATCTTCCAAATAGTGTCTTAATACCAAGTAGTGCTAGTCTTCTTCATATTTCACATATGCAACCGAAATAGACTGGAAAATCTGGTTGCAATAATAATTTTTCAGGCTAAAGAGCTAAAACATATATTAAAGAAGATAATATATTTAAAGAAGATAAAATGTATATCCATTCAAATGTATAAAATGGCAAAGTATGCTTATATCAATTTGATATGTTGAGATGCCTCCATATGTTAGTACCAATTTCAAGCACAATACTCTATGTTACTGCTCGCCAATTCACCTGGATCAATATCCTCCACGAGTGACTCAATGCTTGGTAGATATTACAGAACAAGCATCACAGCTTCTGTATCTATAAGTCTATAATCTGATGTCTGTAAATGAATACTAAGGGTGCTAATAATTGTGAAACAAGTGGTTTGCTAGTGATGCACAACACAAGGGACATGCTTTGTGCTGGACCAGCTAAGCTTTTTATTACACTGCCTCTCTGTGTAGTTTATTGAATGATCTACAGTGGTCTGAGATAATAAAGGCTATGCATCTGTTCCAGTATGGATCCTCTGAGAGAGTGATCCACTGATCTGCTGTCTTTTGACTCAGCATCTGTCTTTCCTGTGCTAATCTAAAGTTTATGTATTTTATAATAAATACTATAACTAGCTATAGCAATTCGGTGGGTCGCTGTTTTTCAATCGAAGGCATTAAAGAAATGGTTTGACAAGAAATGAAACGCAAGCCTTCGATTACCCAAGACATGTTTGGCGTCTGATGCTTGCATTTCTAGTTTTGCAGTGGCGTACTGATGCAAATGATATAGAATTCTATCTTGCCCAAAATATTTAACTATAAATCATATCCATTCTTCAGCGATATAGGACCCAGTATGATTTGTTGTAATCTTTAATTACAGCAGTGTAAATTGATAGCACAGTATTCCATACACTTGACCTTTTCCCACTGATCAAACAGTAAAAGGGTAACTGTACAGGAATACTTAACTCATTTTATATTTAATACATGACTAGCAAGTGTAGTCTGTTATTTACCCACTAATAAAACAGTCAAATAATAAATTACACTCGATGGTCAAGCATTAAATATAAAAGAAGAAAACAAATCGATATCTTAAAATATAACTGAATTACATATTGTATAAAAGATAAATATTACTTTGTAATTTCATTTAATGCAGTTCCAGGTTTCCAAAAAGATGTGCTGTATGGAATACTGTTCCTTCTTTGTGAATGTTCAGAATATTGACAAGGCATACTGATGAAACAGGACAGACCCTTTCATTTCCCTCTCACTCTTCTACCAATCGAAATGCATTTTGATTGCTAGGAAGATGTTAAAGGGCCAAAACAATCATCATAGCCTGTATGAAATCCATATCCAATGAAAGGCGGTATATGTTTGGAATATAGAACTCCTATATTATCCGAACAGAGTCATGTTATGGTGGGAAGCCATCTTAGACAACCGAAAATGTTTGTTTATTTTCACTGAACACATTTTTGGTATAATTTTCCAGCTAGGCCCGAAGTTTGGAGTTGTTACAAAAAAGCAGGAATTCCATTTTGAACCTAAATGAATCCTAGCTTGACCTGTATTTACTTAACAATGAATTTGTGTAGCTTATCATTATTGTTTGATGGAAGTATTTGAAGCTTTGGTGACGTATTTCTGAAGCTTTTGGTGACGTAAGACTCTTTTGCTCCAGTACCAAATTAAACAAGCAAACATCAGACAGCAAACATTTATTTTTGAATTATTGATCAGGTAGATTTGTTGGAGGTGTGAATAGAGTGTAAACCTGATTTTTCGCTGAGCTGTTCCGATGATAATAATCATGGAGGCTTTGGATGGCAGAACTTGAAGTGAATATTCTTTCATATGTTCAGCTGTTCAGGGGAAGTCCACACAGATCTAACACTGTATCAGGTCCTGTTTACATTAACGTATAGCCTGCAAGGACTGACACAAGTATGAGTTGTGAAACTGCAGAGATCATTTTAGACTGCTCTTTAAATAAACACTTGCCATGTTTATTTGAAGTTTGATAGAAAAAAAATGTGATCATGAATATGTGCTGAGAGTTCATTTATCATGTTGTATAGTATGTAATATGTAGTATATTACTTGTTTTCCTGAAGTGCTAAGAATTGAAATAAGGGCAGTTTGTGTGAGGAAAAAAAGACGTCCACGTAGCTCTGCCAAGCCCTGCTGCAGTCCAGGCGTTTTTGCCCATCCCCCCTCAGCATCTCTGCGTCTGAGGGAGCTAGCTAGCTAACTATTGGTGAGTCAGAAGAGTACTCCCATAGGATATCTTCCTTTAGACAAAGCTGACTCAGCTGCTATGAAAACACACACACACACACACACACACACACACACACACACACACACATATGCAGCTTCCTTTTCAGAAGCCATACAGACTGTTTCTTTCACACGCACGCAAACACACACTGCCTTTCAAACTGGATTTATCAGTAGCCTCTGAAGAACTACGGTCTATTATCACATTAGCCACTAGTCCAGAGTCCTGACATTGTTCTCAGAGGCAGACTCACAGATGAAAAAGATGTGTCTGTATTAAAGTGTGCAAATATACTGTACAATAAGAGCATGAATGAATACCACACAGACTGTAGGAGTTATTCATCAGTCATTTCAAAGAAATGAATAGGGAAAAAAAAGCTCCTTGATGGAAATCTAGTCTATTGTTTGGCTGATGTCAGATAGTCAGACATTGCCACACCCTTAACCTTCTGCTCTGGACCAGCACTGGAGTCTGTATAAATGCTCTGCTATTGATCTGTGCAGGGACACTGGAGACAGGGGATCAACATCATCCCCCTTTGTATGTAAATGCAATCTATCATTTCCATTCCCTTTCACATTCATTTATGACACAGATATTTACATACAGTGTTTATTTTTGAGGAAAACTACATTTGGAAAAACAAAAAAAAAACAAAAAGAAACTAAACGCACATACCGAAGTATGATATACAACATTAAACAGTAAAAGATTTCCAGAGTAAATAAAATGTTAAGTTTGAGTTTATCGTTTTGGTAGTTGTCTTAATATTTAATCATGCTATTTCACATTAGTAGGCTGAATGGCTAACTAGCTAACTACCTGGACTGCTTTGTCTGTGTGGCAGCATTAGCTTTAAAATTAGGTTTTTTTTGTTGTTGTTTTTTTGCATTTTGATGCCTGTCAGCACATAATTAGCTTAATTCACCATGCAAAATTTAATTTTGAGGTAATTTGATGAAATTTTGGGAAAATCTTGCTATTTATGCAAGTCTTGGAATAGCTGTAGCTTCACCCACTCTGCTGTTTTGTCCCTACCATCCCCACCATGAAATTTCTTTTCTTGTGTTTCAAATTGACCACTGTTGAGAAGGAGCGCTTGAGATGCAGAGTGACATTAGTATTCCAAGCACTTTGGCATGCGTGCCTGGTCTCTCCCCAGGGAGTTAGCGGCAGGAGACTGCTTCTGATATTAATGGAACTGGACTCACTCTCCTCCACCCTGCTCTTGTACTGCAATCCACATGGAGGAACATCAGGAAGAATTAAACCACTGGGAGGTCAGCGTGTTGATAAAATGTTAACCTTTGAGTCTATAATATTGATGTTGGTATTAATATTTAGTTTATGTTAGGTTACTATAATGACCTTATCTGTCTTATAGCTAAGAACTGCTCTATAATCATAAAGGCTGTCCTGTTGTTCATCTCACTTCTTTTATTCACAATATACAACACACTCAGTATTGTTTGTCTTTTCTCTTTGTCACCAGAAGCGGATGAGTTCCCTTTCGAGTCTGGTTCCTCTAAGGGTTTCTTCCTCATATTGCCTAGCTACTGTTGCCTCTGGCTTGTTCATTTGGGATCTAAATCTACATCTTGATTTCTGTAAAGCAGCTTTGTGACAAGAGTCTTAGTATTGCTGTTAATAATGGTATTACTTGGCTGTCTGTCTAGCTAGTAAACAGCAAAAACCTACTGGTTCTCAGGAGACTCAGGATCAATTCCAGGATGAAAACAATCCTTAAGACCATTTACAATGCAAATGAGTGGCTAGGTTTCATTGTTTGCTCCGTTCATATGTGAACGCCAGTAACCAGGAGATCTGGAGAGCTGGTTCACAGTGCTTGTGAACCTAACAATATTAATAATCATTTAAATCTGGTAACTTGGTATAGAACAAAGGTATCTTGAACATACTGCGGCGTCAGCGATGAAAGTGCTCAACCAGGAAGTTTCGTTAAACAATGCACTTGCTCTTTTATCAGCAATGCACGCTCACAGGTTAGCCAACTGGTTAGCCATAGAATTAGCACAGTGAGGGAAAACAATGGCAGGGATAACAATGAACATAAGATAAAGCCCTGCAAGATGTGCTGGTATAAGTCATATGGAAAAATATTCTAACAACATTTTACTACACTAACAAATAAAAGTCTCACTGAAGGGGTATGCAAATTAGTGCTAGCTCTATGCAGCTACATAAGCTGGAGTACCATTAAAAATACCCTGCTAAAAAAAACCCCAATAGAAACCATCACAAAAAATCGAATGGTTTCCACAACAAATACAATTACAAACCATCATCTAACCATTAAAACCATTACCATTTCTGGTCTTTAATGGTATCCACTAGAGACCAACAGGGACCATTACAGCTTCCTTTAAAACCAATACAATTCCCATTATAACCATTAAAACCATTACAAAGTCTATGAGGGTTTCTATTGTTTTCTTCTGCATTGTTTCTGGAATAATAAATTGTTTAATCCGTTAACTAACACCCAAAAGACTACACAAACCATCATAAAAACATGATATGGCCTATCTTAATTTATATATAGATCATAGATGAATTAACAAAAAGCTAAAACATAAAAGTTTGAAATATTTTGTTTATTACTAATGTTAGCTTAGATAGCTAAGTATGCCATGGGAAATATGTGTCATATATAGTTTTTCCTCTTGAGTTTATATTATGTTTGGATTGTCTTGCTGTAGGATACATTCTCATTTCATTTTTAAGATCCTGGTATTATATTTATTAGTAGATCAATTGTAAAATGGAGATATATTTAACATTTTTATTCATCTAGAAATCATGGGGGGGTGTAGAGTTTTGCTCTAAAACATTTTCAGCATCATAATTAGTATTTATCATGAGGCAGCACTTTGGATTTCACCATTTAACCAATTCTAGGTTAACTTTTTGAAATCTTTCCATGCTAAGAGCACTACAGAGATTTTTAATTCAATGAATGACTGTGCCAAAAACAGCGGACGCCATTTTACTGAGGCGTGGCCCATCACACAGAGTGTGTACGTGGCGCCATCTTGTGGCTATCCAGAATCACAACAGTCTTCCTTTTCCTCTTCTACATCCCCCAATGGTACAGTCCAGGATTTACTAATTGGGCGACATTTCATCGGTGTTGTCTGAAGAATTTCAGGTATGTTGTTTATACAGATGTGGTGTTCTACAATATTACATGTAAATATAAACAAAAATAAACAATACAAAAATAAACAATGTCGTTCTTTCATTAAAAATTGTATGCATTGGTAAACTGCTGTGGTATTAGAGGAATAAAATACTTCAGGGTGTAATGTTATAGGAAATACACAGTCAGAGTATACAATATTTATGACTTACATATTAGTCACAGATATTTTTCAGCAGTAACGCCCACATTAAATGCATGCAAATGAACAATAATAGACATTATTAAATCTCCATACACTATTTAATACATTATTAAATCTCTCTCTCTCTCTCTCTCTCTCTCTCTCTCTCTCTCTCTCTATATATATATATATATATATATATATATATATATATATATATATATATATATTAATGAATGCATGAGTGAGCAAGAGCATGTGTTGTGCTGCAACTGCTGTGTCCATTTTTAACACTGACAAATCGCTTGTCCTGCAAAAGCGCCCTCTATGTGATAAAAATAGTGTGACATGTTTACCCTTCATATGTCTTGACATTCTTAATTCATTAGAACTGATCCATCTTACAGCTGATGTCTGATTTCTGTGCCGGATTCATCACTAGGCAGAAGTTTACATCAAATTATACTGGCCTTTCTATCGGGATCATCAGATTTAAGCGCTGACTATATGCGTCCTGCAGCTGCTTTGCTGATAATCCCATTGAAAACATAACAGCTCATGGTTTAGATGTTGCGATTGAAATCTTATTATCACTGATGATAAAAACACATGCAGGTTGGGTTGTCGAGCCTCTGGGTGCTCGGGCACCTGCCTTTTTCTTTTAATTTGTCAGAAGAGTCCCTTTCAATGTAATTTAATAATGTAATCTCACCTTCATTTCACCCAGCCCTGGAATATACACAGAGCCATTTCATATCCATGGATAACCGTCATCTTATCCATCTGTTTTGCCTTTCGAACATATAAGAGCCTGGTCTTGTATAACTTAGACGTGGTGCATTCAAGCTACAAAGTGGTGAAAATAAAAACTAGAACAACCATGGACTCCTACATGAAAGCCTTTCTTGTTGTGTGGTTAAAAACAACCTAGGCAGTTAACGTGATAAAGCTAAATGATTGGCCTGAACGATTCCTGGTCCTTTGGCGTGTGTGGTCCAACATTTCTTCAGTTCCCCATTAACTTTAGTTCCGACTAGCTTCGAAGAAGCGTGGGACTTGAGGAGCAGTGAGGAAAAACGGAGAGTAAAACAGGATGCTGTTTAAATGGCAAGGCTTTGTAAAGTACGCTTCCAACAAAGTCCTTGTAGTAATATCTGCCACCTTTGGCGGCCATTTTGGCTACAACTGCTTGTAGTTTGACTAACTCTACTTTCACCCTAGCAAGTGACATGTCATTCATATCGCTTGTAATTTGTTTCTTGTGGACATGTAGCGACCGCTACTGTTGTTATATCATGAAATATTGCACTAATCAGTGTGAAAATTATCTGGATTCACATTTAACGAGAGGTCGCATATGACAGGATACGATGAAACCACGGGTTTTTCTTCCATTTTGTGTGCGTCACACAGTAATCGGGAACTAGGAACTAGGAAAGTAGGAACTAAAGTTGCGAGTCTGGAACTGAAGAAATGTTGGACCACAAGTGCCCTAGGATTGGTCAGAGGATTTATTCAAGCCAATTGTTTTTTTGATTTGTAGATTTAGCGCCTCACACCGAATTTGTGTAGAATTGAGAAAATCTCAATTCACGTGTCGCTTGCCACTGTCACTGAAATCGCAGCTCTGTATTTTGTTCTTGTTTAGAAAATGAACTGTTGTTCTTTTTTGCTTGGTTGGTAATGTGTACATTGAAGTAGTTATGCCATTGGCGATATAATGCGCTGCTCGGCCTTGATAGATTTGTTGTCAGGATATTGACAGATGTTAGATTTTACTCCTCCCATCTAACATCACAACCAGCCATCAGCTGTAAAGTCTGTAGTCCTGAATGAGATCTATAAAATCCGTCACTCCATATATTTTATAATCTCATTTATTACTGAATATGCCAGAATTCAGTGTCTCCTGCATCTCTCCACAAAGCACTCACACAACTCAAACAAACATTCTGAGCTTATTAAATATATACATCATCTCTCATATGTACAAGTCAGTCCTTTATAACGAGTCGAACTATAAAAATGAGTTCATTTTTTTTGTTGGCATTTTTATGTCCATTAAGTATGAAAATATAAAAAATATAGCTTCCTCTTCTGTCTTGTTACAAAAAGTAAAAAAAAACAACAACCAGTCCTGTAGGTCTGTGGCGCCCAGTGTTAGGAAGCTGTGTGTGATTTCCTGTTGCGCTTCGCTCGCCGTATCGGAGGGAAGCTGATGAACTCGAAGTGTTTAGGTCGGTCCGAGTTGGGGAAGGGATGGGGGCCTTTGTGGAGCCGCTTGATGAAGTGGACTTCCCTTTGGTTCTCCCTGGTTTTGGAGGCTTTGATGGGTCTTCCTTTCCTAGTGAAGGCAACATACCAGCCGTCGTACTTGGCATTCTGGAAGGCGGTGTAGTTATTCTCCAGGACAATCTCGGTGAAGATGCAGTCCCTGCCTCTGCCATTGGCCTACGGGAAAACAGCGACAGGTGATATTATACCACACAATGTTTATTTCCTATTAAAATAATGAGAAGCAATGAGTCACATGACGTCCTGCTATCTGACAACACTTTAAATATAAATGTTTATGGGTTTATCTTCTAGGGCTACTTCTCTTAACCTATGTAGAATCCTACAGCTGAGCATTTCCATTTCAGAAAGGGTTTCAAACTATAGCCATTCCTAGCAAGCTTAGAACCCTTAACTCTACAATGGGTTCATTAAGGGTTAATTTTTTTTTTTGGTTATTGTTTATATTTTTAATTTCATTATTCCTGCACACTCCAAAAAATAAATAAATAAATACAGGACAACTCTTAATGTTAATCCTTAAAGTTTCTATGTAGACCCCTACAACAACGTGTTCCTCATGGAAGTGGAACCTGGAAGCATAAAAGAACTTAATTATCCATTGAGGGTTCATTGGCTGTCACTAAAGCATTTCACGTAGAATCCTTTTAAGAAGCTAAGAGCACTTATTCATCCAGCGAAGCCATGAAGAACCACTGAAGAACCCTTTTTTCTAAAAGTGTATAATACATATATGTATTATTTGGATTTGGGTGTGTCCATGCATACTCCACAATACCAGTCATTATTTTCTTAAAAACACCTAGAACCTGTCAGGAATGTATGGTATGTAGTTAAAGGCTCTTGGTATGGACAATCTGCAATTCATAAACCCACAGTAAAACGTTAGGATGGTTCTTGTCCCTGACAGCAGGTGGCACCATTTCCTGTTTAAAGCCACAACCAAGATGACTCGATAACCATTTTTTTATTCATATAAAAATAATAAGAAAAAAAGGCAACTAAACTTTATATATATTTTTTTTCCATCTGCATAAACATTCAGAGATAAATCAGTTAAATCTAGAACCTTAAAAAGTTCTTCACCAGAACTTTTAAAAGTTTATGCAGAACCTTATAATATAGGTTTTTTTTGTTTTTTTTTTTAAATATCCAAAAATGTTCCAATTGTGCTCTCTGTCTATGCAAACTGTCTTGGTACTTGCTACATTAAAAAATGGTTCTTCAAGTGTTGTTAGGCTCCTAAAAGGAGGATTAAAAATAAAAAAATAAAAAAAATAAGAGTAACATAATCATCATTACCACTACACTCTCAATAAGAAGGTTCTATACATTACTCTAAAGGGAACTCTCACAATGTTGTGTAGAACCCTACAACAGAGGAAACACCCTGTTAAGAATCTAAACACCTTGAACTGTAGTAAGAACCTTGAAGGGACCCCTGAAACAGACTCCATGGTGTAGTATATTCACTCGTAGACAATTTAGAATGCTTATGGGTTCTTCAGCTTAATTCTACAACAGAATGTTTTCCTATCAGTAAGGGTTTGAAGTAGAACCATTTTAAGGAATGTTAAAACCCTTATTTATCTGATGAACAAATTCTGGACCTTTGCTTTTGGTGCATGTGTAAGTATGTACTGGGTATGTACAGTATGTGGTTCATGTTTGGTTCTTAAAGGGTTAATTAGGTTATTAAGGGTGTTTATCCTCCTAAAGCTTAGAACACTTCCTGTCAGAAATTTCCTACATAGAATGTTTGAGGGACCTCAGGACTACAGATGGATGACCAACAAATCCTTAAGAATTCTAAATATTCTAAGAAAAATGTTGAAAAGGGGAAAAAAGAACCACTTAAAGCCCTATAAGGAACTTTTTCACGTGAGAGTATGTTTTTAAGCTAGTAGCTTGGTATAGCTAGTAAAATAAAGTGTTCTCCGGTTTGCATGCACTATTACATTTTACAGTTTCAGTCACTGGACACTCTTAGAAAAGTAAGTTAGAACTCTTTCCCTATCACAGAAAACATTCAAAGTAGAACCCTTTTAAGAAGCTAAGAACCCTTATTTATCCAGTTAACAATTCAGAACCCTTGGAGAACCTTTTGGATAGTAATCTTATGTAGAAATAACACAATAATACCAATCATTCCGTTCATATAACATCAAATTCCAACAGTATGGAACTTTCTCTGTGGTTCATAGTCCATAATGCTGTACATGTTTTCTCTGGCTTTGGGTAGAGTACTATTAAGTGCTTTTCTATCAGAAACGGTTCCAAATAGAACCCCCTTTGGGAAGCTTAAAACCCTTTACCATCCTTGAGGAACCTTTTATTCCTAAGCATGCACCTGTTTTTCTTGTGTTCTATTGTAAATATTTCTAAAAGAAAAAAAAAATGTTTAAGGTTTCCCGCACACTCTTAAGAAATATGGAAATCTTCATAGCTCTTCAGGAACTTTTGTATATTCCTAGAAACTGCTTTCCTATCAGAAAGCTTCCAAGTAGAAGCCCCATTAAGAACTTAGGAACACCTTAACTATTCAAAGAAGCTTGAGGAACCATTACCCCCCCACACACACACACACACCGCATGAATCAGTTTCCCTATCAGAAAGGATTCCAAGTATAATCCATTTTAGTACCCTTAATTGAGACAATGAACCATTTTGGGTGTTCCTCAAGGAAGCTGAAAATGTTATTTGATCTAAAAAAACTGTTTTGAGGGTTCTTAGGGGAAATAAATAAGTTATTTGCTCTAAGGAACCTTTTTGAGTGTCCTTTAAGGTGCTTTTTATGTAAGTTAAATAGGTTATATGTTCTAAGTGACCTTCTTGAGCCCTTAGGAACCTTTTAGAGTGTTCTTTAAGGAAGCTAAAAGGTTATTTGCTCTAAATCGTTGTTTAAATTGTTCCTTATGAACCTTTTTGATTGTCCTTTAGAGAATGCTTCCTGCACACCCTTAAGAAATATGGAAATCTTAATAGTTCTTCAGGAACTCTTAAATAGTCCATTTATATTCCTACAAAATGCTTTCCTATCAGAAAGGTTCCAAGTAGAAGCCGCATTAAGAACTTTAAAACCCCTTAACTATTCAAAGCACCACAAGGAACCATTTTTTCCAAGCAGGATTCAGTTTCAGTATCAGAAAGTGTTCCAAGTTTTAATCCTTTTTTGAAGCTTAGAACCCTTAACTGAGCCAATGAACGCTTAAAGAACTGTCGAAGAACCTTTTATTTTTCCAAAACGTGTCTTTATTAACAGGAAGTGTCTTCAAATTATGCTCTTCTAACCTCAAATAATTGGTCGTTATTTTCTTCTAAACACGTAGAACCTGTTTAACATTTAGCTAACGCATCTTAGTTCTTCGTAAACTGTTTGTGAAGGGTTCTCTAAGGATTTTTACAAAGCTAACTCTCCAAAACAAAGTTTACAAGAGTGTAGATGAATGCAACGAGTGAGTTTTGGTAAGTCATAAGAACCATGCTGTTACGACGGTAGTGTGTACCTTGCCCACCAGCTTTCCTCGCCAGTTCATACAGAGATATCGGCCGCTCTCTGCTCCTTTGATTCGAACCCGACTGCCAAACGTGTCCGTCTCCACATACAGCCTGGCTGCAACACACACGCACATACACACACACACACACACACACACA
Organism: Ameiurus melas; assembly: GCA_012411365.1. Classification (NCBI taxonomy): domain Eukaryota; kingdom Metazoa; phylum Chordata; class Actinopteri; order Siluriformes; family Ictaluridae; genus Ameiurus; species Ameiurus melas. The sequence goes on along the minus strand of CM022780.1, from coordinate 4,298,460 downwards.
TACACTGTTTGTGCTATGACATCTGAAGGACAGTGAAAAACAATAACATTGTTGGACCGTTAGAACAAACGCAATCCTAAGAGCAGTTTTGAATGTAACATTATGGATAAAATGCTTTATTACAACTACATTTAAATTAAAATATTAAAGGTGGCAGGAAAGGTTCTTTATAGCACATGCCTGGTCCTGGAGAACCAGAATCGTACAACATAAGATTTCTCTTTCAAGAGTCGTTCAAGCATGCTGGGACTCTTACATATCCAAGGAACCCTCAAGGGACCTTTTTGAGATTCTTTAAGGAAGCTGGAAATGTAATACGCTCTAAGGAACCTTTATGAATTGTCGTTAAGGAAGTTAAAACTGCTACATATTCTATAAGGAACCTTCTTGCGTGTTCTTTAAGGAAGCTATATGGAACCTTTTGGGAAGTTACAACGTTTATTCATCCTACCCTTTTTGAATGTTCTTTATAGAGGATAAAAAGGTTATTCGCCAGACGGGACCATTCTGGGTGCTCCTCAAGGAAGCTGAAAATTATTTGTTCTAAAAAAAACTGTTTTGAGAGTTATTTAGGGGAAGTAAACAATTGATTTGCTCTAAGGAACAAATTTTTAACTGTCCTTTAAGGAAGCCTAAAAGCATATGTACCCTCTGGAACCTTTTTGGGTGCTTTTTATGGAAATTAAAAAAAGGTTACATGCTCTAAGAAACCTTCTTGAGTCCTTAGGAACCTTTTAGTGTGTTCTCTAAGGAAAATAAAAACTTTATTCATCCCACAGAACCTTTTTGAGTGTTCATTAACGGAGCAAAAATGGTTATTTGCTCTAAATAACCCGTTTGATTGTTACTTATGAACTTTTTTTGAATGTTCTTAAGGGAAGGTAAATATAGGTTATTTGCTGTAAGGAACCTTTTTGGGTGTTCTTTAGAGAAGGTTAAAATGTTTATTCACTTTAGGGAACCTTTCCCACTCACAGTACTTTCATGAAGGAAAAACGTGTACTAGCTCAGAGTTCCTCGAGGAAGTTTTAAAAAGCATCATTTGCACTGAGGAACGTTTTTCAGAGTGCGTTAAGGAAGATATAGGAACCTTTTCTGGAACATTTTTTAGTGTACATATTCTTATTGCGCCATGTTGTAAAAGACTGGTCTGAGTGATACTTTACAGATTTGTGTAAACAACAACAACAACAACAACGCGATTGAGTATACTGTGCGTCTCTGTGCGCGTGCGCTCCGCTCCTCGCTGCTTTGATGTTTAAAGGCCATTAGCGCTGCTCGCGACACAAAGGCGAGCAATTAGAGAAATATTTGTCGGTCTTTATGCGCGCGCTCTTTGCCTACTGAACTAATCAAAAGCTCTTTATGCGCCGTGATAGCGTCTCTTTCGACCGAAACCCGACGCGAAAATCCGATTACACTCACCGAAAGTGTTGCCGTCCTCTGCGGTGGCGCTCACGCGCTTGCCCTGGATCTGCACGTGGCGCCCGCTGGTGCGGCTGTAGAGCTGGTACACGCGCACCTGCCGCCGGCTGAGCTCGTCCGTCTGCGCGCCCTGCTCCCTCACGTGCTGCTTAAAATCAGGAGAAGGCTCATTCTCCCCCTTTTTTTCACGTAAAGGGAAAACATAAGATCACACGTTTCTCCCTGGCTCTCGTTCTCTAGGCCCACACAGCACTGACGTGTTTACTCTGACGGTAAGTAAATAAATACACAACAAACCGCTAAAAACGTCTCGAGCCGAAATAACGTTTGCAAATATATATATATATATATATATATATATATATATATATATATATATATATATATATATATATATATATATATAACTTAACATGAGGATTTCACGCTTAAAATAAAAGCCTAGAAAGCTCGCATGCCTAATTATTTTAGAAATAGGCTTGCATGGTGTTAGATGCGCAATAGTATTGACACCGTGCGTATTTACGCTCGAAAAAAAGCAATGCAATGCTAATGAGTTCATGCAAAAAATAAAAAAATAAATGAAAATAAACAGTAGAATGAATAAAAATGTGATTGCATGCTAAATAGTCTTACATTTGTGCTTGACATAAATGTATATCATTTATTATCTCCAGAAAACTATGATGCGTTATAACCCTATAATACATACACTAGGCCTATATAAGCAGTGTTCCAGAAGGAATCTTTAGGAGCAAGATTGCATGAGTTTATTCTGTATAATGAAATGCATATATTTAGCCTAGTTGCGTAGAATATCTTGAGGATTGGAATATTTACCTGTGCATGGCACCAGACGACGAAGAAGTGAAAAGATCTGCAAAAATGTAAAAACTTTCAAACTTAGCAGCAACTTTAAACCAAACCAAAAAAAGGGTGTGTTTTTTGTACTTACAAGTAAAAACAACGCTGGTTAATTCCATACATTTTCTTCTTGAGAGTATCTCCCCCCCAAATAATATATATATATAAAACAACAACAACAAACCCCCAAAAACAGTAGTATTCCAGCGTCTCGTGCTTTAATTAATCAGATTCTAATCCATCAGCTAATAATAAATAATCAATACAGTGTCCTCGGAATTTAAGAGAGGAAACCCGAATCAATAAATCCGACTCCTGAGCCGAAATCAGAAGAACACATCTGTAGACAGCGGTGCGGTTCCATCGTATGCTCTAGTGCGTGTTTGGGTCTCCGTGTTATTGGGGGTTTGTTAGTTAACTGTGCTGGTGGCACGCGCTCATAGTGCCGCGGCTGTGCCGGTGTGTGCAGGCTCGTGCTCCGGCTCTTAAAGCGCGCGACGCGTCTCCGGTCACTCACTGCACCGAAATGACAGACATCCACACAGGTCTCCAGACTGTAGTAACCGCAAACCAATGGTGTTTAAAACCACGCCCCTTAACGCAGCACACACCAACCCCAAGTTGTAAGTCACACTGCATCCAAAATCAGGGTTCTCCAAAAGTTTATTTAATTAATTTATTATTATTATTATTATTATTATTATTATTATTATTATTATTATTATTATTATTATTATTATTATTATTATTATTATTATTATCTATCCCCAGAGAGGGAGGACTAATTAATAATACATATAACACATCTTAATTGTAAATCATAATGGTTGATTACAAATGGCCAAGTCATATATATTAATATTATTAAAATCATATACTTAAAAAAATGATTTAAAAAAATATATATACGATCAATCTTGAGGTCCATTATTAAAACGTGTCATCATCTTTATTAATTTAATTTATTAATAAGTCTTTTAAGCTTTAAATTCTTAACCTTTTCCTTTCCCTATCCACCTAGCCTATGTCCAGGTGTTCAAACATAAAACTTTACTCTGAAGTCATTCCTCTCTATATACACACACACACACTCATACAGCTACACTGGAAAATTTTGCTTTGTTTTTTTATTTCATAAACATGATGCGCATAACAATGCCACAGCTGTACACGATTCACAGGGCTGTCAAGCAATCCATACAGGCTTTTGTGTTTTGAAATCTAAAAATGCTTGAGTTTCCTGCGGCTTTTGACAGGGATTGATAAAACTTGTAGGCTCTATCCGATAATTCAGTAGGACAGAGAAAACAACAACAGCTGGACTGTTTTGTTTAGGTTTATTCAACTTACAAATTCACGTTTAAGTGATCTACATTAGAACTATATTTATATAACTCAATAATAATGATAATAACTTCAGTAACGGTTAACGTAGACTTCGGCATTTTAAAAAATGGCCGACCACCCTGGATGCGGTTCTTGGGCCCGTGGCGGTCCCCAGAACTGCCTGTGTGTGTTCTTTTGATGGAGTAAAAATTGGGTGAATAAAGAACACGGATGTTTGGTCTATGATGTGATTTTGGAGGGAAAGCAGCGCTAATGTTAGCTAAGTAATAAGAAGTCTGGTGTGAGTGCTGGCTTTTTGTTTTAGTTTGTTAGTTTTTCATAAAGCTATGGGATTATGACCTTAGGCCCTGTTTAGAAAAGACTTGTGAATGTGGGCAGTCTAAAGTCTCAGTTTTCGAAGGTCAAAAATGGCGGAGAAGCGTAGACGACTGGCGTAACCGTAGCGAAAGTTATATGTTTTAAAACAAAAATGCACTAGTGTAAACGGGGCCTTATATTGTTTGCGAATGCACAGAGGTAACGTTAATTTAGATAGAGTCTGTGCAAATGAACTGTATTATATTATCCACACATTTATATTTGTGTCTGTTATGATCATGTTGTAAGGGTTTAGATTTAAGTGATGTCTTATATATATATATATATGATATATTGCCATAGTCGATGGACACTAAGTGGTAAATCAATCGCTTTCCTAGATTGATTCAAAGAATCAAATCAGAATCAAAGAATCAATTCAATTAAATGAGTCATAATCAAGACTGCATAATCAAGTACAAACTACATCGCTATGTTATGTCAGATTTAAACAGACTTAAGTAAAGCAGTATGGGTTATTTACACAAAAGCGAAACTCTGATGTGACCTGAAACTGCCAGTTTCACCCTGGCCTCTAGTTTTCTATCCAATCTAACGAATGATTAAAGTGCGTCATTTCAAATCAGCTGTGATGCATTCAGGTCATCGTCGTACACTGTATTTAAAGCTTTTAAGGCTTTTTCCTTCGGGAAGGGGCGGGGCAGCGGATGTTTGTTAGACCCCACGGCTCACACCTTTTGCTAACGTGGCAGCCCCTAATAAGGAAACAATGGGGCCTTTTAATCATTGGCGTCCAGCTGGCTTTTGTTAGTTTATGCTGGAATCAACATCAGGGCCTCACGCTATATGGCTAACAGGATGCTCACTTTCCGACGCATACTTAGTAGATGCCTCCCAGCAATTAGTGCTATCTTGCTGAAGTGTATGGAAATGGAAATGCCCCTTGGCCCTTCAAAAATTTCCCATCCCAGTTTGATTCTTTTGCCTTGTTAAAATATTGTTGGACCAAACTAGAGTGTTTGCATTTGTGATTTAGAGATTGCATTAAGAAGATTAGTTTCTATGTCAGTACCTAAATGGTCGGATATATAGGTATAATTAAGGTTAAGATGTTAATTCATTCATCTGATGAGATACGAAACCTGGTTAATCGCTGCGTTGTAGCCGTGCACGGTTGTTAGCGCGTCATTTGTGTTGGGATGGCCATTGGCGTGTTCTCCACCCATCAGTTTGTATTTGGTTGAGGAGGACAGATCAGTGCTTGATAAACACCCCAGACTGACGTGTCATTGGTGTGAACCATCAGATGTGTTAAAAACACGTGAGAAATCTCTGCGGGTTACAAAAAACTTAGATTCCTGCTGTTTGATTTATGGTATTAAAAAAAACAAAGCCCTGATCTGAAGTAGGGACAAACAGTTTCTCCAGACCAATCCTGATAGAACCTAGGGTTAAGGTTAGTCAATCCTCACCGTTCATTATGGTGATTCCTGAGCCGTTCTGATGTGATAAGTACCTGCGCTTTAAAGCAGCCACGCCCTCCTAAACCAACACAGGGAAGACAGAACGAGACATTTGACGCTGGTAAGCATCCCAGAGCTGAGGATGTGTAAAGGACAGAGAGCTTTAGCGCTCTGGATTCCTCTCAGACCCAGCAGGATGCCGAGGGTGGCGGCCACGGCCTGCTTTTGGAAGTGGCAGAGTAAAAGAGAGCGGTGACGGGTTCTACTCGTCTACCCTGTTCTCCATCCCCCAGCCCTCATTTCGTTTACAAAGTGGCGGAGCGATCTAAGACCCTGCAACCTGATCTTATTTATTTGCGTCTTGGCTAGTTTTACTGGTGTTAACTCTATGATGGAAATAACCCAACAAGCACATAGCAACAACAGCAGATTAGCCCTGGTCCTAGAGCCCTACTTACCCAGAATACATGCTAGCTATGTAAAAAAAATACAACCTGCCCTACTATGATAAACTTAAATATCTACACATTACTAACATGTCTGCATGTCTCAAATTTTGCAGATTGGATCGGATCGCATCATTCATGCTAGTTAGCAAAGTTAACAGCCATGTCAAATACAACCCATTCCTATACACACAGGCAACAGTTCAAATCATTTTGATTATATGTCACTATCTTTGCGCTACGCTAACAAACATGAGTGAGATCTTAATGTCACATTTTCAATCTAATTTTCAACGGGTGGAAAATTTTAATCAGTGACGAAGACATACTGTAAAATGTTACCCTTAATATTAATGTTAAACCTTGTAATTTTTGCCCTTGCCATGGTAACTGGTGGGAGTTTTTGGTCGTTCTAGCTATTACCTGATAGCGATCTATCTGTGGCCGCATCCAATTGAAACAAGTAAAAGGTTGATTGGTGGTCTAACAGCTTAAGCTACATCGTAAAATACAACTGGCATAAAGAACAACTGGCTACTCTTTTCTGACCCCACAAAAATAGAGACAAAGCCTCGAAAAAGTGGGTGGTCCTCTGTTTCGTGGAGAAAAAAAAAGAACTTTGAGAGAGGGTGGGGAAAAAAGGTGGAAATAAGAGACCATTCTCATTGCCATGCTACTGTTTTGTCCTTGCTAGCTCATTAGGCGTCCTCTTAAATGTACAGTGGGCTGATCTTCAGTGGAACATACCTGGGTCCAAATCAATGCAGATTTAAATGCGTGTTTAGGTTTCTCCACTAATAAAGAACTCACACTGGATAAATGGCTGATTATTACAGGGTCTGCTGCTGACCCTTAGTTTTACCCCAGCCATTTGCAAGCTGACCATTTGAGCTTGCCAAATTTGACACAGCTGACACAGGCAATAAATTTGAACTAGTTCCCCCACCCCCTTGATCCCTAATGAGGCCTAGCCCTTCAACCCCCCCCCACAACACCTAGGTACAATCAGAGAGGACGCATCTCGATCCAAACCGTTTGATGTCTTTGATTTAGTTTGGTCGATCTGCATTTGTACTATTCTGCTTACTTTTAATTCATTTAACGGAGTTAGCTAGATGCTCTGGTATTCATCTTGTGCTTTAAGGAAGACTCATATTTTTTAATTGTCATCATAAAGCAGGAAAATGTGATGGCAAAGCTAAGATGGCAACTTACAATGGTGACTGGCCAAATACACACGTTATATAGGTAGTAAAACTATACTATATTAGCAAAAATCTGATGATTATGGATTGTCCTGGTCCTGGTGTGAGTCCACCTTGGTGGAATTTTTGTGTTTCAAAGGCATCTAGTTTGGTGAAACAATTCTTTAAGAAATTAGCGAGGCAAAGAGTTTTTGGCGGGGACTTTGGAGGGAACTAGGGTTCTTTGAATAGTTCGCTTCCTAAAGATGGAAACCCACTGTTGTAGGCTTCTATACAAAATCCTTAAGGACTCCCCCAAAGGGAAAAACCATAGAACCCTTAAGGATGCTATCCTTTTCTTCACAATGGAAGACACGACAGCATTCTTGGTTTTATTGGCTCACACGTCCATCTGAGATTCATCTGACTGAAATGAACTTGTACTACAATCCAATTTATTTTCCATGTATCCAAGAAATGATTTTTTGCCAGTTTTTATACGCATTTGGTTTCATCACTCCTTAACACAGGTTTGCGAGTGTTTCTATACTTAAGTTAATACATTCATTACATTCATTCACACTGCAAATAAAAAAGTTTAAGGGTTTCTTTGGGTGATTAATGGTCCTACCGTTAACGTTTCTAGGGGTTTTGAGTGTTCTTAGCACCTGAAGAATGCTTTCATGATCTAACTTCCAAATGCAATGTTGTACAATGTCAGAACCTCAGATATACGAATTATTATACACAGCTTCCAACAAACAACAGATTGATGTCACCTGTTGTTACACACATAAACCAAAGGTTGATTTTATAATGTAAAATGAAAAGTTCCAGCTGTGGATATTGTGAGATATATATATATATATATATATATATATATATATATATATATATATATATATATATATATATATATATATATATATATATATATATATATATATATATATATATATATATATACATATATATGTGTATATGTATATGTGTGTGTGTGTACAAATTATGACAGAACCTGCAGTAATTTACTGGTTGCCAGTAAAATACAGTAAATGTACAGTAAATAAGGTCATTACTGTACTCTGGACAGAATATCAGTGCATGGTTCCATTAATATATTGTAAATTACAATCAAATAAAATTATAGTCTAATGCATATGATCATTTGGCTGATGCTTTTATCCAAAGTGTCCTACAAGTGAAGCAGTGTATTACTGAGCTGTGATTTAATGTGTGTCTGAATATGGAGCGAGTGTGATCAAATGGAAGCAAAGGCTGATGAATCCATGAATCCTCACAGAGGCCGTGAAATCACCGAGCTGTCTAATAGAATGGACTTACGTCTCCGCTGGGACACATCGGTCACTCCTGTCCTGGAGCAGAACCAATCTCTAATAAACGACTATTTTCCCAAAAGCTGCGTCTTAGAGGTCGCATTTTTAAGATGCTTCCTTCTTTTTCAGCCGTGTTCGATTTGAATTGCACTTGCACTGTTTTCAAAACCGGCCCCTTATGTAATACCTGAAAAATGACGATTTGTAAAATGTTATTTATTTTAATCTACGTGATTTGAAGTCAAGCGTCAGTCTCCAAGAGCACAACGTGGGGTTTGATCTGGGCTGCGCCAGACGGTCATCCTGCAGCAGCATTACGGCTTTGACCCGACCTCTCAGGTCCAGCCACACACACACATACACTCATGAAATGACACACGTTCCTCGAGAATATTCGCTGCACGTTGACATTTTGCTCCTCAAAAATAACACAGATGTTTCAGTGATTGTGGACATGCTAGCTGAGACATGTCCCTTCCCCCGGTTCTGGCTGTTTTTACTGTTGCTGGATGAGAGACTGCAGACTGAATCTGGGTCTCGGGGGCCTGAGATGTTTCAAGGATGTCTGTATTATAATCAAGACTTCATTTTCTTTTTGCGTGATTGACATGTAATGACGACTGAAGTCCTACAGCACTGTGCTATAGCTTTGGACAAATATAATATGTATCATCAGATGAGTTTGTACATCTTGGGGCTTGCCTTGACTTCACTTTATACCACAAAGCAGTTGAATTCTTGATTCTGACTGGTCAAAAGATCCATCCATTTTCTGTAGGCGGGGTACATCCTGGACCGAGTGCCAATCCATCGCAGGGCACAATCACATACACATTCACACCCCCATTCATACACTACGAACAATTTGGACATGCCAATCAACCTACCGTGCATGTCTTTGGACTGGTGGAGGAAACACGGAGTACCTGGGGGAAACACGTGGAGAACATGCAAACTCCGCACACGCAGTGCAGAGGCGGCAATCGAACCCCCAACCCTACGAGGTGTGAGGCGAATATTGTGCCCTTGGTCAGAAGATGTTGATTTGGTTTCTATACCAGCAGAATCACAGGTTTATAGTAATGTGTTTATCTAATATGTTATTGTTCATATAGTATTTATAGAACTTACACAGGACTTTTTACAGAGGACATTTGATATATATGTGTTACAAGGCGTGTGTAATTGTCGATATGGTGACGTTTTCTGTACACAGAAAACATTTATTTATTTAACATTTATTGGAGGAGTCTCCAGTGTCAGCGCTTTGTAACAGTCAGAGATATATCATATTACCACTCAGTTGTTGATATAAATCCACGTTCCATCATGTTATATTCCTTACGTATTCGACATGCACAATATTATCATGAACGCCTACAAATATTAGCAATACAAGACTCATTACAGTTGTGATTCCGCCCAGAGTCATGTGACCTGCAGGAATAGTTTTATTTCTACTCTCTAAATAAATGCTTCTAGGTGAACAGTATTATTATTATCGAGGTCCAGAACGAGATTTCTTTTTTCAGTACTATTTTCACATCTTGTCCAACAACAAACTGCTCTAGCCGACCAATAGCTGGAAATTCCCTCCGATAAAATTAGCCCATGAAACATCTCTCTGCATTTCTCACACATTAACACCTCCACAGAGTCTGGGCTCAGAGACACTCTGCCATGCCCCACCCAGAAAACACAACGAAAATAAAACCTAACGTTAAAAGAGTATTGACTGGAATGTTTTCGGAGAATATTTTTCAGGATGAAAATCACATCATACTTTTTTGGTGAAAAAATGAGTATCATCAAGTACTTTGTGTGCCAGACTGCATATTACAGTGACCCTTGACAAGGCTGCTGTGTGCTGTCGTGACTTTTCGGCTGCTCTGTTTGGAGTGGATTTGAGCAGCTGTCTAGTCGTCGGCTCCACCCTTCCTCTCTCCCTCGCTCTGATCTTGCCGCAGTTCACACCTGATCACAAACCGCTGCACTTCACCCAGGAATTTTCCATTTTCTATTTTCACTCCCCCCTCTCCCCCCCCCCCTCCACCCCCCCCCACCCCCAACAAAAAAAAAAAACTTCACTCCCCCTCCCCCCCCACCCCCACCCCCCCCCCCCCCCCACACCCCCCAAAATTTTTTCCCCCAAACACAAGTGTCCTTCCACAAGTGGGCAACTTCAGATATCAACATCACACACACACACACACCACCAAACATGCTAGACTCCCATTGGGCAAAAACGTATATCATACAATAGACTTGTACTTAATACACGCCACACAATTCTCTTTAGTTACCAACAAGATCGGATTATCCACATAGGGGATATATATATATATATATATATTAGTTAGATAGATAGATAGAGAGAGAGAGAGAGAGAGAGAGAGAGAGAAAAAATAGTGGTGGCTGATCAGAGGTGAGTTCAAGGCCCCAGCAAGCAGCTACTTGGCCTTGGCAAGGCCTTATACTCGTTGTAAATGAGATATTGTAGCCTCTGGATAAGGCCGTCTGCCAAAGCGTAAATGTAATATATGTAAATGTATATGTATATAAACAATTGCGATTGATGTATGTGCCCCCCGCCCCCCAATCAGTGTCCACAATGACGAGTGCTACTGGCACCAATCTATATATCAGACAATAAAATGGATGGTATCAGTTCATTGGTTGTAAAAAACTAAAAAAGATCAGCTATGACCTTTACAACTTTATTTTCGAACTTAATTAATTGATTTAATAACGCTTTCCATGCACAAAGTCACGAAAAAAGACAAAACCTGCATTTTGTTTGCAATCGTCTGATATCTGTGAGACCAGAGTATTTTCTGAACAAAAGATCAAAAGATTCAACAATAGACAATGTTACACAGCCTTCTTTGCTCGTATTTACCAAGGGTGCCAATATTAGTGGAGGGCACTGTGTATATAGTTTAGTTCCCATTGAGTTCCCATCCATGCATAGTGTTGACTCTGGAACCATACTTCGTCATACAGGGTGATGGCATGTGGACTCACAAAACCCCAACTAGCTAGTAGTTGTAGTTTATTCAAGAGAAAAAATGTATACAGGACATGTAAAGACCTTTCTTCCCTTGGCTGAATTGGTTCATCAAAACCTCATCATGGGACACAAGCCCTGGGGGAAGTGTCTGCAAGCAAGTGACCATGCAGGCCACGTAATCTGGTCAGGCTCAGTCAAAGAAGCCGCATGCAACAATTTGGGCCAAACATGTGCAAGGTCCATAGTTGTGGTATGGTCCAATGCCTGTGAAGGAAAGGGAAAAGGTGCATGGATACTTGTTGTCATGGGTCTTGTTATAGATATTATTGGATTCACATCCACACATATGGATTCATACTTCTTAATAAGTGGTAACGGCATATTGATACATACACAAACGGCAACATGGATGGAGTTCATCCTAGTAGACAAGATGAGTGTTTCAATTCAAAGGTCCACCTACATATTCCATTGTTTGGAGGATTTGATAAAGAACTCTGATGGAGTGCCCATATTGGCAGGGACTGGGAAACTTGGAGTGGAGGAATTGGGAGCAGTGACCTGCCTGATCGGAATATGACTGGTGAGATTTAATTGGACTACTGTGCCAGACATGGTTTGACTGGTAAACCTAGCTTGTTGGTGACTGTCATTGCTGCAATTGGGAACCCTCTGGTGGACACCAGCTGTGACGGAGGCTGGCAAGTGGAGGAAAGAAACTTTTGGGTTCACTTTTGGGACCTGCAGACTGGTAGCAATAAAGTGAAAAGGACTGTTACTAAATCAAAAGCATGAGAGGGATTTGGAGTGCTTCTAGACTGACAAACAGAGATGGTAGTCCCAAACTTTATGACAGGTGACTAAAAGGTTTGTGTTAATTACTGGGATGTCATACTTGTCAGGGTACTGACAGTAGAACCTCTGATCCAGGAGGCATGATTTGGATTCTGTACTGGTTATGGAAAACTATACCATAAAAAAAGAATAAAAAATCTCTGACAGACAATTGAGTGAGTAGTTTACTAATCAAGTCTGTGTTGTGCTTTGTGTACAAGAAGAAGGCTTAGGACATTGTATGACCATGAGATATTATTTTGGGAGGTGCTCTGGGAGTATGGAGTAGTCAAGCTTGTTCAGTATGGCTCGTTGGACTCCAAGTATGGACCCTGTCTCCTTTCTGCTGGGAGTTCTTGTTGCTCCTACAAGAGAAGCTAGGGGAAGTTGCAAGGTATCAGAACTTCTCTGCTCTCGCTTTTACCACAAGAACCCTGAATAGTATGAAACAGTGCTTTAAGAGCAAAAAACCCCTAACTGTAGGAAGTTATAACAGGAAGCCAGATGATACGTCACAAAGCCTTTGTAATCAGTGTGTAGTCAATTTTCACTTCAGCAGACACTGCACACTTGAATTGGAGATAGAACATGGCTTGATGTGTGTACTATGACTATTGCTTTCTGCTGCAGAAATTCACACCTTCATATACGACCTTGTCCTCAGAAAGCATAACCGATTCTCTTGCTTTCTGTGGTTTGACTTGCCAAAGGTAAAGATTTCCCCTCCAGTGATCAGGTCAGGTGTGTTCGTTCTCAGATTGTCCAGCCATGGGGTCAGCAGTCGTGGGAACCAGCTCTGCTTTATTCGGGTCAGTCACAATGCCCTCTTACCTGTGGCTGACCCCTGCTAGGAGAACGTGTGACCTCCCCCGTGTCAATCCTCACCCCTCTTCTCTCTCATCCCTTCATTCTCTTCAATCAGCTCTCCACCTCCGCAATCTACAGCGGCATCTTTCAACCGCCCTCTCACTCGGCGAGGGGCCAAGAGCGCCATTCAAAAAAGTTCAGAGCCTGACTGAGGATGGAAAAGTGAGTAATAGGTTTTTTTTTTTTTTTTTGTAAATCCTACCGGAATTGGAGGGTTGATATGGTTAGTGCACTACTCGAAAGGTCACTTGTTTACGTGGCAATTCAAGGAACTGTGTTGGAATAAATGGCTTCCTGAACAAATCGCTAACATTTATGAGTTGTCGCAGTTGCATGGATTTTCATTTTTATTTATATTTATACATTTCACCGACAATTTTATCCAATTCGACTGGTTTGGTAGTAAACAATCCAAGCACAGAGATTATGGTCGAAACCTCAGTTGAACGTTAAGGGCTTGGCTTAAAGAGTAATATTTGTTTTCTGGAAGTCCTGAGATCTGACCTCAAAACCTCCAATTCACTCGTGCAGAACTTTATATTTCTTGCACGGTAAAACTGGATAAGTCCATTTATCTAAAAAAAATTTGAGGATTACCTCAACATTTTTAAATTGATAAATCAATTTCTTTAAGCCAAATACATTTAAATGTAACAAGAATTCATTTTAAATGGCAAAGTTTGAGTTAAATTCTTGTTATATTTAAGTGTCTTTGGCTTAAAGAAATTGATTTATCAATTACTTGAAAATTTTGAGGTAATTAGTTTCCTCAAATTGTTTGCGTTAAATGGACTATCCGGCTTACAATGATGTTTTAACAAAACACGTGCATGTTCATATCATATCATAAGTACGTCTTGTTTAAACTATACTTCAAACATCTTGGGACACCTAAATTTCAATTAAAGATATTTTGAATCTAGCCCGATTCGATGTCTTGTATAGATTTAGATCGGAAATTGGACTTAAAAATGAAAAGAAGTCTGCAAATACAATGGTTTTTGTATTGGGTGAAATTCATATTTATTTATTATCCATATTTACTTCCCAGTGATGTGTAAACTGTAATAAAACATGAAAATAATCTCTTCTTAATCTCTCTGTCTGTGCTGATTAAGTAAGCAATAATACAAAAATTTAGAACTCGTAGGACTAATGCTAAAAAGCCAAAATCAAGTGAAAAGGCGTGAGTCCCTGTACTGAGAGAATAATTGATGAGCTATATTAGCGCAGGTATGTCTTACTGTAGGGCTAATGATGCAAGATAGAATGAAAGTTTTAACAAAGAGAACAAACACGAGCTTGATTTTCCTTCTTTGTTGTTTTCGGATCCAATACCTTAATAGCATTAACATACCAAATACCGTTAGCCTATTCTTTGAAATCCGAGAGTGTTTGAAACGTTAGCATTCTGTTATTTTGGAGTTATCATTCACTGGCGGATCTGTCTCGGTGCACACAGTGCCTGAGTCAAACATACACCGTAACGCTGGGAGTGATGGAGAGCAAGGCTTTGATGCCAGCAGGAGTGTGTGCGTGTGAGGTCGGAGAGAGAGCGGTGTAACCAAACACCACCACAGACAGCACTTAAACCCTTAGAGAGAGAGAGAGAGAGAGACGCACACACATAGCCTCGCAGACGTACACAGCTCCTTTTCCTTCCTCACCTGTGCGGACATGTGCACTAAAGCAAGTTCCTGCAGGAGCCACGACTCGGCCAGCGAGGGGCCGCGCTCATCTGGGGCCATGAGTGATGCGCTCCACACCTTCCTGGATGAATACGGTCGTCTACTTAACTCGGCGTGCACGCGAGCTAGCGTTCAAACATGCCATACAGATGCGTGATAAACAGATGAAGCTCAGTTTACAAAAACACATCTGCATTTGACGCACTGATGGGTTACGATATCACAGCGCTGTTGCATTCTCGAATCTGATTGGTCAGAAGGTGTCCAGAACGTCTTCATAATTGTTGACAAGGTGAAGTTTTCTGCGAGGAGATGTTTAGACGTCTCAGGGGTTAGTGTTGAGGAGTTTATGCTTTGGGTTTTCTTGGTAACGTGACTAGGGAACGACGAGGATGCGATAATCTAAGTGGCTACAACTATAAATGGATAAAAAGTACGATGTGTAATCAATAATCACTTGAAACGTTTAAATCGTTGGCACATTGCTCCGGTGAAGCACTTGCTGGTTACATAAGGAATATTTTCGGGTTGTAACAGCAGCTCAGTTTCGAGAGTAGAATTGTGGGCGGGATTAAAAAAAACAACCGTATGAAAATTTTATGTCAAGGTTTTTTTTGTTGTTGTTTGTTTTTTGCCACCCTCGTGTCTCCATATTTCTTTTCACACGCCAGTCATATCCTTACGCATGATCCCGTATATATACCCTTTCACAAAAAATGTGTCCAATAATCCATTTCGCATCATCTTTAACGTAGAATAAAGCAACGACTCTTCAAAAGCTTACATCATACGCAAATATTATATCATTTTCAACAGGTGTTTT
Organism: Ameiurus melas; assembly: GCA_012411365.1. Taxonomy (NCBI): domain Eukaryota; kingdom Metazoa; phylum Chordata; class Actinopteri; order Siluriformes; family Ictaluridae; genus Ameiurus; species Ameiurus melas. Next base: position 4,282,854 of record CM022780.1, on the reverse strand, counting down.
TTTTTTAAAGTTGTATTTTTCCTGCCACAATTAAACCGACGATCGAACAGCTCATTTTATTCGATAACCGTAAAAACACCTGGCCTGTATTTCAAACAATATTAGCTAGGTTATCTAGATAGCCGCTTAGCATGCAGGTTCGCAGATCGAAGTTTGCGAATACGAGAGTTCATTTTGGCTTTTGCGGCGAGGTGCGGGTTTGTGACTATTCGTACGTATTTTTTTTCGCGTGAAATCGAATAAAATTCCGTTATTAGCCTTCGTCCTCTCCGATTGGTTGCTGTCGTGTGATAGGGCAGAGCTAGCTAGTGTTAGCAAACAAACAAACAAACAAATAAATAAATAAATAACTCCATTTGTTAGAGTTCCATAAATGGTTGCAGGTGAAGTAAAGGTGAACCATTTTGAGGAGCAGATGGAGCAAGAAGATACACTCACGTGCGTACACACACACACACACACACACACACACACACACACACACACACACACACACACACACTGCAGAGGCTTGTGAATGGTCAATAGTTGTGTGTCAGTCTACATGACAGTAGCATTCCAGAGGAATATTTCACTCTCCCGTTTCTGCTTTACAGGATGACACACACCACACACACACACACACACACACACACACACACACACTCTGAAACACTCCGCTGATGTAAAGTAAAAAATATGTGTGTAATTATACGCACAGGTTCCAAGCTAAAAATAAATAAATAATAATAATAATAATAATAATAAAGAACTGAAGAAAAAACCAGATTTGGATTAGACCTGAATAAACACGTTCTTTAACGGATGCCTGCGAATTTAATTCTCTCTTTATTCTCTTTATGTCCATTTCTTCCAGAATTAATCCTTAAGAGTGCATCAAAGTGCACTGAGGAAGAAGGAGGGAAAGAAGGAAGAAAAAAGAGAATGATTTCATTCAGTTCCCAAAAGCACACGCCTCACTTAAGAGCTTTAGAGAAGAGGGCAAGTGGCAGCAACTTCCATCATGTGAGGTGATCGGTCTGTCTTTCTGTCTGTCTCCCTTTCTCTGTCTCTCTGTCTGTCGCTGTTTCATTCTTTCTCTCCCTCTCTGTTTTGCTCTCTCTGTTTCTCTTTCTCTCTCTCTCCCTCTGTTTCATTCTTTCTCTCCCTGTTTCTCTTTCTCTCTCTCTCTCTCTCCCTCTGTTTCATTATTTCTCTCTCTCTGTGTCTCTCTCTCTGTTTTGCTCTCTCTGTTTCTCTTTCTCTCTCTCCCTCTGTTTCATTCTTTCTCTCTCTGTTTCTCTTTCTCTCTCTCTCTGTTTCTTTCACTCTCTCTCTGTTTCGCTCTCTCTGTCTCTGTCTCTGTTTCTCTCTCTCTCTCTGTATCTCTCTCTCTCTCTTCTCTCTCTCTCTCTCTCTCTCTCTCTCTCTCTCTCTGTATCTCTCTCTCTGTTTCTCTCTCTCTCTGTTTCTTTCACTCTCTCTTTGTCTCTCTTACCCTCAGTTTCTCTCTCTCTCTCTCTCTCTCTCTCTCTCTCTCTCTCTCTCTCTTCGTTTTGTGCTCTCTGTCCCCCCCCTCTCTCTCTGTTTCTCTGTCTCTCCCAGTCTCATATTCTCTCTCTGTTTCCCTGACTCTCTCTGTCTCACATTCTCTCTGAGTCTGTCTATCTATGTATCTCTCTCTCTGTATCTCTTGGTCTCTCTCTATTTGTCTGTATTGCTCTGCCTGTCTCTCTGTCTCTTTCTCTGCTTCTATTTGTGTCTGTTTCTCTGTCTCACTGTCTTTCTCTGTTTTCTCTTACTGTGTTCCTCTCTTCTCTCTCTCTCTCTCTCTCTCTCTGTTTCTGTCTGTCTCTCTGTCACACACACACACACACACAGTGTCAAAGACCTTCATGCTGAACGGTCCAAAGGAACACGACATGTTCTCGTCCTGCAAACCTCTCGTTAAGAAACAATTAGTAGTGTATGCAGGGGGTCCGTCGATTATTTTTTTATTAATTTAAAAACCATTTTGCCAGCTAATTTCTTTTTTCCTCGGTGCTCCAGACTCCAGACTCTGCGAGGACTCGAGCGAGCCACAGGCTGCACAATAGCCGCCTTTCTTTCATATTCAGGTGCTACAAAGTAGGCATGCCCAAAAGCCTTAATCCCGCATTCAGAGGCCGGAGGGACAAGAGAAGCCTTTCACACAGGAAGGTGGCGTTCCTGGGTCTCAGGTATGCCCTCCCTCCCTCCCTCCACAACCTCTCCCAGCCATGTCAAAAGAAAGAAAGGGAAACAAAACAATTACCTAAATTATAGTGATTCTTTTTTCCCCTCTCATTTCTCAGAACAGGCCAGGAATTCTGTTCTCTCCATCCTCGGCTCTGACGGAGAGGAAACCTGATCGCTGTCGACAGAACTCCCATGTAGCCTGGACTTTCCTTTCTTTTTCTTTTTTTCTCTCTCTTTAAATGCAGCTTCTTTCAGATCAGTACCTCGGAAGCTTCACAGTACGTGAACACACTCGTTTATCAGAAGATGATAAACAGGACGAAGAACAGGACGAGTGCAGATCTGGGTTTTTTTGTTTTTTGTTTGGATTTCTACTGTCCAAGTTTATCGCTTTTCCAAAAAATACTTTACCATTTTGTCAAAATTGACTGAAAACTGTTTGTGGTGATTTGAGACACGGTAAAAATGTGTTGAATAGTTTGTTTTGTTACAGTAGTACAGCTTGTGTGTCATTAATATGTGTAATATATTAGTAATAACAATCTTATAACCTCATAGTCAAAAATGATTTGGGGGTTACTGAGTACTGATCACTTCAACTCTTCCTTTCACTTATTTAATGTGATCTTTTTTTTTATTATTATGGGTTTTTTTTACGTGTGAAACACGTGAAGTTGGATTTGAGCATTTTATGCTCTAAAAACACGAGAAACTGCACAAAAAATAACCAAAAGTTCTGAAAAATACTCTGCGGTCATGGATGTCTAACAATTGCAAACACAACACAGGTTTATAAAAAAATTGGTAATTGGTACAACAATTATTGGCACCCTTTTAGTCAACACTTTGTGCTACATCACTTTGCCACTTTGCAAGATAACAGCTCTGAGTCTTCTCCTATAACGCCTGATGAGGTTGGAGAATACATGGTGAGGGATCTGAGACTGTTCCTCCATACAGAACCTCTCCAGATCCTTCACATTTCGAGGTCCACGCTGGTGGACTCTCCTCTTCAGTTCACTCCACAGGTTTTCTATGGGGTTCAGGTCAGGGGACTGGGATGGTCAGGGCAGGAGCTTGATTTTGTGGTCAGTAAACCATTTTTGTATTGATTTTGATGTATGTTTTGGATCAGTGTCCTGCTGGAAGATCCAACCACGGCCCATTTGAAGATTGACATGATTTGAAAAAACACGTGCTTCTGAAAAAATTTTAATGACATGAAAAATAAAGCCACAATCTTTAAAATCACAAAAACCCTGAAGTAATTATTGACGTGCTGGATGAAAAATAGAAAATGAATGAATAATGTTAAAAAAAAACAATCCTTACATGAAAACGAGTCAAACGGGAAGTGTTTAAAAGTGTTTATCGTTTAACTTGTGATTATTCATGTGACGTTTGTGCAACTTTTCTTTTCTTTTCTTCATTTGATCTCTCTGTTCTTTCTGGAATTGGGATTGAAGACTTGATTTCATTGAATGGACATTTTACTGTGAGGTCAATTTGTGAATTTTTCTACATGTACAACTTCCTCTCTCTCTCTCTCTCTCTCTCTCTCTCTCTCTCTTGCTCTCATTCTTTTTTCTTTCACCCAGTCTTCACACACTAAGTACTCCTTGCTCTGAAATATCACCTGCTCTCTGCTCCTTTAATCAGCTCACCTTGCATTCCTTCATGCAGTTTGGGAAAGCCTCTCATGTACAGGTTAAAGAGGGAAAGAATTTCCCAACAATAATGTCAAAGCAATCCACGGAAACCACATCTGACCTCACGTTCTCACAATCTTCTGCCGTCCTGTCTCTCTCTCTGTCTCTCTGTCTCTTTCTCCCTCTCTCTGTGTGTCTCTCTCTGTCTCTCTCCCTCTCGCTCTGTGTATGTGCGTCTCTCTCTTTCTCTCTCTGTGTTTTTCTCTGTCTGTCTCTGTCTCGTTCTCTCTGTCTCTCTCTGTTTCTCTCTGTCTCTGTTTCTCTCTGTCTCTGTTTCTCTGTCTATGTCTCTCTCTGTCTCTGTCTCTCTCTCTCTCTCTGTCTCTCTGTCTCTGTCTCTCTCTGTCTCGTTCTCTCTGTCTCTCTACTCTGTTTCTCTCTCTCTGTCTCTGTCTCTCTGTCTCTGTCTCTGTCTCTCTCTGTCTCATTCTCTCTGTCTCTCACTCTGTTTCTCTCTCTCTGTCTCTCTCTCTCTGTCTCGTTCTCTTTGTCTCTCACTCTGTTTCTCTCTCTCTCTGTCTCTCTCTTTGTCTTGTTCTTTCTGTCTCTCACTCTGTTTCTCTCTCTCTCTGTCTCTGTCTCTCTGTCTCGTTTTCTCTGTCTCTCACTCTGTTTCTCTGTCTCTCTGTCTCTGTCTCTCTCCCTCTCTCTCTCGCTCTCTCTGTCTCTGTCTCTCTCTGTCTTGTTCTCTCTCTCTCTCTCTCTCTCTCTCTCTCTCTGTTTTCACACAGAAATCCAAACGTGACAAAACACAGTGTATTTAATTTAGCTTGGTTAAAACAAAAAGGGACCAAGAACTCGGTCAATGTCAAAAAACCTAAAGATCAAAGCGCATTTTGTTTCCCAAGACACAAATATACAACAGTGATGATCCTTAAGATCCAATTATACGCCTTAATTAATTCTACAATCTTTATTACACGTGGTACCAAAACATTTGACACCTAAAAACTTGAGCAGTGCTTTTATCCATCAGCCACCAGTCCAGGCCAAAACTCCAGGGGGTGGAGCTATATCTGATCCAACTCCTCCTCTAAACCTAACCCTAATCCATAACCACAATTCCATGACGTGTTGCACAACACGAAACAACACACTGAATACACTTAAGAAACACACTCCATTACCTTCTGGCTCGAGTCCGCCCACGTAAGGGAAATGGGGAAAGAAAAAAAGGCTTTTATTCTTCCACTGGTCTTCAGTAAGCCCTGGGTCCTGGCCCAAAGTGAAACGACATACACTCCGGATGTTTATAGATGAGTACCGATTTTCTTTAAGCACATTTCAGTGAGAATGTGTGTCATTAGATGCTGATTTAAGATAACTTCACAAGTCTATTGTATACAATAATATTGGTAACACTTTACAATAACAGTACATTAATAATCATGTAGAAATACCTGAATTAACACTTACTTAAATATGAACGAATGATGAGATAAGGCATGTACTAATCACAAACTAATGAATAGCTATCCATAACCGCTGTGGCTCAGGTGGTAGAGCGGGTTGTCCACTAATCATAGGGTTGACGGTTTGATTCCTGGGCCACGTGACTCCACATGCCGAAGTGTCCTTGGGCAAGAACCCGGAGTTACTCCGGATGGCAAGCTAGCTAGCTATGCTACCACTGGTGTGTGTGAATGGGCGAATGAGAACCAGTGTAAAGGGCTTTGTCGAACCGCTAAGGTTAAAAAAAGTGCTATATAACTACGACTCGAGTCTTCTGAATTCATGTGCGAATAACGACCACCATTTCCATAAGACTCACGTGGTAGTTATGGTTAGCTATTCATTAGTTCGTGATGATTCCATGCCTTAAGTCATCATTAGTTCATATTTAAGTAAGTGTTAATTCAGGTACTAGTGCATGATTATTCATGTACTGTTACTGTAAAGTGTTGCCAAAATATTTAACTCAAAATGCCTTTTTAGCAATAAGTTTACGAGAGTAGCCATGTTGAGGATAGTTCATCTGAAATCCACGATTTCATGATTTGACAGGTTCGTTCAGGACATGCATTGCGGACAGACACGCCCCTCAAGGGATAGGCTGCAGGCTTCGCAACCGTGTGTAGGATAAACAGTAAAGAAAATGGATTCACGTTTAGAAAAATACCCTAACTACATACTGTATGCCAAAAAAGTATGTAACTTAGCTAGATTAAACCACAGATTTTCAGTTATGAGGTCCCGCCCCTTGAGAGACCTCCCAGTCGTCATACGGAGAAGCCGTGCGTTCGGGAGGGACAACCGAAATGGGCGCTGTTCAATAAACATAGAGATTTTGTTTTCTAAGTGGATCTCACATGCGAAGCTCTCATGGACTCCCAGTCACGCAGAGCGTCCGGGCGGGACCCACAACGGCGTATTAAAACCTTGTTGTCCAATTAGCGTAAATCTTTGCTCCCAAAACACAACGTACTCCACGGGCCATAATCTGTGCTAGCTGTGCACCAGTGGTGTGTCTATGGAAGGGATATATTACAGTGCAGATGTTTCGTTTTGATTTGCTGACATGTTGAATTTGACCAGGACTCTGATGAATAATACGGACACACCGGTAAACATTTGACGGGGTCCATTTTCTTTACATTTCCTGGAGGTCGTGCTTGCCCTGTATAGTCTTACAGCACATGCCTCGAGTCTCACAAAGTGAGAAAACATTACAGTTATTTGTAAACTTTCCACAATAACCTTTGGGTTCTCGCACATTTTTGTGTGTCCTCATGGCAGGACGTCATGAGTCCTCATTCGGCTCGTCTCTGTGTGTCTGCAGCAGCTCGACTCACATCAAAGGGGGCAATAGAGGATTGGTCCCGACAAATGCGCAAGCAGTAAAACTTAACAAGGTGTGAATGTCCTCTTGTTGCCCTGGCCAGCGACGTACAGAGGGTCTGTCCTTAGGCTGTGTGTGTGTGTGTGTGTTCTTGCCCCCCTGTTAGGGTTTGTGCTTGTGTCTTTTGTGTTCGGTTACATAACCAGTATTATGTGTATCATGTCATTACTGTATGTTATTGTGTGTATGTATGTGTGTGTGTGTGTGTGTGTGTGTTTATGTACATAAGTGGCATGTTGGTAAAGACAGCAGGCCAGGCTGTTTATAAAAGAAACATCAGGTGGCTTTACCGTGGCTGCACACACTGATTTATCTGTGCATTTCAGAATTATGTTCCTAACCTCTTCACCTCACCGCCATTTGTGTGTTTGTGTGCTCCCCCCTGCTCAGCAATAAAACGAGCGCGCATCTGCCCCCCTCACCGATCACCGCCTACCTACCTCCACCGTGTTTCTCCCACTTGTGTGTCACACACAGTTCAATACGTGCGGACCATGAACACACTTCTCCCTCTTGACAGAGCCGTGCATTCCAAGACAGAAAAAAACACCACTCTTTCCCCTCCCCAACACACACACACACACACACACACACACACACACACACACACACACACACACACACACATGCTTTGTAACTAGATGCCACAACACAGGCATGATATTCCCTATTCAAAAGGCTCTTCGGAGAGATTGATAAGGCGTGGAGTCATGAATCAAGGATGAGAAATGTTAATGGGGTTATTATGTCGTTACTCTGATCAATGGCGCTTTTGATTGGATTTTAATGACTGACAATATCATCACTTATCGCACGGGGAATAATTCGCACGGGGAATAATTTCAAATAAGTCAAAACTATCAACTTAAATCTATATATATATATATATGTACATACAGTATATATATATATATATATATATATATATATATATATATATATATATATATATATATATATATATAGTATATATATATATATATATATATATATAGAGAGAGAGAGAGAGAGAGAGAGAGATCAATATATATAGATTTTGGGTCGAGTACATATACGTATGTCTGCACTGTTTTCTTTGAATATTACATGACATAATAAAGATATTTGCATATTTTTTACCACAAAAAGAATATAAGATTCTGAATTTTGACGAAAGAGATATTTTGCTTCTCATACTGTATGTACCACATCTATAATCCTCGGTATATGACCTCTACAAACCTTCCCAAACCTCTCAGCAACACAACACAAGGGCGGTTGTGGCTCAGGTGGTAGAGCGGGTTGTCCACTAATCGTGGGGCTGGAGGTTTGATTCCCGGCCCATGTGGCTCCACAGGCCGATGTGTCCTTGAGCAAGACACTGAACCCCAAGTTGCTCCCGATGGCAAGCTAGCACCTTGCTCTGCTACCATTGGTATGAATGGGTGAAGTAAACCAGTGTAAAGCTAAGGTTGAAAAAAGCGCTATATATATGTGCATATATACGCTATACTCATACTGTATGTTACAAATCTGATGTTATAGTATGTTATAAATGATAGATGTGCCAAATATATAATCCTCTGTATATGACCTCTTCAAACATACAGCGACCAACACACTCACCTGCCTGAGAAGCAATACATCACATTTCATTAAAATTGGAACAGCAGGGTATCATGTAGTGTATATTAAACCGTGGTGTTCCTCAGGGAGTGGTACTCAGACCAGTTCTATTCCCACAAACTTGCCGATTCTGGAACGTTCTAAGGATTCGACCGAGGTTCATCATTGGTGATGAGGTGAGAGTGACGAGTACGTTAGGGAGCGGCAGTTTAACAGTGGCCTCTTGTGGTTAAAGAAACTGTATGAAATCCTCCAGGGGTGTAAAACGTCCTGAGAAGTTAGACTCAAGTGAAAGTATAGATAAAGTGTCAAAATCGTACTCGGTTGAAAGTAAAATTTTGAGTTTGAGTACTTTTGGGGAATATGGGTCTGAAATGAGACTAGAACATGGATTGAAGTCTAGCTGAAATGAGATTTTACTGGTGAGAACAGGGGGGAAAATAGAGATGCATTCGCCTCCAATCCTCCTGAATGAAAAAGTTGACCTTTTTACCTGTTTACCTTTAGCTAGAGAGAAGAACAGACCTTCCAGATTTGTAACGAGAAAGCTTGAAGGTCTAAATATAAATGTAAAGAGTAAAAAATATGGGTTTTTTTCCCCATGGGAAATGTCATTAAGTAAGTATTCAATTTCAACAACACTGAAGTGACATATATACACCAAAATAATACGTAAATATATTAACGACATACAATTCCTGAAGTATTTTTCAACTCTGCATGGGTCTGGAGATCAATACACGTGCAAATGTGACGTGAAAGCTGGTGGTGGAAACCTTCAGATTCTAAGGTTATTCTAGGTTATTCTAACTACTCAGTATTTGACGATAGTACTGAACCTCTTATGACACGATAACATTTTCATTCGAGTATGACTGATTGCTTATACAGTGCCGTGCATAAATATTCACCCCCCTTTTGTGGAACATTTCCACATTTTGTAGTGCTGCAACCTGGAACTGAAACCGACTTAACTGGGATGATACAGTATGTCTCAAGAATTTACACAAAAAGAGGGAAAAATATATATACATATACACACACACAGTGTCTCCAAATTTTGATTTTAAATAAATAAAAAATATTTAACACTGATGTTTAAATCTTTATTGATTGAAGTACAATTTTTTTAACAACCAATCAGCTGCTTACAGTGTTTCTGATTTTCTTTGTATTTATTTATTTATTTTTATTTTATGAGGATATCACAATATTGCAGAAAAGTGTATTGTGCCATTATTTATCATGATATTGATATTGAATTGATATCGTCATATCGCCTGGCCCTAGTTCAGAATTTGGGGTAATTTTATTTTATTTTCCAGGATGTCACACGATGACTTTTCTTAGGCTGATCAGTTGAACAGCCACATGGTGTCAGTATGTGCCAGAACTATATGGTTTGTGTGTGTGTGTGTGTGTGTGTGTGTGGAGGGGAATGTTCAGTGTTTTTGAAATAAAAACACAACCAGTGTTTGGTCATTATTACTGTAGTTAAGGTAAATGTAATGTTTAGGTGTGGGCATTGCATGCAGTTCAACAAGGAATGTAATACTGTACATGACTGTGTGTGTGTGTGTGTGTGCGTGTGTGTGCGTGAGACAATATGCGGTAGTGTTTTGTCTTTTTTTGAGTCACCATCATGACATCATCGCCAAACCCGCACACCTGATTCTCCTCTCCCCCCCTCTGATTGGTCGGGTCTCTCTCCTCATGTTCTGCTCTTTGTCTGGCTCTTGACACTCTCTGCGTTTATGGCATACGGCAGTGAAAGATCGTTTCCATGGAGACGTGCTGGCTGGCAGAGCATCTGATTAACGGTGGAGGGAAAATGGCAGTAAAGTGTGTCTGCTGCAACCAGATTAGGGTTCGACAAACACGGGCTGTCTAACAGGACAAATTGTTTCACCGCTGCAGGATTTTCCACACGCTGACTCGAAACAAGGACGTGATGACGATGATGATGGTTATGATTGTCATTACTGTTATTATCTCTATGCATGAAAGGTTAACTAAGAGCTTTCTAAACCATTGTGATCACAAACAGTCCGTTTTACTTTTACACACCTTCTTAATGAGTCTGTTCTTTTTACGAGAGCTGGAGGCCTCCACTGAACGGTCGGATCCTTAAATTATAGCCGTAGCCCAACTGTGAAGGCAGAATGTTTCACCACAGCGCTCCTGAATGCTCCGTTCCGATTGGTCAGGTGTGAGGTGTTGATTAGTTTTCCCATAACAGCAGCTCTGACAGTAGTGCAGCTGCAAATCACAGGCTCATATTAACGCGCTCTTTCGGATACGTTATCGTTTCTATAGTAACAGCTCACTCACGTGCCTACACGGATTAAAAAACACACATACATGGTTGTTGTTTTTTTTTTGGTTTAATGTCTCCAGTGGAAGGAAGGAGTCTCCAGTGTTGGAGGTACAGATGTAGTCAGTTTTTTTGACGTCTTCAGGACACGTTGCGGTTTCGTGGTAACATGACAAGCTGCGTTTTGTTTTGTTTTGCTTTTTGTCTAATAAACTTCAAGAGAGAGGGGGAAAATAGAGATTCTGGTAAGAGCAGGAGACGTTTCAGAACATTAAATGTAACTATAAATGGATAAAAAGTCAAGTGCTTGATGCTAATATCAGTTCTCCAGAATTGCATGACGCAAAAGAAAGAGGATCCGGTAGATATTCTTAAAGTAGGCAGTCAAACTCTTCATGGTCACATGACCACCCATGTCACGTATTGACTGATCGTCCTGGGAGATTCCACATTCAGTGTCTCGATTCAGTGCGCATTTCGTGCAAAATTGCAACGTCAACATAGAGTTTCAAAACATGCTGTCCCCTGCAGGATGGATGTTTTCGCTTGTTGTATTTATTTTTTTTCTTCTTATAGATAGGAGGCCCTTCCTCTCGCTACGTGTAGGTCGCTGCTTCCTTTGTCTCTTCTTCTCCGGGGCCTGGAGACTATTTGACGTTGCCATGCCGTTCTTTCAAGCCTCGCATCACCATGGAAATGCACAGGGCCAAACGGCGACGGTGCTGAAGAAGGACAGCGGCGAGCAAGAGAAAGGGCTGGTCAATGAAGTTAATTGTTGAGAAGAAAATGGACGCCAGCTCGCTTTTGTTTAGGCAAAATGTGAGGGAAAGGACAGATGAAAAAAGAGCAGTTGGTTCCTCTAGACGGAGTGGCGAGGAATGGAAAGCGAAAAGTAAAGAACTTAAGGGGAAGATCAGGAACTTTTTTTTTTTACAAGAATTAAACCATAGATGTTTGGTTCTTTTAAATGTTTCTGTGGGTGAGGAAGATTAATGCTAAGTGGGTTCAATTGAAGTAATTTATAAAAATTTATTATATTTTACAACTTACAACTGAAGATGGTAATAAAATAGAAAGGATGAGCTCTTAAAGTGAGTAAACTAGTAATGATGTAAAAATGATTAAAAAATAATAATAAATAAATATTTTTTTTCTTTTTGGGGGGATTTTCATGGTTAATGTTAGCTTATTTGAAAACATCATACAAATCCAAACACAGAAAAAATAAGGAATTTGTATTTTTATTGTTTTATGTTCTTTAAATAATAATAAAAATAAACATGAAAGTGAAATATTCCACTTAACATTTCAGTATTTTCATGTTTTTTATTTGCTTATTTGAAAACGGCATAAAAATCCAAAGATCATTGAACACACACACACACACGCACACACACACACACTTAATGCTTCTAACTAGAGTCAGTATTCGCAAGATTTTATGTGGTAGAAATAAACATTTTTTTAAAAGAAAATCACAACATTCTCGCACTAAATAAATCCTGAAGTTCATCTTCAAAATTTGCACTTTAGGTCAAGTAGAAAAGTGAAAGAAAAAAACCCAAACAAAACCCTTAAAATTTACTATAAGAAAGTTTCCTAAACTCTTTCTTCTAAGGCCAAATAAAACAACTTTATTGCTAATCTCACGAATGTAAACTAGCATGATTAATAACTTGGATGATGCTAATAGCTAGCGGTAATAAGATCTGATAGAGTCTGAAGTCTAATCCTGAATCTATTAAAGATTAGATTTGTTAGAAATTTAAATCCTTGAAAATCCATGTCCGGTGCTAATAAGTCACTAGGCGGCTTTATAAATGTATGCTAATTGTGAAATGTAGTGACAATGTTGGAATTAGTTGGTTTCTATAGTAACAGCTCATTCACAGAGACTCGTACGGTGGACGCTCCAAATAAACAGAGTCTTTCGTTTTCTGTAAGGAGACGTTCATTTAACGTTTATGGAAGGAGTCTCTGGTGTCAGCGCTTTGTAAGAGCTTTGTAGCAGTAACTTTGGATTAGAAAAATGACGATGTGGAGATTTTTCCTTTAAAAATGTAATGAGTAAAAGTAAGTACATGTAGTAAATGTATTGAGTAAAAGTAGTGAGTAAATGTAGTGAGTAAGAGAAGTGAAGTACTGTACAATGTACAATGACCTCGGCATGAGATGGCTTCCTAACTTCTCCTTCACGTCTGGGTGTGTGTCAGAGTTGTTTTTGAAAGCTTTGGTCAGCTGGTTCGTGAACGATCGTGATAAAGTGCGCGTTTAAATGAGGTACTTTCTGAACTGGGTGAACGGCGGTGGTCTGTTGCTCAGGGTTCCTCTAGAAACATGCCTGGAGTTTCTCCTCCTCCGTCTCCACCTCCTCCTCCTAGTTCAGACCAGAAGTGCTGAGTTTTATAGCCTGAGATTCATTGCGCTCCAGTTGACACACTAAATGACTCAGCGAGTCAGACTCAAACCCTTTCACCAGCCTGTGTCATCAATATGGCTGCTGGATGGAAGAAAAGAATCACCATTGTGCTCGGACACGCCTGAACATGTCTTGTTCTTTACTTATCATATGGTATAGCGCACTGTTCTGGGCGAACTCTCAACGGACAAATATCCTCTGGAGCGTTCGGTATATTCTCACCCGTAAATCCAGACTACTACACATAGTAACGTCATTTAGATCGAAATTTACTTCAGGACAGCCAACTCTGTTGTTTAACAACCACTGAAGCAGGAAGTTGTTGGTCATGTGTTTAGCACAGAAAGGCTGTGGAGGAGTGGAGTTTCTCTCGTTCTCCTGTCAGTCAGAGTGATTGTGAGCTCGTGTATACCGAGCATTTAGCCGCATCGAAATAATCCATAAGCAGCAGTTGGAAAAGATTCACGTGTCTCCGAGGAAGCACGTGTTAGTCTCTATCCAACTCGGTCGGTAGCTGTCGTGCGATAGTGAGAGCTAGCTGGTCATCCGTGAAAATATTAGACGCGAAAGCAATAAATTCACTCCGTAAGCGTTGGTATTCTCATGCTTTTTGTTTGCATGTTTGAAAATATTCACATTGCCAGTGACTGAAATGATGAGAACATGAGTAAAGAAAATCACTCGTTCCCAACCTTAATACTAAAATGAATCATACCTAGCGTTTTTTTTTTCTATTTTCATGGTTGCATGGCTATGTCATAAAAAAAAAACCTCTTGACACTTTTTTGTTTCATGGGTTCTGTTAGAGAAATTCAAATCTCAGATTATAAACAGATTATAATCTCAGATTTGCCGAGCCCCACACGAATTTATGGAGATATTGGAGATCCAGATCCCCTCTGCCTCTGGATGAGCCCAAATCTTCTGCTGGGACTACGGCTGCTCCTAAGGCCATACTTCTCATTTTTCACATTATCTGTGTTACATTCACATTCTGTGTTACCCAGATGAGGATGGGTTTCCCTTCTGAGTCGGGTTCCTCTCAAGGTTTCTTCCTCAAAAAACATCTTAGGGAGTTTTTCCTTGCCACCGTCGCCACTCAGTGGCTTGCTCAGTTGGGATAAATTCCATTTGTTTTCTACCTGTTTGTCTCTGTTTATCTGTTCCTGTTTGTCTCTCTTTAGATGTTTCTGACTGTTTATACCTGTTTTTTATTTCTGTAAAGCTGCTTTGAGACAATGACTATTGTAAAAAGCGCTATACAAATAAAATTGAATTGAATTGAATTATGTCTTTCAGACCTCCGTCAGCCCTTTCAGCCTTATATTTCTCTTAACTCTTAGTTCTGTGCTATGAGCGAGAAAGTGTGATTTACCACAGAGTATTCAGGCGAAGTCTAAATGAGTCTAAATGAACACACACACTGACACACATGCCGTTCATAGAGACTTCCAGTTTATTTCGTCTAGAACGGGAGTATTTATACACATTGATAACAGCATTGCGTAGTAGCATTGGTTTCGACTTGTGCAGGTGCTGGACAGATTTAGACAAAACACACAGCACACTACGAAAATAAGTCCCCTCAAGGCACAGAAAATACATGTGTCAGCTAAAATAAAGGATGGCAGTTGATCAGCTTATTCAAAGAGGTAATTAAATGAATACATTCATCATAGGTATTTGATAGCAGTTCATAATATAAGAGAGTACAAGATATAAGAGAATTCCTTTCAGGTTCTGCTTGCTTATTTTAAAACGTTTTAAAAAAAATTATTAGAAAATAGTTTGAAAAAAAATCACAGGTAATGGTTTATAAAGAAATAAAAAAAAGTTAAATCACTCAACACTTGTATTTTCGATGTTTTTGTTTGCATTGCTGTGAAAACATCATAAAAATAGGCATCCTTGAAATTATTATTGTTTTGTTTTGGATTTTCATGGGTGCTGTTTGTATATTTGAAAACATCTATATATATATATATATATGTTTATATATAAAAGATCATACTTAACATTTTTTCTGGTTTTACATGGTGAAAAAAAATAAATAAATACTTTTTCACAGGCTTATTTTGCATATTTAAATACATTGATAAACTGACTCACTGATTACGCTCCTCATCCTGCGTTACTGAGAGTGAGACATGAAGAAATCTAACTAAACACGAGTAAACATATCAGTGCTTTTAGGTGTAAAGTTCTGCTCCACAGCCTTTCTGCAGCATGTGAGACATGTCTGAACTGTTTTGCTGATTTGCTGACTACGGCTAAATGGTCTCGTCCTCATGAGTGAAGTTCATTAGAGGTCTGGGTTCTGCTTCTGCATCGCCATACGACCATGTGGCTTTGTCTCCTGCTCCACATTACTCTGCTTCTATTGTTGATGAGCTTGTGAGGCAGCAGGGTTCGAGTGGTGGGCAGGTATTCATCAGGGCGTGTGTGTGTGTGTGTGTGTGTGTGTGGTCATGCTGGTCAGCACACTGGCTTTTGTCCAGGCCCCAGAGGGAGTCATGCTCATGGTGCTGGGGGGAATTCTGTGCGAAGGGGAAAATCTGGGTGGGTTTTGTGTAATGGTTTTATTTGCTGTACAATATAAGCCTTAAGTGTTCATCATGATGATATATTTTAAATAGTTTAATGTAGACACTTGGTTCCAGATGTGCATGAGCAATGATTATTGTTAAAGTTATGCACAAGGGCGAATCAGGTAGGTCATTTAGCAGGGTTTGTGAATAAAGTGTGGGATTTATTTAGTTATTTATTTATTTAATCATTCCAACTCACTATTTAATCAAAGCAGTGATTAAACGTACTTACAGTTAATATGCTTTAGCAAGTATGTGAACTGTGAAGTGGGAGAACTGGGTTCGGGTGCATGAGTAGATTTCTGATCAAAAAGAAATTTTGAATAGAGTTTTGTGAGAAAGCTGCATGATGTTTTTGGCTTATTCACTATTCATTACTTTATATGAAGAATAAAACTCTTGGTGTCAAGCTGTAAGAGGAAATCGATCAACAACGGGGTGGTGTGATGTAGCAGAGGTACAGATACTGTAGCACCCCAATCCCTAACGTTCATTATTTTCCTTTAACAGCACGTCCCATGTGTGACTCATGATCAAAACCCAACAAAAACCCTTAAACCTGACTAAAACGTTGATTTATTCAGGAAGAAAACCACTGTGTTGTGCTGTTCAAGGAAAATAATCAACAACCACATTGTGTGATAAAGCACAGTTACCACTCTGACATTGATTGTTTTCCTATTACCCCACGTCCTGATGTGTTTTATTAATCTTATATCACAGCGATTTACAAAATGCGTTTTTTAATACGTTTATAGTTACATTAAATGTCAGTGAAACAAACGAGTTCCTGTTCTCGCCTACGTTATAGCACCTATAAACAGTCCTTCTTTTACCAGCGTCTGTTTTTTTCTCTCAGACAAAAACATGAGAAAGTTCATGAGAAACCGCGAAGAAGCGTAAACTTGGAAAATTTGAAGTTACAGCTTTACAAAGTGCTGATGCTGGAGACTTGTTCTGTAAACGCGAAGAAAAGAAAACACGTATTCTTATAGAAAACTTTGGGCTGTTAAAACAATAAGTTTTCGCTGTCAAGCTGTTGCTATAGCAACCATAATGTATTAGAACGAGCGCCTTAGTGTAAACCTACTATCAGATCCGCCGTTAGAAAATTAATCAGCACATTCTGACCAATCAGAATCCAGCATTCAACAGTGCTGTGGTAAAAAGTGATTCGGAGATGGGTCGTCATGGGTTAGGGTTATGGTTTAGGGTTAGGGTTTGGGGTTATTGTTTAGAGTTGGGGTTAGGGTTGGGGTTTAGGGTTAGGGTTTAGGGTTAGGTTTAGGTTTGGGGTTAGGGTTAGGGTTGGGTTTTTATGGTTAGGGTTTAGGGTTGGGGTTAAGGTTGGGGCTAGGGTTTAGGGTTGGGGTTATGTTTTAGGGTCATGTTTTGGGGTTGGTGTTAGGGATTAGGTTTGGGGTTAGGGTTGGGGTTTAGGGTTAGGGTTTAGGGTTAGGTTTAGGTTTGGGGTTAGGGTTAGGGTTGGGTTTTTATGGTTAGGGTTTAGGGTTGGGGTTAAGGTTGGGGCTAGGGTTTAGGGTTGGGGTTATGTTTTAGGGTCATGTTTTGGGGTTGGTGTTAGGGATTAGGTTTGGGGTTAGGGTTGGGGTTTAGGGTTAGGGTTTAGGGTTAAGTTTAGGTTTGGGGTTAGGGTTAGGGTTGGGTTTTTATGGTTAGGGATTTAGGGTTGGGGATAAGGTTGGGGCTAGGGTTTAGGGTTGGGGTTATGTTTTAGGGTCATGTTTTGGGGTTGGTGTTAGTGGGGTTGGATTAACCATAACCCTAACCTAATCAAATCTCAACCAAAATCTATCCCCCCAAACTTTTCATGTCAGCATTTTTTTCGTTCATTAGTAACCCCCAATGACGAGGTTAAACGTTACGGTTGCTACGGTAATTAAATTAAAAGCAGGCGTTTAAACTACCACAATGTGATAAAGGCAGCATAATAGAGCGGAAAACAGACCACAATGATTTGAATATTAGTATGACAATGTGGCGCGTGTATATATTTAGATTAGCGTTCAAAGATTAAATCATGTGATTATTACCTGTTTGTAAAAGGATCCGATCCGAGTCGCATTTTTAACCCAACAATCAGGTTGTTCTGGTCGGATTCCCAAGTGGTCTGTAGTGTGTGATTTTACTCATGGTGAATACAAAACAGATGAATACACAGTGGTGTACTTTTCACAAAACTTAGAACAAAACAGAAAGGAGACTCTTCCCGTAACTGTACAACACCCTCAGTGCGCTCCAGACTCCAGACTCCAGACTAAAGAACTCGCACTCGTTTACCCGCTTTCCTTCTTTTAATGGGAGAGCAAGGGAAAAAATGTTTAGCGTTACACATCCTTCAGTTATGAATCTTTCAAAATCTCTCCCTGTGTCATCTGTATACATACTGTACAATAGCACCTTGCTGCTGCTGCTGTGTGTGTGTGTGTGTGTGTGTGTGTGTTTATATGTGTGTGTGTGTTAGATGTACTGTTCTTGAATAAGTCTATGTACTGAGTTTCTCTCTTCTTGCACAAGACCGCTTTAATAAATGAGGACCATTAGCATGACAAAGCTCTGCACTGAACGGAGGGCCGTTCTGGGGTGGGTATTAACACACCTTTTTTTCCTCAACACACACACACACATACACACACACACACACACACACACACACACAAACACACAGTCATACACAGTATGCTGGACAATGAAGAAGGAGGCAGGACAGGACGAATGATTCAGGACATATATATACTCTCTCTCTTTCTCTCTCTCTCTCTCTCTCTCTCTCACACACACCCACACACACACACACACACACACACACACACACACAAATAACCAAATACATCTATGTGACTTGAAGTCCACTGCCATGAGGACACTTGTACACATATAGACCTTTGTGTGAGCCCCATCTTCGTTCTTTTACTCACACACGCACACACACACACAAACACAGCAAGACAGATGTGTGACAAGAGACACAAAGAAGCATCTCACTACGAGGGAGAGAAGAGACACCGAAACAGCCATCGTCCTCGTAAGTCCTGTAAGTCCTCTTTTTTCACTTTATAGATTTGATTTGATTTACGAATCCGTGGCTTTGTTCTCTTCGGCGTACGGCTTTGCATTCACGTCGTTCGGAGAATGCAGAAGTTTAATTATCTTTCTGGTAAAAGCAGAACACTGTTCGAAAAATAGAGGAACTCTGACTCGGCTGGACGTTTGAGATGTTAGAGACTGTTTCAAGTCTGTTCGTATGTGTTTCATCTTAAATTCTGGACCTTTAGGAATTTTATTATTCTCATCGACGTGGCCGATTAATTAATTAATTTATTTATCTATGTATTTATTTACTGGTGCTCATACTTTTTGTTGTTGTTGTTGTTGTTATGGCTTTTCATTCCTCTCCTCTGTGCTGCTGTTTTCAGATGGGAAGATGTCTCCCATCCTGCTGATGGTGATTTTGTCCATGGTAATAATACTGTTCATATTACTGATCATTGATTGATACTGATAATTATAACATTTTGCTATAGACGTTCCTGTAGATGGTCTGTTATGGAAGGCGAAAGCGTCAGGGATTTCTATACTAAGTAATTTATTTACTTTAAGCACTTTACCTTGTGTTACTGTGAGCAGGCTAACATTGGGTAAAAAAATGGCTAAACCAGTTATTTATAGTACTTTTGTGAAATATATGAACATCATATGCTAATTTTTCGATTTTTACTAGCATAGTTTGAACAAATATTTGTAAAATGTTATTTAAAATGTCATTTCAGTCCTGAGGAAGCCTGTGCTAAGGTGTTGGACATGTACTAGCTTTGAAACGTGGAAGCTAATTTTTCTTTCTATGGTGTATTCGATCAATTTAGATTTTTGCCAGTATTTTTTCTTTCTTTGTTTTGAACTTTATAGTGGTAAGATTGGCAGGTTGTGGTTTTTAGATTTAAAAGACATGAAAACTCAAAAATTCTAATCAATAATCGTAAAAAAACAACAATAAACAAACAGATTTATGTAAATTAGGCCAAAAGTTGAAGCATCCAGGATTCCCAGGTAAAACGTAGATGCTTCGAGTGGTCAAACTCAGCCATCTGTCATGCTCATATACATGAATTTTAGAGAAGATGTGGAGGGAGTTAGCTGGACTCAAAAACATAAGATAAAGAATTTAGGAAATATCTTAGTTGCTATCTTTAGCCTTAGCGTAGCCTAACTAGCCTGCCCATGACCTAATACAGTAACTACGCTGGGCATCGAGAGTTTAACATCACTGGAAAAAATAAACCTCGCTAACTTTATTTGATTGAGCACTCTGAATACGTCTACTTTTCCCTGGGGATCCCGGATACTTCACCTTTCACCTCATTTACATAAAATCTGCATTTCTGAGATTTCATTATTTGTTCTTAGGGTTCTGATTTATTTATTTATTTTCAATCTCAAAAAGGTAGCCCGTAATGTTTTAATCAAGGGTTTTTAACAGCAAATCTTACCCATTACAAGTTCAAAACAAAGGGAAAACAAACTTGGCGGAAATAATTCATTTGATTTAATGTGCAACAACAACAAAAATTCTTCATTTTGTATGTTCTTTGTTTCCATGTTCATGCTAGTTTTCTGAAGGTTTCGCATCAAAGACAGTAGACACTTCCAGCACTGAAATTATATCATCAGAGTCGTCCCAAGACGAGGTGTCAGAGAGGTGTATTGTGGGTGAGTTTTTCCAAAATACTTTTGTTTTTCAACCCGAAATCATCAAATTTGATGGATCTCATTGAAGGTCTCAGAATGGCATTTGTAATTGAAGCTACTCAGAAAGTGCAAGGTACTAATCTGAAGCTTTGTTGGTACAATGCTTGACATGGGAGTGGTGTCCTCAAGGGTTGGTCTTTTGTTTCTTTAGCGTGCATGTGCATCTGGGACAGTGAAACATAATGTACATAATTGGACCATAATTGGATGACCGTAGGACATTCTGGGATACATTTCCATTTGAACTGTTCCCATCAGAAATGATTATGAATATGTGATCCTGGTGGTATCATTCTCGTGTTCTTGAAAAACAGTGTATAAGAAATCCAACGTAGCTTTTTCCTGTGGTAGATTCTGTGGCCCTGACCAGTCGTTCGTTCGAGAGCCCAGAGACCGTGTTCCAGCTGGTAAATGCATCCTGCAGCTACATCCAGGCTTTCCACTACTGCCAGAGCCACTTCAGCTCCCTCACCATTCAAGGTGAGCATGAGGATGAAGAAGGCATGAGGAAGGTTCTGGCCGGGATGCAACGACCTGTCTGGGTCAGAGACAGCATCAAACTCAACCCTACATCCACACAGAGTCATTCCAAGCAGAGTAAGTCTCCTGAGGAGGTCTAGCTTTCAAATGGGAAAAGATGGTGGATTGTTGACTATGAAGCGCTGAGCAGTGGTCATGCACTTATGCTACTAAGCTTGTTCTATACAACATTATCAAGTTCATTTGAAATGAAATGCGTTAGCTAGCTAGGCTTATGTCACATAGTACCATGTGGCACTGGATGTTGGTATGGGAATAAATGAGCAGTGTTGATATCAATGCATCACTAGATAAGTTGATAAATTGCACCTCTTCGCCCTTTTATTTCTGTGGCAGATGTTTTCTTCTCTGGATTGTCCTTCTCTGGCAACTCTAAAGATGGGTATGCACGAGTGGAAGCATCATTCCCACCACTGTCCGCTGTGAGCGTATGCTTACGTGCACAGTTTGCCCTACACCATGAAGACGTGTCCACTCTGTTCTCATACGCTGCACCCACCTTGACGAATGAATTCCAGCTACGTGGACGTTTAGACAAGCCCAAGCACCACGTCCTGCTGGCACTCATCATCCACGGAAAGCACCATTCTTACAAAG
Source organism: Ameiurus melas (assembly GCA_012411365.1). Classification (NCBI taxonomy): domain Eukaryota; kingdom Metazoa; phylum Chordata; class Actinopteri; order Siluriformes; family Ictaluridae; genus Ameiurus; species Ameiurus melas. Next base: position 4,261,280 of record CM022780.1, on the reverse strand, counting down.
CTTGGTTTCCCAACAACGGTGACTGGCACCATATTTGCGTTTCTTGGCGGAGAAGGGATGGACTTTGGAATATTTATGTGGACGGCGAAAAACGCGACACAGCCTCGGAGAACGTCTTATCCCGAGATATCTATGGGAATGGGATATTTGTTCTGGGACAGGACCAGGATTCTTTTGGGGGGAATTTCACTGAGCCATTTTTGGGGAACATGACGGATCTAAACATTTGGAGTTCATGGCTGGCCGAGGAACAGATTCGGACACTTTTCACCTGTTCGCAAACCTCAGATCTGACGCCATTTTTCAGCTGGGAGGAACGCAATTTAACTCTCCACACTGTTGTGAAGGAGATAGCAGGAATGGTGAAATGCCCCGGTAAGTATAATAATACCTCGATCTCAATACTGTTGCTTTGGTACAAGTGCAAACATTCAAGCTGAAAGTTTGTAACACATGTAAAGTAGATTATTTGCTAAGAGTGTGGACGAATGAGGAGATAACAGATCTTTTTAAAAAAATGTCCAGGTTTGCTGCAGCAAAAACAAAAAGAACAGGATTCCTGCCAAGTTCTGAGTGACTTTAGTCAAAGTGGACCAAAATACAGCCTGACACCTTGCTCAAACACTTATCCCTTCATCTGCAAAATCAGCAGAGGTTTGTATACTGTCTGTTTACGGATGTGGTTGGATCCATTTATCGGAGGAATTAGCATGAAATTACCTGCATGTGTGATGTGCATCTATATTTTTGTACGTCCTTCAGACCGCTATCTGAAGAAGAAAGAGTTGGAGGATTCGTTGATTTTGCACCCGAGTCCCTTCATGCAAAACCTCATGAAATATGGCGTGGTAAGCATTCCACTTATTAGATAGATAGATAGATAGATAGATAGATAGATAGATAGATAGATAGATAGATAGATAGATAGATAGATAGATAGATAGATGGATAGATGGATGGATGGATGGATGGATGGATGTGTAGATGATTGGATGGATAAAAAAAATATTTCCAGGTATGGGGACATCCAATCTATAACAAAAAAAAAAAAAAAAACCGGTCAGAGTGGCCACTTTCCTTTCTTTGGCCCTTTTATCTTCAGTACTTGCTTTAACCTGCTAAGGGTCATGGCGGATCTGGAGCCTACCCTGAATGTGAGGTGGAAATTTACCCAGTCTATCAAAGTGCACCATGCACACACACTCATACACTCATTCACACTAAGGGAAATGGTCATGTAGCCAAAGATTTGTTTTTTGGAGGTTGGAGAAAACCAGAGAACCTGTAAGAAACCTACACAGACGTGGGAAGAACACGGTAAGAAACTCTGCCTAGACAGTAAGGTGAGCTCAGGATGGGACCAGGAACCCTGGAGCTCCTACCTGCTGCACGACCAAGTTCTAGAAGATGATGCCAATCTAATTTCTCCATATTGTTCCATCAGAACACAGACAGCATTTGCAGGTTCACTTGCTTCAAAACATGATCTCAGTCCCAAGTCTCAGTGTGAAAATCTTTCTGTGTTTCAGACCACAGCAGATATCCTTGGTATGCCCGATGCAGACAACTCCTGGGCTGGAGTCTCTCATCTGGTTAATGTCTCAGAGTATTACTTGCGCGAGTCCCAGGGCCAGCTTGAAATCAGGGATGTTCCCTCTCTGCTTGGGATGCTGTCTCGTGTTGCCGAGCTGCCAACCACAGGTGGCCAGAGCCATGCGAAGGCACACACCCTCAGCCACAGCATCATCAGTCTGGCGGATATACTCATGAGTGAGGAGATCATGGACAAATGGGAGACCATCAGAGAGGTGAAACCATGAACGTGCTCGTTATTAAAGAGTACAGCCATAGACACAATGATTGGTTGGATAGTTTCTACCTAAAAGTGTTAAACGCATGTCTTTATGTTTAGGCTGTTAGTGGACCAATGGTTGTGGTGCAGACCATCGACCGCATGGCGTCTAACCTCAGCCCACTGCTCCTGGGGGACACCGACCATGTGCAGATAAACAGCAGCCATATCAGTACGTCCCTTAACATTCCCCTTCATTTCTACACTTACTCATGTTTAATATCTGTAGAAAGTCTTACCTTTATATCAGTGTCCATGACCATATCCAAATCCAATTTAGGACTGCAGGCCAAACAGAAGAACGTGTCTGAGAGTTCTCATGGGTCAGAGTTCTGCGGTTTCGGCACAGCCGGTCCCACGGGTCTGGACTGCATCTATGTTCCACCTCAAAGCATGCAGGAGCTCCACAATGAGGGTACATAACCATGTCACCTCTCTCTGTATTAATGTGTTATGAAATGAGAACTGCGCAATAAATGAGTGTTCATTTCACAGTGCAGAAAGTGAGGGTAGTACGGCATGGTAGCCAAACATGGGTGTTTGTACGTGTTCAGGTTTCGGGAAAGTGACTCTGTTAAACGCGTGGTACAGCTCCTTGAGGCCGCTTTTGAATGGCGAGGAGAACATCACGCTCATCCCGACCAGCACCGACGCCTCTTTTAAGTGAGTCTTGTTCAGCGAACTTTATACCATGGCACTGCCAAATTCTGCATTCTGATTGGTCAGAATATGTTGATGAATGTGCATAGGTTTATTATTAATGCGCTCATTCTAACACGTTATCGTTTCTATAGTAAGAGCTCGTTTACAGGGACAGGTATGTATGTAGTATACGCTACGTAGTCAAAGACTTATACTAAGCAAATAAACAAGAAAGATATATAAGTGTTAAAATGGTGAAGCTTTCTGTAAAGCAGTGACATTTAGGATTTTTGTGGAAGGAGTCTCCAGTGTCAGAGCTTTGAATAGGGCTTTATGTTTTCCGGTTTCTCAGTAACATGTACAAAAAATACAGTGTGTCACTCTTTGGTATGTACCACTCTGTGGTATAAGTGGAATAAAACATTTCAAAACATTATGTTAATGGAAAATAATAGACTTAGCCGTGGTTACAATAACTCCACTTGATTCTTTTCCTATAACATCACATCCTCAAGTGTTTTATTCCTTATTTAATAACAGTAAGGCTATGCTAATAGCCTAATAGCTTAGCTTGTAAGTTAATGCTAATTAGACAAGTTGTGACGTATGTACCATCTATGTGTATGTGTCAGATATAAGGGGACAGTCCTGGGCTCGTCGCTCATTTCTAGCACAGTGATGGCTGATGGGAAGTTCGTCAGTCTGGGTGTGCAGTACACACTCCGCCATCACACTCAGGTAACGTTTATAGTCGAAACCGAGAATGTATTTATTTATGAATCGGTTAAGACAGCAGCATCATGGCTTAACAAATCTCACTCATCTTTCTTTAGAGCACTTCGGGGATCGTCCGTAAGCCGATCTGTGCCTTTTGGGATTTTGAGCTCCTGTGAGTGCGTGTGTATTGGTGTATTAATGATTCTGTCGATGGAGCAGTTTCCTGACATGCATGTTTTTTATTTTTTATTTTATTTTATCTCCTCAGGGCAGTGGATAAAGGAGGATGGTCGACTGATGGCTGTGAGGTCATTTCCTCACAAGAAGACATGACTTCCTGTTACTGTAACCACACCACCAACTTCGCCTTGCTCATGCAGATTTATGAGGTTCAGGTATGGCTCGATGGAACACACCAATGCAGATTGCAATGCAGCAATTTGCTCTCGGTCTCCAAGACACATGAAGTCAGACTAAAACGTCGGAGCGCTATCTGCCCTCTTCCACATACATGAGCTCCCAGACCTGCGATTGGCTAGTGTCACTGTGATTGACAGGAGAGAGAGTGTGTGCCCCTATGTACTTAAACACACTAAAGCGCTGCAATAAATGTTTGTAAGGATACTATTTGCATCATGATGATACACGAAGCAGTGTGTATAACTGTGTGTGTGTGTGTGTGTGTGTGTGATCTGCAGCGTTCCCCAGAAGAGCAAAGAGGTTTACAGATTCTGAGCTTTGTCGGCTGTGGAGTGTCTCTGTGTGGACTGATCTTCACCTTCATCCTCTTCATTGCTGTGAGGTGAGACGCAGCGAGTGTGTGCATTTCACTATACGCTCATATGTTCGACTGACGCTTTATTAGATTGCTTTACTGTGTATATACATTCATTAGACCATGTGTTGCCATGCAAAAAGTATTGCACACACAGGTAGGATGCTTAAACTGATTTCTGAATGTCTTTTATACCCTGTGTGTGTGTGTGTGTGTATGTGTGTGTGTGTGTGTGTGTGTGTGTGTGTGTGTGTGTGTGTATTTCCTGCTCTGTGTCTCCCTCTAGTGTCCCTAAATCTGACCGCACTACAGTGCATAAAAATCTGATAGTAGCTTTGGCTGCTGCTCAGTTTCTCCTCATCTTCAGCTTCTGGGCCTCTGCTAACCAGGTAGATTATGACTTTATACAATGATAAGAAAATGTAAAATTACTGTTACCGAATATTTTCCTATCCCAGCACGCCCTCGATAGATCAATTTAAAAGGATTTACTTTAGAATACAGTGGTGCTTGAAAGTTTGTGAACCACTCAGGTTTTTCTAAATTTCTGCACAAATATGATGTCAAATCAGATTTCACACAAATCGTAAACCTAGATAAAAAAAAAAAATTAAAGTTCCCAATTAAACAAATGAGACGAAATTATTATACTTGGTCATTTATTTATTGAGGATAATTTTGGCAAACGTATGCAAACCTTTCTTTTCAGTATCTGGTGTGCAGCAGTAACTGCAGCTGAACATACACACGTGTTGTGAAGATCAGACTTTGATACATGTAGATCCATGTTTTTTAAATAAAACAGGGCGCTCACTCGCTCACACCTGATTGTCATCCTGTTGATTTAAAACATCATGACTCTAATTTCACCTTCAAATTAAACTACTAATCCTAGAGGTTCACATACTTTTGCCGCTCGCAAATATGTAACATCGGATCATTTTCCTCAATAAATAAATGACTTAGTCTAATATTTTTCTCTCATTTGTTTGATCAGGTTCTCTTTATCTACTTTTTTATTAGTTGTGTGAAAATCCGATGATTTAGGCAGATATGTAGAACATTCAAAAGGGTTCAAAAACTTTCAAGCAACACTGTAGGTATCTGAACATGAAATGTAAAATTCGGGCTTATCTCAAGTTTTAAAACTTATTATTTCTGAATTTTGACTTATCTCAAAATGTTGACTTATTATCTCAACATTTGAACTTTTAATCATCTAAAAATTCTGACTTATCTCAACATTCTGGCTTATCATCTCAAATTTTTGTTTTATCATTTTAAATTTCTGATTCTGATCTCAAAATTCTATAATTGTCTGGCTTATTATCTCAAACAAGCTCAAATTCTGGCTTATTATCTCCAGAAATTGGTCTTATCATTTAAAAATTCTGATTATTATCTCAAACTTTTAACTTGTCTTCTAAAAATTCGGACTTACCTCAAAAACTTGACAAATTCAGACTTATTTAAAAATTCTGGGTTATTATCTCACTTTTTCCTTATGTCAAAATTTTAACTTATCATCCCAAACTTCTGACTTCTGATCAACAAAATACTTTTTATCCATTTATACGTACATTTACACTTCCGTTACAGCAGCTACAAACAGTCGTTTTCTCACCAGCCTCTGTTTTGTTCCCTTTCTTAAAATGATGACAAAATAAAACAACTTGTCACACTACCAAAAAAAAAAAAAAACATTAAAGCTGTATAACAAAACTGTGGCACATATATAAACCTGTGATTTGCAGCTGCACTGCTGTCAGAGCTGCTGTTATAGTGAAGTATTGAGCAGCTCCTGACCAATCAGAATTGAGAATTTCACAGTGCTGGGGTATTTTGTAGGAGCTGTGTTTGTTGGTGACGGCGCTCCTTCACCTATTCTTCCTGGCCTCTTTCTGCTGGATGCTGGTTGAAGGGCTGCTGCTCTGGAGCAAAGTCGTCTCTGTGAATATCAGTGAGGACAGAAGAATGCGATTCTACTACGCGCTGGGCTGGGGTGTGTGTGTGTGTGTGACCCATGTTTATTTGTGTTCTTTATCACTTCCTGCACTATACTTTTAGACAGATGACTACGAATACTGATAATGGTGTGTGTAACTGTATGATAATGGTGTGTGTGTGTGTGTGTGTGTGTGTGTGTGTGTGTGCCACTCCCAGGTTTGCCAGTTGTCATTGTCTCTGTTACCTTGACAGTGTCGCTGAAAAAGTACAAGGCGGAGCAGCACTGCTGGCTCAACACCGAGTCTGATATTATTTGGGCTTTTGTTGGGCCTGTACTGTTTGTTCTTACAGTAAGTGTGTGTGTGTGTATGTGTGTATGTGTGTGTGTGTGTGTGTGTGTGTGTGTGTGATCTGCCTGTGTATGTTTTGGTTATTTCGGGTTTTACAGTTACATCTCTTCTTGCCTCTCATTTTAAGGTCAACACTGTGGTCTTGTGCCGGGTCGTCATGGTAACCATCTCTAGTGCACGACGCCGGGCCAAAATGCTGGCGCCAAGCTCCGCCTCGAAATCAAAGCCCCTGGATTTGACATGGTGAGGCTCCACCCCTTTCTTGCTTTCTGCACCATAAAGCATACAGTGATGTGAGGACATGTAAGCTGTGGTTCTACTTTTACTAAAGGAACTTCATTCCAGGAATTTTAGCCCAGGAATTTTAGTTCAGGAACTCTTGGCCAGGAACTTAATAGAGATAGAGAACTTAATTTGAGCAATTTTAGACTAGGAGCTGAAGATAAGATAAGCTAAGTTGAGTAAATTTATCCCAGGAAAATTCATTTAAATCCAGGAATGTTTGTCCAGGAACTTGACTCCAGTAGCTTAGCTCAGGAACTTTAGTCCAGGAATTTAATTCCAGGAAATTTAAACCCAGGAACCTATGCACAGGAACTGAATTCCTGGAACTTTAGGTCAGGAACCTTAGCCCAAGAACTAAATTCCAGGAACCTTAGTTCAGGAAACTTTAGTCCAATATGTTTAGTCCAGGAATTTTAGTCCACAAACTTATGATAAAGTTTTTAAGTTAAACCCAAGAATTTTGAAACTTAAACTTAAGCCCAGGAACTTAATTCCAGGAACTTTAGTCCAGGAATTGTAGTCTAGGACCTTATGAGGAAGTATTTAAGTTAAACCCAAAAATTTTAAGCTTAATCTTTAGCCCAGGTACTTAATTCCTGAAATTGTTGCCTAGGAATTTTTTTCTCAGGAACGTTTAACATTTTTTATTTATATGCAAAGTCTGACTTATTACCTCACAATGTCAACTTATTATCTCAAACATTTGAACTGATCTCAAAATTCTGATTATTTCTGCAAGATCATGTTGAACAATGTTAACATTTTAACTTATACCAAAATAATGACTCATTTAATGCTTGTGTGATTTAAAACTGCATGATCCACACAAACACCATGAAGTTCCTAATCTTATCTGAAGTTCCTAATCTTATCTGGGTGACATCATCAGTTTCTAATCCAGTTTTCAGTTTCCCAAGAGACATTCAGGCAGACGTGCAGTATAAACGTGCGCATGTGCACGCACACACACACACACACACACGCTCACACACACACCATCCCACATTTCTCCTGCTCCTTTTCATCCTCTCTGGTCAGCCGATAATTGCTACATTTATTTCCGCACCACTTGAGACTCTTGAAGCAGCGCTGATGTTCTATAAAACTGGTGCCTTGCGTCCCATCATCCAAAATTGAAAATCCTCAATGGCGAACTGAAGCAAACGAGCACATTGTTCCCATGTGCCTACAAAACACTCCGGCGTGTTCCGCGCTGTGCGACTGAGTACGAAGAATAGTATTAAGAACGTAAGAAATCACAGAGGCCTTGAACACAGCACTACAACTGACAGTACACTGAGAAGCTTACTAACTTACTGTGTGTGTGTGTGTGTGTGTGTGTGTGTGTGTGTGTGTGTAGAGAGTTTGATGTTACTTGTGTGTGTGTGTGTGTGTGTGTGTGTGTGTATAATGTATACAGAGATTGTGAAGACTGTTTTTTAAAAGATTGTGTGTGTGTGTAGAGTTTGATGTTACTGTGTGTGTGTGTGTGTGTGTGTGTGTGTATAATGTATACAGAGATTGTGAAGACTGTTTTTTAAAAGATTGTGTGTATGTGTGTGTGTGTAGAGTTTGATGTTACTGTGTGTGTGTGTGTGTGTAGAGTTTGATGTTACTGTGTGTGTGTGTGTGTGTGTGTGTGTGTATAATGTATACAGAGATTGTGAAGACTGTTTTTTAAAAGATTGTGTGTGTGTGTGTGTGTGTAGAGTTTGATGTTACTGTGTGTGTGTGTGTAGAGTTTGATGTTACTGTGTGTGTGTGTGTGTGTGTGTGTGTGTGTATAATGTATACAGAGATTGTGAAGACTGTTTTTTAAAAGATTGTGTGTGTGTGTGTGTGTGTGTGTTTGTGTTTTATTGCAGGGCAGCGACGCGGCCTGTCTTGATTCTGATGCCGGTTCTGGGTCTCACGTGGCTGTGTGGGGTCCTGGTGCACCTGTCTGTGGTTCTGGCCTACCTGTTTATTGCACTTAATGCCTTCCAGGTAACCCACACACACACACACACACACACACACATACACACACACATACACACACACACACACACACACTGTTCTGGCACTATATTTGCTCATTAGCCTCCCTTTAAAGCCATAACTCTATCGAATCTGTCTTTTTTTTGAAAGCAAGCTCGCTTTTTTCATTCTTTCCTTCCTTCCATTTCATCCTCATCTCTCTCCCTTCCTCCAAGTCTTTCCTCCCTTTCTCTCTCTCTCCCTCTCTCTCTCTCTCGCTCTCTTGGCCTTCGATTGACCTCGCTCAGGGCTTGTTAATTTAGATTTACGGTGTGTGCAGAGGAGAGAGATAGAGAGGGAGTAGGAGGCTCACGGCTCGGTTCCGTGTTTGGAAGGAAGCCGTGCTGATATAATGAGGCAGAGGGAATCTATCATTGCTGTGACTCCTGATCTGGGGTTGGAGAAACACGGGTTTGGATCGGGGAAGAAAGGAGAATCTGTTTCAGACTGTTCACTGGGGGAAAAAGTGTGTGGAAGTGTGTTTCACTCGAGATGTTCGGCTCTGAGACGCTCACTGGGACATCTTTAAGCTGTGCAAAGCTCTGAGTCTTTATAACCAGCTCACTGCTTTCATTATAGTCTTTCTTTCTTTCTTTCTTTCTTTTACCCATACATTATTTTTTCTTGCCTTTCATTCATTAATTTATTCATTTATACATTCTTTATTATTATTATTTCCCCCCCGTATTCTGTTTATTCATTTATTTCACATTTTCATTCATGCTTTTCATTGTTTCTTTTTGTCATCTGTACTTTCTTTCAATCATAATCACTTTTCTTCCTTTCATTCTTGTTCATTCATTTATGCACACACTATTTGTTTGTTTGCTTCTCTTTCTTTTGTTTATTCATTTTAATTCATGTTTTTCACTATTCGTTCCTTAATTTCTTTTTTATCCTTTTGTTCATTCATCTGTAATTTCTTCCTTCTTGTCTTTCATCCTTCTATTCATTCTTTATTTCATTCTTCTATTCATTCTTTATTTCATTCTTCTATTCATTCTTTATTTCATTCTTATATTCATTCTTTATTACTTTTTTCAATCTTTCACTCAAATGTTCTTCCTTTGTTTCTTTTTTGTTTCTTTCTGTCACCCATATTTTCTTTCTTCATTCATTCTTCCCTTAATAATTCATTCATACATTATTTTTGCTGTTTTTTCTCCTTTTGTTTCATTTCATTTTTTCACATTTGAATGTATTTATTCATTCTTTCTTCTTTCTTTTCCTTTTGCTCGTACATCCATAATTTCCTCCTTTTTTTCTTTCATTCTTACATGCATTCTTAATCAATTATTTAATTCTTTTCATGCTTTTGTTTTCTTTCTTTCTTTTTCTTCCATTAGTTTTTCCACTCTTTCATTCATTCTCATTTGCTATTTATTCTTTCATTTTTGAATGATTAATTCATTTATTAATTCATGCCCTCTTTCTTTGTTTTTCTTTGTTTCTTTCACTCTGTTTCAATCCTTTACTCACTTATTCTCTCTTACTTTCATTAATTGTTTAATTTATTTAATTGACTTTCATTTATTAAGGTGTAAGGTATTCTTTCTTTCTTTCATTCTTTTCTTTCTTTTCTTTTTATTATTTCAGGCTTTCTTATTTCATTCTTAAATTTATTCTTTAATTTCATCCATCCATCCATTCATGCATTCATCTATTCATTAATTCACTCATCCGTTAATTCACTCATTCATTTACTCATTCATCCATCCAGCAATTCACTCATTCACTCATCCATCCATTACTCCACTCATTCTTTCTGAGTATGTGCTGACGTGTGATATTGATGTGACCTGGTCGTCCTCACACTGACTGAGCCTCAAGCTGTCTGTCATTTCATTTCTAATGCAGTGTAGTCTTTAGGCTGATCCTGATCTCATACTGTTCATGTGATTTGTTATGAAATGATAACTCTCTCTCTCTCTCTCTCTCTCTCATGTCGTCTCCACAGGGATTGTACATATTCCTGGTGTATGCAGTTTACAACAGTGAGGTAAAGATGTATTTTTCATACTGTAATTTTGGTGTAGATGTCACATGCTAGACGTCATGATATTTGTACTTTGGTCCACCAGGTGCAGAACGCTATAAAGAGAATTCAGGAGAAGAGGAAAGCTCTATCATTTACTGTAAGAAAGACAGCATTGTTCTTTATTTCATTTTATTTACCGATTCATTGTACAGAGTAATGTTAGCATATTACAAAGTTAGCCAGCTATTTAGTTATTTGTTTTTAGCTTCCACTCAGTGTAACAGTCGCCAAGGGTTTTATCGTGCTATTTACTAGCTAAATGTTGTTTTTACATAAATGCCTAATCCTCATCGCAATTTCTGATCATGCAGAATTGCTCTCAGCCAATCAGCTTCTTGCCATCTCAGCGGACTCCTGGTGCCTTATGGGTAGACTGCTTGCCCACCCCTTCCAGCCCGGAGAACAGTAGCTCCAGTCAAATGACCAACTCCACAGCCAGCTCGCTTGTCATTAAGAATGGTGTGTGTGTGTGTGTGTGTGTGTGTGTGTGTGTGTGTTAGATTGTAAAGTTTGCACTCACATTTTCTCTCTTTCTCTCTAGAAAGTTTCGGAAATGACAAACTTGTAAGCTTCTCAATAAAACCGACTATGGAAAATCCAGTAAGCATGTTCTCCTAAGATCATCATCATATCATGTTTACGTGTAATTACTTTTGACAGGATAATAATTTCATCATCTTTCCCTCTTCATACTAATCTCTGATCTTCTTCTCCTCAGGTGGTTCAGCTGATGGCCTTCAAACCCTCAGGTAATCTCATGGAAATGCTTAAGTATTCAGCATGTGCCAATATTTTTCGCCGGTTAAATGAATCCATGTAGTCAAAAGAGTTCGTCCAAACCAGCTTGTATTTGAGGTTGAGGTTAGGGGTCAACAATCACAGGCATTCTTACGTCATTTGTTTAAAATCAGCGTCTCTTGCTCACCAAGCTTGTCTGTATTTTGTGTGAGGTTGTTCTGCACAGAGGTCTAATGTACAGTTGTTTCAAGAGTTCAACTCTAGAGGGCGCTGTATTTGCTCAAACTAACACATTCACCTCTGAAGGTTCTCGTGCAGATGTTTAAGTCTACAGAAATAGTTTAAAACATATGAATGAGATTTATGTTTGAATATATATATATATATATATATTTTTTTTTTTAATGAAAACACCTAATTAAATGCAATGTTGCATAAATATAAGATGTTATTACCGGATGTTCAAACTGGATTGGGGTGACACAAAGTGCATTCAAAGGTTGTCTACATATAATGGAATAGAATGCAATGATATATAAGGGCATGGTATTAAATGGAATGGAGGTAGAATAGAAGTGAATAAAAAAATATTATAGAACAGAATGGTATAAAATGGAATGGTATGTCATGACGGAGTAGAATGGAATAGAATTGAACGGGAGTAGAATAGAGCAGAGTAATGGAATAGAGCAGAGTAGAATAGAATAGAGTAGAAATTATGGGAATGTAATGGAATTGAATAGAAATTAATGTTACAGAGTAGAGTAGATTGGAATAGAAAGGAAATTAATGGAATGGAATTTAATAGAAATACTTTCCATTTCTATTCCATTCCATTCCCAGTTTGTATTCTATTCCATTAATTTCTATTCTACTCTAATCCATTCTGCTCTACTCTTTACATTCATTTCTAAACAGAGTAGAATAGAATTGAATGGAAATGAATAGAATGGAATAGACATGTTGGGAATAGAATGTTGTTGCACGTGATTACTTTATTGCAGTTTTCAGATTTGTGCTAATAGAAATTTTTGTTGCAGCCTAACGAAGGGTCCTGAAGACAGGACACATGCTGCTGACCGACACACACACACACACACACACACACACACACACACACACACACACACACACAAACACACACGGCGAAGCAGCTGGAGAAGAGCGGGCCTCTCCCACACTGCAGCTCCCCCCCATCCCCCGCACACCCCGTTTTCCCAGGGTTAAAGCAAAACAGTACTGTGTGTGTGTGTGTGTGTGTGTGTGTGTGTGTGTGTGAGATAACAGTGCCGGAGCTCTTCTGGGTTTCTTCTCTTCACTCTTCACAGTGAACATGGAGCGTAGTTAGTGTTAGGAGTGGACACACAGCGAGTCACACCGCGCCGCTCCTTCAGGACAGACTGCTTCAGCTGTCAGTGAGAAGCTTTAACCCTGATTGTAGCTGAGTAGGTTAATGTAGATACACCACGCTGCTGAACTGTCACCACACACTGACGTACGGCACACTGACGTGCCACACACTGACGTACCACGCACTGACGTACGACACACTGGCGTACGACACGTTCCATTCCTGTGTGACATCCCCGTACTGATGCCTGCTCACTACAAGAGCATGACATAGGAATGATTTGGATTAACCACGCATTGGTGCGCAAAATGTAGTGTAGAGAAAACAAAATCTATTCGGCATGCTTTGGCAGTACGATCTGAGCAAGCAGTAGAGATATGATTTTATTTCTGTTCCAAATCTGATAGATGTCAATAATATGTGGATTTATTTACGCTGTAAATAAACCTGCCGTAAAACTTCAATAGGGTGAGTTGATTTATTTCAAACAACACTAATAATAATAGTCATAAAGGATGCATTGGAGGTGATTTGATAATAAGTAAACCAGGTACACGTGATCGAATCCATTGGGGTGTGTGAAAGTGTGACAATTTAAAAGAATTTAAGCAGCTAACATTAACTAACAATCACTTAACTAGTAATAAACTCATGTCCGTGTCCTCTTAAAATCCTTGCTTCAAATTGCGTTAAGCTACGCAATTACCTTTTCACATAAACATTGTTTAAAATAATAACTAAGCGGAACTATAATAGCTCATCTGCATCAATTCTGAACTTCTGATACAATCCCATCTTTAGTCTGTAGTAGGCGGGGCTTAAGAGGTGGGATGATGTCAAATTGTATTAAAGGGGACATATGATGCCCTTTTTTACAAGATGTAATATGAGTCTCAGGTGTCCCAAGAACATGTCTGTGAAGTTTCAGCTCAAAATACCCCACGGAACGTTTATTATACCTTGCTGTATGTGGGTGGAAGTACAAAGCACACTGTTTTTGTGTGTGTCTCTTTAAATGCAAATGAGCTGCTGCGCTCCGCCCCCTTTCTGGAAGAGGACTGTGCCTTTACAGCTCGTGCTTTGAATACTACAGCAACAACAAAGCAGGAGAATCAATATCCATTATAGCTAGTGTGTATAAGATATATGATTAAACCCATCCACAAACCTGTACTCGGTAAAGCCTATACGTCCAGCCCTACACGTATGAACCAGAATGTAGGAATTGTACACGGACAGTAAGCGTTTTCGGGTTTAAAAATAAAAATGACGACATAGCCACTCTGGTCTCCGTGAATAGAATCAGAGACGACGGTAACTTTACCCGTGTTAGCTCTGGAAAGCGCATTCAGGAAGGCGATTTGCAAACATTCACAAAATATACGTACGACACTTACGTCTTCTGGATATGAAGCCGGATCATGAACAGTTAGTACAGACACATGCTTGAGAATCAACTTTTTCGGCAAATCCTGCTTTGTCCTGACCCTTTGTATTGTGTTGAGAACATGGCGGACCGTGTGCAGCCCACTCAATGGAGGATCTATGCTAATAGGGCAGAGTCTGTCAGAGTCCGTGGGTGGGGCCTGTTCCAATGTGACGTCACGATGGATAGAAAACACAAACGACTCATTTTGAGACACCGTTTATGATTTATGGGGAATATAAAAAAAGGAGTGGATGGATTTTGACCATCATACGGGTGCTTGTGTACACGCACTCCCGACACACACGTGTGTTCAATCACCATCTAAAAGTGAATTTTTGCATAATATGTCCCCTTTAACTCTCTGCGGTTGCCTAAGATGTTTATCTACGGAATATAGTTTTGCTTATGTTTACAGCAAGCCAGACACAGTAGCCTAGCATCACTACGTAAGCCTACAAAAACGTTTGAAGGTAATTGAGTACGTTTTCCTAAAATGGAAACCGTGTGAAATGTGTACGAGGAAATGAATGGATACCTTCTGACCAATCAGAATCCAGAATTCATTTAAATGACAGGTTTAACAGTTTTTGCTGTTAATAAATATTTGTCAGTATTGCAAAGTATCCTCAGGTACTCAGAGTATCTAAAATGAAGAAAAGAACAATAGCAACGAGCACAACCTAATATCAATATGAGTATGTGCAACAGATGTATTTGTGAATGGAGAAACAGAAAACATGTTTACAACACACCATATCGTGTCTTTCATTCCCTGGGTCTTTATATCTGACTTGGGGACTTTGGGGTGTTGGGGGGGAATCAATTATTCACCATATGAGGTGCAGTTGAAGCCAATCATTTTCCTAAAAGCAAGACAAAGCGAAGAGGGGAACTAAAGGAGTGTAAATAGGGCCGAGGAAACACACTCTCGCTTTGTGAGCTCACAAAAGGACGGTAACATGTGTGAATGTTTTCTGACCTTCCCATCACGCTTCTTTAGAACGCCGCTGGAGAGTCTCTTAGAGGCAGTCTGGAGGACGCGCCTTTCTCCACAGCACTCGAATGAGCGTGTGCATTCAAAAGCCATGTGCGCACACACACACACACACACACACACACACACACACAGTCTGGCACACCCTTCTCCTTCAATGCTGTCGTGTTTGTCTGCAGCACACGCTTTTGGAAAAAAAAAGACAAATAAATGAATTGCCATCCGTGTTATAATTTCATTTCTTTATTTCACATTTTGATAAGAAATAAAGCACTTTGCAGTCAGATAATGTGGACAAGCACAAAAGATTTTTCTTTTTCTTTTTCTTTTTTTTACGTAAATGAAGTATTTCCGTATTATATCACCTCTGTATCTGACATTATTTAAATAAATACTATTTCTGTCTTCAGCTTCATCGTTTCGTAGCTTGACCTCTAAGTGTTTCTGAATAACCGCCGTCTAAACAATACTGATGCTGATTGTAGCTAGAAAGGACAGAACACGTTTTTACAATTACACTCTTCCAGAGAAAAACACTAAGAAAATAAAAGAAAAAGAGAGCGAGAGAGAGAGAGAGAGAGAGAGACAGAATAGAAGTGTGGTTTCGGCACATTACTACATATAAATACACAAACGTTCGAGTGAAAATGCATTTTTTTTTTTTTATTATTATTAAAGTCCCAGTCAGGATGCGTGTGCACAAAGATGTTCGAGCTGCATGGAACTGAATAGAAGAGGAACATGGGTTTGTCTGAAATGTGGAAAACATATGGCGCAGTGATCCTCCTGCTATCCTGATTGGGGCTTCAAACGCACGCACTTACAGTATTCGTCAGTATTTTTAAAAAGAGAGAAAAAAAAAGCGTTTTAAAAAGCATTTTTGAAAAAGAAGGCGCAGGTGGTTGATGAAATAATTGACACCAGTTGAGAGAGAAAGGATCCACTAAATTAGAAACACCCTCAGCACGTCGATTTATGTCCACCGAGGTGTGTTCGGTTTAGCCGTGCTGTTACCGTTGACACAATAAGCAGGATTATACTGTGTATTCTTCTAGTTTGGTATTGATAGTATTATTGCGAGTTTTTGAACAGGAAGGTTGTATTTGTAAGAGTCCAAACACGTATGCCAGTCCTCACATTTCAATGTTGTTTTGTTAAATTTTTTTACATTTTTTTCTATATTAGACAATTGATTCATCCATATGGCATTTCATGGGGAAAAAAAACTAACTGACAACGAAAAGCACTTTCTATTTTACATTTTTTTTTATCCTGATTTTAATATGATATGAATATGTAAATGTCCCAGATCCTACACGCTCTAACACCATTACACTAGAGAACTGGTGCTCTAGTGTTCCCTGGAGTGCATTTGCATACTTTAACCTGATTGGCCATTCTAATTTATAATGTAAAATTGAGATTTTGTTTCAGTGTCTTGAAAAGAATGGAGCCTGAGATAGTTTCCAAAAATAATGAAAAAAAAAATAATTTGATAATGTTTAGGTTCACTTTACAGAAAACAGACTGAATTCACCAATCCTAATATTCAAATTTGCTTTGAAGTAAATACATTTTCTTTGTATTACATCATCAATTTTTCCACAATCCGGTTCAAGAAAAAAAAAAAAAACAATCAAGATGAAAAGCGGATACAATTTTACCTACAACAAAACAATCCTGATTTTATGAAAAGAAATACTCAAAAATCCTCCACTAGCGCTCTCTGGAGTGCATTTGCATACTGAAATCTGATTGGCCAGTCTTTTTTATGATGCAATAATGCTTTCAACATACAATCATAGAAACATTTTTTAAACTTGTTCAGATTTTGACACTTTGAATGTGCAATTCTGTTGAAAGAATGAAATCCGTTTTTTTTTTTTTAAAACCCATATTTTATAATATTTGGATTGGATTCTTCACTTCTAAGTGACTCCAGATAAACGCACACACAGAAGGAATAAATGCATTCATTGAGAAATTGCTGCAATATTTCGTCCTATTGAGGATTAAATGGGGAAAATAGTCAGGCGTTAGAATTACCATGGGAACTGAAAACCGCTCTGCTGTGTTCTTCTATGGATAAAAAGCTTCTACTCAATAAATAAAATATAAAATATGTCAAGAAATGCAAACTTGCACTGTCCAACAGGGAAAAGTTCAAGCTGAAGCTCGCTCACAGCTCACGATACCATAAAACAGGTAAGAGCAAAAAAAACCCCAATAATAATAATAATAATAATAATAATAATAATAATAATAATAATAACATTTATTTTTAGAAATGTAAGAAATAAAGAACATAAAAAGAAAATATCTGCCTGTTGTTTTCTTTTGGTTCTATCGTTCTCTTGTAGCTCCAACTGAAAGCAATTAAGAACTCATAAAACTCATACTTAAGCCTCGATGTGAAAGATGATCGATAAGCTTTCAACATTCCGTGTATCGGTAACATTACATTGCAAAGATCTCGGGATTGTTTTATCCGACAACTTTGCAATTTTATCCGACCTGCAATATTTCAAGGTCAAAGCAGACACAACTTTTCAACTGTCTGCCAGATAGTTACACACATAAGCAATCTTTTTGGTGAACTCAGTGGCATGTAAATAACCTATTTATAAAGACAAACTCGCAAAAAGACAGATCGAGCCGAATATTTTGCTAACAAGCATTTTTTTTTTTTTACCCAATACCAGCTCATGTACACTGCACATCGAGTATGTATATTGGCACATCCAAATGGTACTATAACCATCAAAAACGCAGGAAAATAATACATAAAAATAACACCAGAACAGAATACAGGAGCACTCTCATTGTTTTTGGATAATAACAATAAAGGTATTTGTATTTTAACAAAAGGCTTTATCAATCAGAGGACCTAAACACCTCTTGTGGCAATTTACCATACGTTTGACACAATTTTGAAGTCGTAATATTAATTAAAAAACGGTATAGCACAATTTCCCAGTATATTGTGGGCAAACTACAAAAACGAGGCCAGCCGAGAAAAATTGCTCGGAAATTGTGTCATTATGAAAAAAAAAAAAATACCCAGAAATCTTATACAGTATTTATGTATAAAAAAGGCATTATAATATTGTATGAATTAATTTGTACAGTAATTAGGAATTAAATGTAAGAAAATGTGTGATATTAAAACTACAGCAAAAAACCCTGAAAAAAGAAGGCCTAGCATCTGTGACAAATTGCTCGCTCTCTCTTTCTCTTTCTCTTTCTCTCTCTCTCTCTCTCTCATCAGTTTATAAAATAAAAGTCAGCAACATTTTGCAAAGTAACCCGCATAAACGCGTGCTTTTTTTCTAGCGGCCCGAGTTTCAATGAGAAACAAATGTAGGAATTTTGAAAACTGTTCACTTTGTGTCAAAGCGCTGGAAATTTTATTCACAGTTCCGTCCACCGCACCGTGCCATCTGGTTTGAATAACTTGGAACACGAGGGGGGAAAAAAAAGAAAATGCTTGTTAGTGATGTTAAAATACTGAAAGGAACCATAATAGAGATTAAGCCTTCAAAGATTCAACCGAAATTCTGTTTAGATTTTTTTGTGTTTTTTTTTTCACTAGTGCTTCCACTTTTTCATCTCCTTCATAACATTACAGGAAAAGCAGTGAAAATGAAATATTAGTCCAGAATGAAATGACGCGCCGATGCGAAACATGTTCGATAAACATGTAATATTCCATAATACTACTGAAAAAATAAGAACTCACAGTGGTTACATAATGATCATCAATTTCATTGTCCGAACTGAAAATGATATCTTGCCACCAGGCGTGTGACGCTAATTGGTAATATGATATATCTCATGATATACATTATATGTTGTTACCGTGGAAATGGCATAACAGTATTTTCGGCCAGGTAAAGACTGAAGGGAACACTTTAAAGGTGTGTATCGATCCTATAATTCTGTTCAACGCAATGGAGAGAACCAACGCTGCAGCAGAAATGCCACCCAAGACGATGTTTAAAACACAGTGACGATATCATAAAGCTAAATTAGTTTCCACGGCAACTAAAGATCGGCACATGTTTACTAGCCACACACGATGCACAAACGACATCAGATACGGTGTTAATAGCACTTAAGAAATAGAAAAGCTCCCAGTGTCCTTAAGCTTTCGCGGCTCAGTGGTGATCTCACGCACGCACGCACGCACGCACACATGCACGCACACACACACACACACACACACACACACCTCTGGTTCAGATGGTGGTGGCTCTCTTGGCATGCAGCATCTCGATGAGCAGGTTGTTGCAGGGCACGTCTCCGCTCAGGTGTTTGGAGCTCAGGTACTCCTCGGCCTGGGCGCTCAGGGCACGAACCTCCGGCAGCCGCAGCACCAGCTGACTGAACCTGTCCACATGCTGAGGGTACGAGGTGAGTGTGTATTCCAGCAGAGCGCTGTTCACCTGCTCTTGCACGCTCTCCACTAGTGCCTGGTTCTCCAGCAGCTTCACGTCTGAGGAGATTGGGGATGAATGTCGAATCAGTATAGAAGCTTTGCTGTTCTAATTCGCTCAGTCTAAATAAATGGGACTTATTTGTGCTAGAACAAGGATGTTTTTTTGACAGTGAATATAAAGTAGTTTTCTTAGTTGCTCTAGAGGGAGGGCATAACACAAAGGCTACAAATGGAGATGTGAATATAATACGACCCCAATTCCGAAAAAGCCGGGATTGCTGTGTAAAATGTCAATAAAAACAGAATGCAATGATTTGCAAGTCTCATAAACATGTATATATATATATATACACAGTGCCTTGCGAAAGTATTCGGCCCCCTTGAACTTTTCAACCTTTTGCCACATTTCGTGCTTCAAACATAAAGATATAAAATAAAATGTTTTTGTGAAGAATCACCAACAAGTGGGACACAATTGTGAAGTGGAACGAAATCTATTGGATATTTTAAACTTTTTTAGCAAATAAAAAACTGAAAAGTGGTGCGTGCAAAATTATTCGGCTCCTTTACTAGGATCTCTGAATGATCCAATGTTGTCCTAAATGACTGATGGTGATAAATAGAATCCACCTGTGTGTAATCAAGTCTCTGTATAAATGCACCTGCTCTGTGAGAGTCTCAGGGTTCTGTTGAAAGCGCAGAGAGCATCATGAAGACCAAGGAACACACCAGGCAGGTCCGTAATACTGTTGTGGAGAAGTTTAAAGCTGGATTTGGATACAAAAAGATTTCCCAAGCTTTAAACATCCCAAGGAGCACTGTGCAAGTGATCATTTTGAAATGGAAAGACCCTGAGACTATCACAGAGCAGGTGCATTTATACAGAGACTTGATTACACACAGGTGGATTCTATTTATCACCATCAGTCATTTAGGACAACATTGGATCATTCAGAGAGCCTCGCTGAACTTCTGGAGTGAGTTTGCTGCACTGAAAGTAAACAGGAGCCAATATTTTGCACGCCCACTTTTCGGTTTTTTTATTTGCTAAAAAAGTTTAAAATATCCAATAGATTTTGTTCCACTTCACAATTGTGTCCCACTTGTTGGTGATTCTTCACAAAAAATTACAATTTTATATCTTTATGTTTGAAGCCTGAAATGTGGCTTTCGCAAGGCACTGTATACATATATATATATATATACATGTAAATTTATAGTGGATAATAAAAATTTAAATATTCTTTTTTAAAATCATTTTTTGCTTATTACCATAAAGAGTGCCAATAATTCTGAAGCTGACTGCTTGCATAAGAGTATTATTGTGTCTGTGTGTATGTGCATGGATGTGATGTTTGTATTTGTATTATTTATGTACATTCATTTCTGAGCTTAACTGGCTGTGGTTTTGTGTGTGTGTGTGTGTGGGTGTGTGTGTGTGTGTGCGTGTGTGTGCATGCATGTGTGTGTGTGTATGTGTGTGTGAGTGTGCATGCGTGTGTGTGTGTGTGTGTGTGTGTGTGTGTGTGTGTGTATGTATGTATGTGTGTATGAATGAGTGCTTGCTGCACATAACAATAGCCTGAATGGCCCGCTTAGCCGGGTCTCGTCAGAAAAGCCATTCAACCTCTAATTAAAACATTGAATAACTTTGAAATAGATTTGAAGGACACAAATTACCCAATAAACCTGTTTCCATTTCCAGATGGAGCGAGAGAGGCTGAATGTGACACAGAGTTGAAATGGAAAATGCTTTTGGACTCAGGTTTTTTTTTCTTTCCTCTACATGCTTTGTAGAAAATGCAGCCAATACATTTTTTTTTCTGTGGAAAAAAGCTGATCTTTTTTCTATGGACTAACACAGCATTATACAACAACGATAGTTTAATGAAATTTCGCACTATTCAATTTCTTCGTGTTGCCTTTCTGCTTCTAATGCAATTTATAATATTCATGCAAAATGCGATTTGCATGCATGAACGTATTACTTTAAAGGGAACATGTGATATAGTTCTTATAAGGTATGGAAACTGAAATTAATATTTAACTTGTTTCAATATTTGGTAACTTTTTAATTAAATATGATGTATGCACACATAACCTACATACACTATGTGTGACAAGTGACATAAACCTACATACGCTATTCCTGACAAGTGACATAAACCTACATACACTATGTGTGACAAGTGACATAAACCTACATACACTATGTGTGACAAGTGACATAAACCTACATACACTATGTGTGACAAGTGACATAAACCTACATACACTATGTGTGACAAGTGACATAAACCTACATACACTATGTGTGACAAGTGACATACATATTCATACACTTTTCCTGACAACTGACATATACATAAGTGAACTGTTCTTGACACTAAAATGTCATGAAGGGCTTATGTAGGTACCATGAAGTAAGTAAAATCTTACTATTATGTGCTGCTTTAAACTAGTGTTGGGTTATTGATCTCATCTTCTACCACTTACTCCTTTTCAGGGTCGCATTTGGCACAAGGCAGGGTACACCCTGGACAGAGTGCCAGTCCATCGCAGGGCACAATCACATACACACAACCATTCATACACTACAGACACTTTAGACATGCCAATCAGCCTACCATGCATGTCTTTGGACTGGGGGAGGAAACCTAACTCGAAATACAGGGACTCGAACCCCTGGAGGTGTGAGGCGAACGTGCTAACCACTAAGCCACCATGCCACTGGAGGCACAAAATATTCATACGAATTCACATGATGAAATAAAATGGTTAGGAAACCTAATTAAAAGGCTCTTGTGCGTTGATAATTTCTGAAATTATGTACTGAGAAAAAACAGGAGGACTCACTGGGGTTGAAAAGGATGAGGAACTTGAGGCAGGCCATCTCACGGCGGTCGACCTGGAGAAGCTGCAGTCGCCGTGCCAGTTCCTGTCCCCTCTGCACGAGACTCGAGAGAGTGAGACCCGAGTCAGACACAATGCCCGCAAGCTCCACCTGCAACACACACCGCAGTGAGTCAATTAGCAACACACCTGGAACAGTTGTTTTCGAACATAGAGTCCATTTACGTACACAAAAACATGCTGGAAATTTGTTTTTTGACTGCAAGAGAGGCTTTCCGATGAATCCCAACACGTTAGCTTATTTTAGCCAGTGAAGATTAACATTTATGAATAAATGTTACATTTAAGGTTAGCCAGCTAGCTTTATTGTCCTGCTGCAAACACTTCCTTATAATAATTGGCCTAATGGTTTCCATCCATCCATCCATCTTCAACTGCTTACTCCTTTTCAGGGTCACGGGGAACCTGGAGCAAATCCCAGGGAGCATTGGGCACAAGGCAGGGTACACTCTGAACAGGGTGCCAGTTTAATGGTTTCCATTAACCATTAAAATAACTATAAAATGGTTATTGAAAGCCAAATGAACCACCTTCTAAACAAACATCCGCTTATCTCTGAATATGGTCTTAAAATCCTCTGAGAAATCATGTGAAATTAGCTCAAATACTGATCAATTTATAAATATGATTTAAAATCCTTTCAGAAAACCTGTTCAATTAGCTTATTTGTGGCCAGCCAACTGGTTTTAGCAGTAAAAAAAAAATGCACAAATCTATGACTAAGACATAAAATGCTCTTAGAAATCCTGTCAAATTAGCCTAAGTTGGCCAGCTAGCTAGCATTAGCAGTAATGACTGTACTGTAGCAGTGAATGTATCAGTATGACTTAAAATCCCCTCAGAAATCCTATCAAATTAGCTCATTGAAGGCCTGCTAGCTCTTTGACCTCAAATCAAAACCTTTCCACAATACAAAAAAAGCTAACAAATAAAATCACAAAGGCAATACAGGCAACCCAAAACAAACGGCTAACAAAATGAGGGAATATAAAGAAAAGAAATTAAAGGCAGAGAGCTTTCAATCAAAATACTTTGCATTTTTATTTAACAATTACGAATTTGGCAGCATTTTCTGAATTTTTTTTTTCAAATTCAAACGGTCATTAGTAAATGCTAATGCTGGAAATGCTACCATATGAGTTTAAGAAAGAAAGGAAAAACATTTCTGAGACAAAGCTAAGCATTCGTTTCTAGTCATAAATCCTCACTGTGTCCAGTTTAACACCGTGATTTTATATTCTGACATTTGTTTACTTATTAGTTCTGATTCATTTTTTCATGCTAATAGTTTGCTCATCCATAGCCTGCTCATATTCCTGAATCCAATCAAAGCATGAGGCTGAGCAATTTAATGTTAAAGGTACAGTCAGCAATTCATGCGAAAGCAGACCTGACGACTTTCACGTGTAGGAGCTCCACATTTTAACATTAGCGTATGCTACAGTTACATACAGGTACGTATGTACAGTACGTACAGAACAGTTCAAATCCCTCGCCCCTTCATCAATCTGGAATGACAGTTGCATGGGCAGATTGAACTCTGAAAGCCACACCCCTTCCCCAATATTAATAATATTTGGGCCGGCGCTCTCGCCTCGACTCGACTTTCCCGCTTTCAAGGTTTTTGAAACTGAAAATCCGAATACATCTCCCTGTTACACTGTCACACCCCTGAAAGCCACACCCCCATGCTTGGCTAGAGCACTTGAATGCTAGTTCAAGATGTAAAGCTTTCTGAATGTACAGACTAGATGATTGACAGGCATTATTTGAAGAAGAGTGAAATTCTCACCTCTTGGCCTGTGATGAGTAGCAGAGTATTGTCTCTCCCATGATGCACCTGTCTAAAGACATGATCCAGAAGCAGGAGCTCGCTCCAGCAGTTATGTAGCAGTTGCATCTGATCTCCGACCTACCCGAAACCAGGGAAAATCTTCTTAATGCCTTAATTATAATTATAACCAGCATTGATATTGATTTTAAAAAGCTTATATGGCTAATATGTAGGATGACTAGGAATGAAATGGTTTAAATGTGTACCAATACAAATAACCCCATATTATATTACTTGTCAGAGAGAACGAGCGCTAAACATGAGAGTTTGACAGATTGCTATTACTAGAGATGGTTCTAAGGGTCATTAAGTATATGTGGCCATATGGGGCAGTGTACATACAGTGCTTTCAAATCCTGACACACAATGTGCTCGCTGTTCAAGTGGGTAAATACCATGAGAACTCTGTTGCTATGCAACTGGGAAATACAGACAACGAGCATAAGCTAGCTATTGACTGGGGCGACCGATTTAGCTAGCGTTTGAGACTTTATAGCAGACAAGGTAAAGGTGTAGTGACACGAAAACAAGACAGATCCGTCAAGAATGTCAACATTTACCTCAGATGTTCTGGTAAATCAGACGTTTTTGGAAAAGTGCTTCTGAAATCACATTGTATTTACACTTAGCATCCACCGCTAACTGAATTTCACTGGGTTACACCACAGTGAGAGATGTCAAGATGGTGTCACAGCTCACGAGCTGTCAGAAAATGTCAACTATTGAATGAATACCTCAAGAATTGAGTGAGATGTAGCCATTAAAAAGACTTCAAAAAAACTTCTGCGATTAAAGTATTATTGTTGTTGTCATCTATATTGATAGATATGATTCATATTATTTTCTAATTTCCAGGCTGAACAGAATTAATAGAAGCCTGATTTAAAGAAACTATTGATATCCATTGCATGGTCCAGAAACCATCCATCCATCCATCTTCTATACCGCAGGCTTAGAAAGCATTTTAAAAATGCCCAAGCTAAAAACTAATGAAACATCATGTAAGTGTTACTGTACACAACTTAGCAGAACCTAGCTAAACTAGAGGCTTAGTGAATTCTTAGTGATGTTATTTTTGTTTTCAAATGAATTTCCCTGTCTTACCACCACTGCGGTACTGACATTCAGCAACACCTCCCTCAGAGGAACACACACTCTCGCTTTTGATTCCTCTCTGAACACACATGAACACACCAACATTCAATCATCACTGCCTCTTTTTGTAGGTGCCTCAGGAAAGCTTTCAGCGGTTTGGAACAATGCGTGTCGAGATCTGGAGGAGCGGGAGAGCTGAATTCCTGAGCTATCTGCAGTGTGGAATGTAATTAAACAGGAGAGAAAGAGCCGTGTGTGTGTGTCTGTGTCTGTGTCTGTGTCTGTGTCTGTATATGTGTGTATGTGTACAGGAGCCAACCCTGGTCAAACACATTCACCTGCTACATCATGCAAACACACAGCTACCATCATGGCTGCATCCGTGATATCGATTTAAATGTTGCTAGTGGAGATATCACGTGGTGTTTTAAAAAAAATAATAATGATTTATTATTATTTCTTTTATCGTTCTGGACATAACAAACAGCGTGAAATCTGCTTTGTCTTATATCAAGCAAGCTTATCTGTTAGCTGACTCCATTTCTTTAACAATATGTGACAACAACATTTAAGAGGGGGGGTGGGGGGGGGATCCAAAATGTCTGAGAAGAGGTGGATCACCTGGCATCAGCGTATTCTTAACAATGTATAATTTTCCCTATCAGAGCAACAACAAATCTATTGTGCTTCACGAGCACACTCCCACGTTCCGAGCTGCAACCAAGTATCCGTACTAAAGCCGAAGAAGCGTCTTGCACAATATGAGGACCAACACGTGTCCATGCAGTGTTGGAAGATTTGTGAACATATATATCAGAACATCGATTATTTTGCCTGGCTGTTTGGAAATTTCTCTACACAACTGTCATTAATGTTACACTACCGTTTTATGACAAAACCACCAACCTGAGCTTCTTAGAAATGTACAAACGAACATCTACGAATGTTAGCCCCGCACCTAACCCCACCCCCTATCCCAAACCTTAACCGTTGTATCTTTTCTGTACCGTTTGAGTGTGAAAACATTTTGTGAAACTTTCCATATTAAACTGGCTATGACTTCATATAGGATCTGCCGTTCCACTCTACAAAAGCTCGAGTTTATGAACATCGTCAAGGTCATCCGGGGTGATGTTATTGATCGGCGACACTACGAAGACGTTATATGTCAGTGTAAACCTCCGGCGCAGTTTGTGCTGGCATCCTGTAATCTGCAGTTATCGGGTTTAACCGCACGTCCGTGGTGGCCCAAGCAGCACCACCTTCATATCTACTTCTCTCTGTGTTCTGAAATGTTATCAGCAGTGCGGTCCAGGAGCTGGCGACATAATATCAGCCTTTCCCCATAACAAATGGATTCAGTCAAGACAAAGGCAAAGTCACAACACTGAACATTATGTAACGCCGCCACTCAGCGTTTTTTTTTTTTTTTTAACTGTAAACTCTAAGCGCTCTTGTTAAGGCAGGACATGAAAATGATTCAGACAATAGAGTTAAAAACATGTGGAATTGGTGATGTTTTCTGTAATTCAGCATTCACGGAAGGCGTCTCCAGTGATATATTATTTATAGCTGCTCTAACGTAAGTGGTTACAGGAAATGACTTGCTATGCTGACATTCCACAACATTAACTATAAATGGATAAAAAGTGGTGCTAATCATTCCAAAAAAGGCTAATTGTTGTGCTATAACAGGAATAAAACACTTTGGGACAGGCTGTTATAGGAAAATAACTCAAACTTCACGGTGGTTATAGTAACTCTGCTTCATCGCACCTCACAGTCACTGATTATTTCCCGTTAACAGCATGCCTCGTTGTGTATTATTCCTTACTGACACACGTTTAAAATCACGCTAATCGATCAAGCAGTTTTAAAATGTAGCATACCTTTAGCTCCTTGAAGAAGATGCAGCTTCTCGCCCATTCTACGATGGAGAACAGGGTCTGGTCCGCCATCACGCAGAGCAAGTTGGAGGGTCGGGGTTTGTCCAGCTTGCCACGCCCACTCTGCTCCTGCTGCAGGTAGGCACAGATCTTTGCTCTCACCTGAGAGATCAGAAAGGAAGATGAACGGCTGAAATATGACACAGGAAGCTGCGGTGAGAATCTCAGATTGAAGGAAGAGTACCATTTCTGCCATGAAATGTTTGTAGAGTTGTAGAAGTATGAACAATAAGAAAAAGATGACTTCTTAACCGACAATCATTAACACATAACCATTGATTCCTGTGAGTTCTTACAAATACCAAGCATCAAACTGATAGTGAGTATTGGTATCGTAGGTCATTGTCAAGATTGGATTTGACTTATTTTCTGATCTGATCCATCGCCTTATGCAGACAGAGCTCTTAAACCACTTTGTCATTGTACTTCTGATGTTTCTCATAATCTGCCAATAGACTCCTTCAGAAATCTGGCTTGTTTACTTATTTCAGAGCATATCATGTTGGATCAGTATCAGGTATCGATACTTTAAGCTCTGATTTTGGTACTATGTTGAATATTGGAAATTTGGAGCGATCAGTGTGTTTCTGCTTTCAGATAACAAATCGGAGGCCGTGTTGGTCGTGAAGATTTGTTTAAAACACCAAAGAACCCTTTTACGAGATTTAACCAGCCACTTGTGCGGTTTGGGATGACAAGAATTTTGGACCGTACCTGCTCCTCATCAGGCTCACAGCTAAGCAGCTCCAGAACCAGCGAGGGCACGGCTGGGTTCAGAGGGCTGGTCTGTGGTGAGGCGGGAATGCAGCCCTCGGCATATGGATACCCAAGAGATGAGTCAGGAGAACCGGAATACGGGTCCGGATGCTCTGCTTTGATGGATCTACCGGGCACAGTCGGGGTGGTGTACTGATACTGGGCTGGGAATGAGCCATAGCTGTGCAGGGCCACCCCTAAAGAGGGCGGGCACGTAGGTAGGCAATCGTAGTCTGGAGGGCCGAGGGGGGGCAGCAGGCCGGGCACTGAGCCTGGGAACGGATACTCTGCCTGGTTGGAGGGCACTAGTGGTGGGTTGGGCTCCAATTTGAAGGCGCTTGCTCGGATCAGAGCTCTCTTCTGCTGCTTCAGAGCGCGGTCTCGTTTGTACATGGGGCCAAACTTGTTCCTCCCTCCTCGCATACGGTCAGCGCGAACCGCTGAAAAAGGAGACAGGGAAGAAGATAGAGAGATAGAGATAAAGAGAGACAAATTAATATCTGTTTATCTACTAAGGACTGGATTTTGACAGGGAAATGCCCTAGATAAATAAGGATAATCAGGAGCACGAATATTTCCAAAGTGTGGCGAACAATCAAAGAGTAGACAGGAAATGCCTTTAAAAAAAAAGAATAAAATAACAAAACAGCAGGCGAGCATTTCTCTTCATATGGACATTTTCCACCCCAGTTTTTGTAAACACCCCCAAAAGAAATCCTGTGTATGACTGTGCAAGGCTTATCAGCAGTTCAGGAATGTGTCACACAGACTCGCGGAAGCAGGTGCTTTTCTGCACGGCGGCCTGCATGGGAATGGAGCACATACACAGACACACACACGCGCACACACACACACACCAGTAAAGGCTGTGTCAAGCTGCACAGCTCACCAAGCATCATAACCGCTACTGGAAATGGGAAACGAAAGACATACACAAACCCTTCAGTCGAGAAATATCTTGGTCTGTTATTAGCCTGTTAAAAGTGAAAACGATGAGAATCCAACAAGTACAAAAATCTGCTTGACTTACACTGGAAGGCAACGTCGTATGTGTACGATTGAGTAAATTAGCCATATGATTTTAGGTTTGAGAGGGAATGTGCATGGGGCACAGGATAAGTCAACGTACAAAGACATGCAAACAACTACATCCAAATGTATTTAAGCAAAAAAAACAAAAAAAAAAACAAAAATCAAACGATCCCTGGTGTGTTCTCTTGCAAATGACAATTGCACCCAGTTTATTGAAATAAAGTGATCTAAAGATCAAAAGTGGGATCTCTTTTCAAAAGAGAGATCTACGATCAAGCAAAGTACCAAATAATATGTATAATCTACGGCCCGATCTCACAGGAAATCTATACAATTTCCAAGAATTAAGGTTTGGTTTCATTTCCATGTATTGTGGCTAGACTTATAAGAAAAGATATGAGCACTAACCCCGCCCCTAACCCTAACTTCGCCTTCATACTTTTGCATACAAATGAAATTGTGTGAATTAATACAAACGTGCAAGTATGAGACAACGTTGCCATGGCTACATCCTCAATTTATACTAAATAGTACTATTAAAATAAAAGTACCCTAGGTTACCATAGTTACCGTGGACGTTGTTCTAGGGTCTTTTGACACATCAGTGAGGATGGTATGAGGTTTAGAAAGTAAGGAGCCATGCTCTTTTAGAAGAAACTGGTACTAAACTGTGCCACTTTTTCTTGGCACTGGGGTATACACACGTCTCGTACCTTTAGTGTGTATTTGTTTTTTCTAGAAAGGTGCATGTTGTGTAGCTTTAAAACGGTACTCTAAAAGCCAATTACAGTCTGGTTGTGTACCTTAAATATTTTGTAAAGGTACACAAGGCTATGTAAAGATATATTTTAAAGGTGTAAAAGGTATCGGTATTACCCTTACTGGAAAGGGTACAGTCAAGTACCCTTTTTAATTTAGAGTGAGCAATGATCTAAAATAAAATAATATTCAAAAATATGTGTACATGTAGAAAAAAGAAAAAAGGTTGCCTGGATTTGATTAAATCATTTAAAGACAATTTCCTTTTTTTCTTTTTTTTCTTTTTTTTATTCATTTGTACCGTTTAAGTGTATTTTTTGTGTTGGTTTTTTTTAGAAAAAAAATCTATTTTTTTTTGTCCATTAGAAAATAGATCATCCACAGGAAAAAAAAAGAAGGGGGGGTTGCGGGGGGTGTCATTTTTTCCTCTTGATCTATTTTCTAATGGACAGATTTTTTTTCTTCTTTAGAGTAATGAGCTTATTTGATTTAACGTGATGTTTTACTGTAAATATATTAATTTTATATATATATATATATATATATATATATATATATATATATATATATATATATATATATATATATATATATATATATATAAATGTGGGGGGGTGACAGCGGGCCGTACTATGACGTCACTAATTATATAATTAGCGGCTTTGACCACATTTTGATTGAGACCGGATAGTTGTTTACATTTTAACACAACGAGATTTATTTTCATCTGTGGGCTAAAACCGATGGCTTGTGGCTTTGCAGAAATGTAGCCGAATATAAAATTAAAGACAAGTTGAATATAAAAAAAATAATAAAACCCGCATCCACTAAAAAAAAGCACGTTACTGAACAAAACAAAAAGGGAATGTCGGGAATGTCGAAATACAGCTAATTTTCCTAGAAATGTGAGAAAAGGCGCTTTCTCACATGTTTATAAAACGAGTTTTCTCAATCTAGCCTACATCCCTGATCTATCGGTGATCAATCCAGATCAATAACTAGAGGCTCATTTCTAGTTATTTCAAACCGAGTTCAAAGCTGATCCAACAAGGTTTTCATCCAAATGTTTCACAATCATCGTGACTGATTTGATTAAGAGTAAACAATCTGTAATAAAAAAATAAATAGATAGATAAACAGATAAACAGATTGATAAATAAATAAAATAAATAAATCTGTAAAATACCATACCATAAATAAAAATGCAAGCTATGAAATAGAATTGTCGCACTAGTAATCTACTTAGAAACATTTTCATTTAGCTAAACATTTTTCGGCTTTCTTTGGAAATTGTACAACTAGCGTAAGAATCTATTTGTTGGTATTTTATCGGTGCGTTATTTTAATCGTAGCTATACACACTATAGAAAAGAAAAAAAAAAAGCTCTGTTTACCTTCTAACCTCATGCCGACACTGAGGCACTTCTGGAAGCGACAGAAAGGACATCTCTTGCGCTGCGTCTTGTCGATGCCGCAGTCCTGGTTCTGGTTACAGGTGTATCTCTTATTGTTCTGCACCGTGCGCTTAAAAAAGCCCTGTGGAAAAATGGCGTGGTGTTAGATTTGAAATCTAGGAATAAACAACGCCGCCATTTTGATCATTTTATTTGTGTATATTTTTTCTTTTCTTAATAATGCAGAAAAAAAATCGACTATGATGGACAGGGGAACAGATGGCGCACCTTGCAGCTCTCGCACGTGAGCAGGCCGTAGTGGTAACCGGACACTTTGTCCCCGCACACAGGACACAGCTCCTCTAAATCCTCTTCGGTGGTGAACTCCATCAGTGACCCTGCGGACACTGTACAGGTCAACAACACGCTCAGGAACAGATTTAATGCTGATGCAGTGTGGAGATATGAAAGATATGTTAAAGGTAGGCCTACAAAATGTGTACAGTTGAAGCATCAGCTCAGTCAGACAAGGAGAGAGAGAGAGAGAGAGAGAGAGAGAGAGAGAGAGAGAGAGAGAGAGACTCATGTCATTTTGCGTCATCACTTGAGATATGTTCATAACCTCATATTTGACTGGATATCTTTATAAAGATCTTAAATGTCACTGAACATTACTTTTGGAAATTTGGAACTGGCATCCTCTGAAACACTACAAGAAGATCTCCTAATGAACCTCAGGCATATATTTTTTTATTTTTGATTCCTGCCAAATAACATCTATTTGATCTTTCTTCTCTTAGCAATTTATGGACAAAAGAAAATCTTGATCACTGACTAGAATGATCTAATGTAAAATAATAATAATAATAATAATAATAATAATAATAATAATAATAATAATAATAATAATAATAATAATAATAATAATAATAATAATATATGTAGCTATGTCCCTAATTCTCAAAACCCACCAAAAACCCTGTTTGTTTGTTTGTTTATACATTTCTTTATTTACTAGTCAGCTGGTTATAGGATTGTCAAAAAACTGTAACATGATTACTAAAAATGTTATATAGGTTATTGTATAATATACGATACGTCGGAATACATTCATGACAACATGGTTAAATATTCCTAATAGACTTTGGCAGATAAAATATTGAACAGTCTAAATTTCGGGCAGATTTTTAAAAATAAATAAATAAATAAATACACACTGATCTTGTGTTCACTGTGCTTGTATCTATAAAAGCTCTAAAAGACTTCACACTGGAATTGTTCTGGGGGTAGAGGGGGTTGATGTGTGTGTGTGTGTGTGTGTGTATAAGGTTCATTATAAACGCTGATCAGTGGGTGACTATATATATTTTAAACATTATTTTAAACCAAAATAAACCCCATTTGTTAAAAAGAAAGAAAGAAAAAACATCCAAACTCAGGTCTGATACAAAGAGAAATCTAGAGGAATAAAAACACTGTATCAATAATATAAAACACTCCTGCTGAAAGATCATCAGTTTCGCGTCACGTTTTAAACTAAAGTTATATATATATATATATATATATATATATATATATATATATATATATATATATATATATATATATATATATATATATATATATATATATATATATATTAATCGTATTCAGGATAAACCTCGAGGTTGCAGACCAAAATGTGCGGAGCTCTGAGCCACACACACAACACACACACACACACACACACACACACACACACACACACCCTTTCATGTCTGCTCAAGAGCAGCTAACGAGGTGCTCGTGCACCCTTTTAATAGAAAGCTCAGGTGTTGGGAATGTTTGCAAGCACGTCCACTTAACCCCCACACCACACACACACACACACACACCTAACATGCCCAAACGTAATCCCGAATAATACATTTAATGGGTACATTTGAAGATATAGAACCCGAGTCATATTATCGGAAACTCGATACATTACTGTGTTTATATATTTACACCGAACAGTCTTTCAGTCAACTCTTCGATTATACATATACTGTATGATCTATATTTGATCAAGATTAGGTTTTATTTAAAAAAGAAAAGAAAAAAAAAGAGCAGAAGTTTAATTAACATTCTAACGAAAGTTTTCATACCCATCTACTGAAATATTCAGAAAAATATAAAGATAGCCTACACAGAACGCGTCAGGGGGATATTTGACGTCAGAGATTTCGAAAAATGGTGCGACAAATTAGCTTAGCATATCGCAATCTATTATGAGACAGGTCTGATGTGGATATTAGTCATTTCTGTTATTTCGTCTATATTATTCTTATTTTAACAGTGAAGCATAAAAATACACCCCAAGTCCAATTCAGATATTAAAATACATATATATGTTTAATATGAATATTATAAGGTACATATGTGGGCGTCTAAGATATTTTATTTCAGTGAATTTGGAACAGAGAGAGAGAGAGAGAGAGAGAGAGAGAGAGAGAGAGAGAGAGAGACTCGGAAGAGGTTTTTTCGCCATTATTTGATCAGGGTCATTTCGGAATAAAAAGAATTGACGTTAATGAAGTCATTAATGTCGCTTTAACGCGGTGAACCAGAGCCACTTTGGTGAATGAAATAAAATATCTCAATTATTTACGCTTTTTCTACTAACATTCCACCATATGATCAAATAGTTATCAATTATTATATATATATACATATTCATAAAAGAATATATCAAACCAAAATATATCTCATGTTGTAAAAAGCCGCAAATAAAGAAATGCGCGACTAGAAATTCTAATTAAATGCCATTTAACTATTTATAGAAGTTATTTTAATGGTAATTTGTCTTAACTATTTTTCTGAGCCTTCTGATAAGTGAGTGTAATTTCTTTCTCTCTTTCTTATTTTTATTAGATCGAATATGTTAATAGCAACAGAATCATATGAAACACGTCTGTTCTTTTTTTGAATTTGAATGATCTCTGTCGGTTTACTTTATTATTTAATTAGTAACACCAGGAAACTGGACTAAACTCCTTAACTAACATTAACTAAATAAAATAAATATATAAATAAATGGAAAATACGTTGAGCTTAATCAACTGTCCATTTTTAACTTTATTAATTGGCTAGGCTAATGTAATTCAAGGCAACAAGATATAAAAATCAGTTTACGTATACATGCGAATACAATACTACTACTACTACTACTACTACTACTACTACTACTACTACTACTAATAATAATAATAATAATAATAATAATAATAATAATAACAAACACCCACAATGTTAATTTGAACAGAAAAAACCCGAGCCAGATCTTTTGCTAGACAATTACAATTAAAGTAACATAATTGAAAGTTTTTATTTGAAACTTGTTAGCAAATCCTACACCTCTTAATCTTTTAGCTAATAAATATTAATAGCTACATGAGAGCAAATTTGTCTGTAATATGTACATTATACGTCGCAAAACATTTCCTATCAGCATAATATAATAAATCGAATTATTTCCATATTTGGTCAAGATAGAGCTCGTATAGAGGTTACAAAAACATTTGATCCGACATAATGTGTAATATTCCTAAATACACAAATGCATTTTGTTACACAGGTTCAATTCTGCTTCCACTTAAAAGATGTCAGATGAAATCTACAAAATGGCGTCGTGTTAAAAAGTTTAAAAAACTAACACAAAACTTCTGAAGAATTATAAGAGAAAGAAGGAAACTGGAGAGGGGGTTTTGGTGTTCGGGTTTTCGCACGTGTTTTCTTAAGCCAGTATATTTATTATCATTCCGTGTTATTTATTTCACGTGTTTATTAATTCTATGTGAAATATCATGTGAGAAAATAAAGTGACTGTCGGGAATAAATTTCACATCATTCACCATCAACTTCAGTGTTTAATAAATCCGAAAACCACGTGTTTTTGTTTCTCTAGAAGAAAATATATAACGAAGATATTATAATTAATTAATAATTAGACTAATGATAATATTAAACTCAGCGTCATGTGATTATTACTATTATTATTATTATTATTGTTATTATTATTATTAATATTAATATTATTATTATTTACATTTTTCAATCGGATTCTTTTCGCGGTTGGATCTGATTGGATTTGGTCTGATTTGGTGATGTTCTTACCTTTACTTTGCGCCTCCAGCATTTGACTCAGTGTGTGCTGTGTGTGTGTGGAAAAAGACGGCGACGCTCCTCAGCAGCTCCGGACGAGTCCAGATAAACACACACACACACACGCACACACACATGCACACACGCATCCACACATATACACATACACACACGGAGATGGAGATGGAGTGTGTGAAGCTGTGTGAGCTGGTGTTCAGCTGCTGCACCGTCCCCGCTCGCCCATGTTGAGTGTGTGTGTGTGAGCGTGTCTGCTTTATGCGCCGGGCGGAGACGCCTTCATTGGACATCACACACTCATGTGACTCTCGGACACACACACACACACACACACACACACACACACACACTGGAGATGAGAAGGAGGAGGAGGAGGATGCGCTGCTGATAAATTCTAGAGACTTGAATGAACTCTACAGAACTGAATTAACATGTGAACATTTTTGGTCCAACTCGACTTGTCTAGCTGCTTCAAAGCCTGTACAACACTGTAACAATTTCAGCAACGGTGTTAATCTTAAACTAAATATACTGTTATAAATAATAAACACGCACACATTATGGTCTTCTTTATGGAATGACGTGTATTGAGTGTGATCAGGGGCGCAGTACCGGTTGGGGGGAGATTTTGGATAAAACGATTCTAAGGGCCCTGGACAGGGGGTTCAGCAGAACCACATACTTTCCTGTATGATTTTGGTATTTAAATGGCCTCTTTGTACAGTAATCTATTACAGTAATCTATTAGTAATCTATAAAAGCAGGCTATAGTGAACACCATCAGACTGGGCCAAGTGTTTGTGCACGCGCGCGTGTGTGTGTGTGTGTGTGTGTGCGTGTGTGTGTGTGTGTGTGTGTCCTTAAGACGCACGCAGATTATTCCGAAATAGTTGTGTCTTTACATGCATCAGGTAGCTGGCCAGACAAAACCGAGATGATTCTGAAGCTAGCCCGTATAAAGCTGCTATAATACACATTCACATCGAAAGACGATTGGTGAGGGAATCGTTTGCTTGAGTCGGTTCGTGTGAATGAATTGGAGAATCCCGTTGATATAAACCAGTTTGAATGATTCACTCCCGAATAGAACCGATTTGATTCGCAAGTTCAACTCACTGATTCAATGATCCTGTCAGCTCCACATTTCCTGCTGGAGCTGCTGCTGTGTGAAACTTCTTATTCACTTAATGAAATAATAATAATAATAATAATAATAATAATAATAATAATAATAATAATAATAATAATAAAGTTCATTGTTCTTGGCACTTGTGGAATAAGAAATTACAAGTCGACTTATAAAGACATCCAGACCGAGTTTCAATAGTGTGTATGAGAGAGAGAGAGAGAGAGAGAGAGAGAACAATGGTATTAATTATTGTCCTTTATATATAGTTATTTGTATAGAGTTATAAATGCATAATTTATTTAAAGAAATATAAAGTTCTTTATAGTCTCTTATTGAATCTGCCATAATTGTTATGCTTATTGATAATGATTGTTTTTACACGTGGCAATAAGAAAAGATAATTGGGGGGTGGGGGCTTGGGGTGCAGGGTACAAATTGCTCAGGGGACCCAGTAACCTGATGTGAAAATACACGCACATGTAAAAAAAAATTTTTTACATGAAGTTTACATGAAAGTCTGAAAATCTTCCAAAAACAGCATCTAAAACACACGCAGCCTTCAGACGTGAAATAATGTATGATGATGTGTGAGGTCATTTATCTCAGGTTATTATTTCACCTGTCCACATGTTCATGTGAAGTTATGGGGGAAATAACATGAAGTATGTGAAATTACATCAAATCACAAAAAATCACCCAATTTACACAAAAGTCTGAAAAACCAAACCGAAAAAAACAAAACAAAAATGCTACCCCAAAAAAGAGAAAAGAAAAAGACACACAGGCTTCAGAATTTGACATGAAATTATGTGATATGTAAACTATTTTCATCTGTTTTGTGTTTCAGATGCTTTCACACATTCAAATACATTTTTGAAAGATGTGAAAGAAATAACGTGGAAATACTTGTAAAAAAAAAAGAAAAAATCACACGTTGTACAAGAAAGTCTAAAAATCTTTTAAAATCTTTTATCTAAAGACAAAACACTAAAACCATGGCCTTCAGACTTTGACATGAAATGATTAAAAAAATGAAATATGAAAAAAGAAAAAAAAGAAAAAAAAATCCCCAACAACAACAATGTGACATTTAAATTAAAATCGCACATTTCACATGAAAGTCTGGAAACCATTTTTCAGATTTGTGAATATGTGAAAAGAATGCTTAAAAATGTAAGAGTTCCTAAACCTCCTAAATTCCCAAACCGTCACTATTTTTTATTTTAATTAATACATTTTTTTACACCAGTACCATAAAACAACCTTTTCTTTCTCAGTGGTCTTTTTTGGATGGATGGTCCTTTTGTGCCACAGTTAAATAAAACAGAATTCCCACTGTAAATGTTTATATAATGTGGAAAAGCTGATTCGGTTCTAAAAGCTCATCAAACATTCAAAGAACAATCCATCAGGAAAAACAGAACTTTTGGTGGGATTTTTTTAACGTCCGATCGGTTTGTGTTGTTTTCTGTGTAGTTAATGTTTCATAAGCCTCAGAGTTTGGAGACGGAAAAGAGTAAAAGCATCAAATGTCAAATATAGAATACTAAACATAAGAGTAAATACTCAAATGTTAAATACAAAAATGAATTTAAGTGTTGAATTAGCTCTTACAGTGTTGAATTAACACCTGCACTGTGGAATTAACTCTTATGGTGGTGAATGAGGACAGTGTGAAAAGCACATAAAGGGTCGAATTAGCTTTTACAGTGGTGAATTAACACACATAAAGCATTGAATTTGCTTTTATATTGTTGGTTAACTCTTAAATTCGTGAATCAGGACCGTTTACTTAACCAATAAATGGCTGAATATCTTTTTACAATCTCGACTTAACACCTACAGTGTTAATTTAACCCTTACAGCAGAAAAAAAGTTGAATTAAACCACACAGTGATTAATTTCCTTTCAATTAGCTTTCGTAGTGTTCAGTGAACACCTACAGTACTATCAGCTCTTTCATTGTTAATTAGCACTGTTTAATTAACACATACGGTGTCGAATGACCTTTTACCATGTTGAATTAACTCTTATAGTGGTGAATAAGGACAATGTAAACATGACATACAGTGACAAATAGCATTTACAGTGTTGAATTAACACCCACAACACTGAATTAACACCTACAGCACTGAATTAACACCTACAGCACTGAATTAACACCTACAGCACTGAATTAACACCCACAGCACTGAATTAACACCTACAGCACTGAATTAACACCTACAGCACTGAATTAACACCTACAGCACTGAATGAACACCTACAACACTGAATGAACACCTACAACGGTGAATTAACACCCACAACACTGAATTAACACCTACATCACTGAATTAACAGCTACAACACTGAATTAACACCTACAGTGGTGAAGTAATACATACAGCACTGAATTAACACCTACAGCACTGAATTAACACCTACAACACTGAATTAACACCTACAGCGGTGAATAAACGCCTACAGCACTGAATTAACACCTACAGCGGTGAACTAACACCTACAGCACTGAATTAATACCTACAACACTGATTTAACACCTACAGCACTGAATTAACACCTACAGCACTGAAATAACACCTACAACTGTGAATTAACACCGACAACACTGAATTAACACCTACAGCACTGAATTAACACCTACAACACTGAACTAACACCTACAGAACTGAATTAACACACACAACACTGAATTAACACCTACAGCACTGAATTAACACCTACAGCACTGAATTAACACCTACAGCGGTGAATTAACACCCACAGCACTGAATTAATATCTACAGCACTGAATTAACACCTACAACACTGAATTAACACCTACAGAACTGAATTAACACACACAACACTGAATTAACACCTACAGCACTGAATTAACACCTACAACACTGAATTAACACCTACACCACTGAATTAACACCTACAACACTGAATTAACGCCCACAACACTGAATTAACACCTACAACACTGAATTAACACCTACAACACTGAATTAACACCTACAACACTGAATTAACACCTACAGCACTGAATTAACACATACAGCGGTGAATTAACACCTACACCACTGAATTAACACCTACAACACTGAATTAACACATACAGCGGTGAATTAACACCTACAACACTGAATTAACACCCACAGCAATGAATTAACACCTACAACACTGAATTGACACCTACAGCGGTGAACTCACACCTACAACACTGAATAAACACCTACAACACTGAATTAACACCTACAGCACTGAATTAACACCTACAGCACTGAATTAACACCTACAGCGGTGAACTAACACCTACAGCACTGAATTAACACCTACAACACTGATTTAACACCTACAGCACTGAATTAACACCTACAGCACTGAAATAACACCTACAACGGTGAATTAACACCGACAACACTGAATTAACACCTACAGCACTGAATTAACACCTACAGCAATGAATTAACACCTACAACACTGAATTAACACCTACAGCACTAAATTAACACCTACAGCACTGAATTAACACCTACAACACTGAATTAACACCTACAGCACTGAATTAACACCTACAATACTGAATTAACGCCCACAGCACTGAATTAACACCCACAGCACTGAATTAACACCTACAACACTGAATTAACACCTACAACACTGAATTAACACCTACAGCACTGAATTAACACATACAACACTGAATTAACACCTACAGCACTGAATTAACACCTACAGCACTGAAATAACACCTACAACGGTGAATTAACACCGACAACACTGAATTAACACCTACAGCACTGAATTAACACCTACAGCAATGAATTAACACCTACAACACTGAATTAACACCTACAGCACTAAATTAACACCTACAGCACTGAATTAACACCTACAGCACTGAATTAACACCTACAGCACTGAATTAACACCTACAGCACTGAATTAACACCTACACCACTGAATTAACACCTACAACACTGAATTAACACATACAGCGGTGAATTAACACCTACAACACTGAATTAACACCCACAGCAATGAATTAACACCTACAACACTGAATTAACACCTACAACGGTGAATTAACACCGACAACACTGAATTAACACCTACAGCACTGAATTAACACCTACAATACTGAATTAACGCCCACAGCACTGAATTAACACCCACAGCACTGAATTAACACCTACAACACTGAATTAACACCTACAGCACTGAATTAACACCCACAGCACTGAATTAACACCTACAACACTGAATTAACACCTACAACACTGAATTAACACCTACAGCACTGAATTAACACATACAGCGGTGAAGTAACACCTACACCACTGAATTAACACCTACAACACTGAATTAACACATACAGCGGTGAATTAACACCTACAACACGGAATAAACACCTACAGCACTGAATTAACACATACAACGCTGAATTAACACCTAAAACACTGAATTAACACCTACAGCACTAAATTAACACCTACAGCACTGAATTAACACCTACAACACTGAATTAACACCTACAGCACTGAATTAACACCTACACCACTGAATTAACACCTACAACACTGAATTAACACATACAGCGGTGAATTAACACCTACAACACTGAATTAACACCCACAGCAATGAATTAACACCTACAACACTGAATTAACACCTACAGCGGTGAACTAACACCTACAACACTGAATAAACACCTACAACACTGAATTAACACCTACAGCACTGAATTAACACCTACAACGGTGAATTAACACCGACAACACTGAATTAACACCTACAGCACTGAATTAACACCTACAATACTGAATTAACGCCCACAGCACTGAATTAACACCCACAGCACTGAATTAACACCTACAACACTGAATTAACACCTACAGCACTGAATTAACACATACAGCGGTGAATTAACACCCACAGCACTGAATTAACACCTACAGCACTGAATTAACACCTACAACACTGAATTAACACCTACAACACTGAATTAACACCTACAGCACTGAATTAACACATACAGCGGTGAATTAACACCTACACCACTGAATTAACACCTACAACACTGAATTAACACATACAGCGGCGAATTAACACCTACAACACGGAATAAACACCTACAGCACCAAATTAACACATACAACGCTGAATTAACACCTACACCACTGAATTAACACCTACAACACAGAATAAACACCTACAGCACTGAATTAACACATGCAACACTGAATTAACACCTACAACACTGAATTAACACCTACAGCGGTGAATAAACAACCACAGCACTGAATTAACACCTACAGCACTGAAGTAACACCTACAGCGGTGAACTAACACCTACAACACTGAATAAGCACCTACAACACTGAATTAACACCTAAAGCACTGAAATAACACCCACAACACTGAATTAACACCCACATCACCGAATTAACACATACAGCACTGAATTAACACCCACAACACTGAATTAACACCTACAGCACTGAATTAACACATACAGCGGTGAATTAACACCCACAACACTGAATTAACACCTACAATACTGAATTAACACCTACAGCACTGAATTAACACACACAACACTGAATTAACACCCACAGCAGTGAGTTAACACTTACAACACTGAATTAACACCTACAGCACTGAATTAACACATACAGCGGTGAATTAACACCTGCAACACTGAATTAACACCCACAACACTGAATTAACACCTACAGCACTGAATTAACACCTACAACACTGAATTAACACCTACAACACTGAACTAACACATACAACACTGAATAAACACCTACACCACTGAATTAACACCCACAACACTGAATTAACACATACAGCACTGAATTAACACATACAGCGGTGAATTAACACCCACAACACTGAATTAACACCTACAATACTGAACTAACACCTACAGCACTGAATTAACACCTACAACGGTGAATTAACACCGACAACACTGAATTAACACCTACAGCACTGAATTAACACCTGCAGCTGTGAATTAACACCTACAACACTGAATAAACACCTACAGCACTGAATTAACACCTGCAGCGGTGAATTAACACCTACAGCACTGAATTAACACCTACAACACGGAATAAACACCTACAGCACCAAATTAACACATACAACGCTGAATTAACACCTACAGCACTGAATTAACACATGCAACACGGAATAAACACCTACAGCACCAAATTAACACATACAACGCTGAATTAACACCTACAGCACTGAATTAACACATGCAACACTGAATTAACACCTACAACACTGAATTAACACCTACAGCGGTGAATAAACAACCACAGCACTGAATTAACACCTACAGCACTGAATTAACACCTACAGCGGTGAACTAACACCTACAACACTGAACTAACACCTACAACACTGAATAAGCACCTACAACACTGAATTAACACCCACAACACTGAATTAACACCCACAGCACTGAATTAACACATACAGCGGTGAATTAACACCCACAACACTGAATTAACACCCACAACACTGAATTAACACCTACAACACTGAATTAACACCTACAACACTGAATTAACACCCACAACACTGAATTAACACCTACAGCACTGAATTACCACATACAGCGGTGAATTAACACCCACAACACTGAATTAACACCTACAATACTGAATTAACACCTACAGCACTGAATTAACACACACAACACTGAATTAACACCTACACCACTGAATTAACACCCACAGCACTGAATTAACACATGCAACACTGAAGTAACACCTACAGCACTGAATTAACACCTACAACACTGAATTAACACATACAGCACTGAATTAACACATGCAACACTGAATTAACACCTACAGCACTGAATTAACACCTACAACACTGAATTAACACCTACAGCACTGAATTAACACATGCAACACTGAATTAACACCTACAGCGGTGAATTAACACCTATAACACTGAATTAACACCTACAGCACTGAATTAACACCTACAACACTGAATTAACACCCACAGCACTGAATTAACACATGCAACACTGAATTAACACCTACAGCACTGAATTAACACCTACAACACTGAATTAACAGCTACAGCACTGAATTAACACATACAACACTGAATTAACACCTACAGCACTGAATTAACACATACAACACTGAATTAACACCTACAGCGGTGAATTAACACCTATAACACTGAATTAACACCTACAGCACTGAATTAACACCTACAACACTGAATTAACACCCACAGCACTGAATTAACACATGCAACACTGAATTAACACCTACAGCACTGAATTAACACCTACAACACTGAATTAACACCTACAGCACTGAATTAACACATACAACACTGAATTAACACCTACAACACTGAATTAACACCTACAGCACTGAATTAACACATACAACACTGAATTAACACCTATAACACTGAATTAACACTTACATCACTGAATTAACACCTACAACACTGAATTAACACCTACAGCACTGAATTAACACCTACAGCACTGAATTAACACATGCAACACTGAATTAACACCTACAGCACTGAATTAACACCTACAGCACTGAATTAACACCCGCAGCAGTGAATTAACACCTACAACACTGAATTAACACCTACAGCAGTGAATTAACACCCGCAGCAGTGAATTAACACCTACAACACTGAATTAACACCTACAACCCTGAATTAACACCTACAACACTGAATTAACACCTACAGCACTGAATTAACACCTACAGCACTGAATTAACACCCGCAGCAGTGAATTAACACCTACAACACTGAATTAACACCTACAACACTGAATTAACACCTACAGCA
Organism: Ameiurus melas; assembly: GCA_012411365.1. Lineage (NCBI taxonomy): Eukaryota > Metazoa > Chordata > Actinopteri > Siluriformes > Ictaluridae > Ameiurus > Ameiurus melas. Next base: position 4,216,856 of record CM022780.1, on the reverse strand, counting down.
CTGAATTAACACCTACAGCACTGAATTAACACCTACAGTGGTGAATTAGCACAGCTGAAATTACACATATAGCACTGAATTCACTTTGATATTGTTGATTAAGAATGATATGAATGATT
>CM022780.1:4186737-4211737 GCA_012411365.1 Ameiurus melas | reverse complement strand
ATTAGGATGGTGTAATTAACACACACTGGTGAATTAGGATAGTGTAATTAACATCCACATCTGTGAATTAGGGCGGTGTAATTAACACCTTCACCTGTGAATTAGGATGGTGTAATTAACACCTACATTTCTGAATTAGGATGGTGTAATTAACACACACTGGTGAATTAGGATGGTGTAATTAACACCTTCATCTGTGAATTAAGATGGTGCAATTAATACATACATCTGTGAATTAGGATGGTGTAATTAACACACACTAGTGAATTAGGATGGTGTAATTAACACCTACATCTGTGAATTGGGATGGTGTAATTAACATCCACATCTGTGAATTAGGGTGGTTTAATTAACACATACATCTGTGAATTCGGATGGTGTAATTAACACACCGTGAATTAGGGCGGTGTAATTAACACATGCATCTGTGTATTATGGTGGTTTAATTAACACATTAAGCTGTGAATTAGGATGGTGTAATTAACACACAGTGAATTAGGATGGTGTAATTAACACCTACATCTTTGAATTAGGATGGTGTAATTAACACACCGTGAATTAGGGTGGTTTAATTAACACCTACATATTTGAATTAGGATGGTGTAATTAACACACCGTGAATTAGGGTGGTTTAATTAACACATACCGCAGTGAATTAGGATGGTGTCATTAACACCTACATCTGTGAATTAGGACGGTGTAATTAACACACACTGGTGCATTGGGATAGTGTAATTAACACCTACATCTGTGAATTAGGATGGTGTAATTAACACCAACATCTGTGAATTACGATGGTGGAATTAACACCAACATCTGTGAATTAGGATGGTGTAATTAACACCAACATCTGTGAATTAGGATGGTGTAATTAACACCAACATCTGTGAATTAGGATGGTGTAATTAACACCAACATCTGTGAATTAGGATGGTGTAATTAACACCAACATCTGTGAATTAGGATGGTGTAATTAACACCAACATCTGTGAATTAGGATGGTGTAATTAACACCAACATCTGTGAATTAGGATGGTGTAATTAACACACACTGGTGAATTAGGATGGTGCAATTAACACCTACATCTGTGTATTAACACACTGGTGAGTTATGATGGTGTAATTAACACACACTGGTGAATTAGGATGGTGCAATTAACACCTACATCTGTGTATTAACACACTGGTGAATTAGGATGGTGTAATTAACACACACTGGTGAATTAGGATGGTGCAATTAACACCTACATCTGTGTATTAACACACTGGTGAATTAGGATGGTGTAATTAACACACACTGGTGAATTAGGATGGTGTAATTAACACACACTGGTGAATTAGGATGGTGTAATTAACACACACTGGTGAATTAGGATGGTGTAATTAACACACACTGTGTTAAATTTGCTTTTATAGTGTTGATTTAACTTTTACAATGTTGGGTTAACACTTAATGAACCTAATTAAAGTAGTGAATTGGGACAGTTTACATAACACAGTGTTGAAATAGGTTTATTCTTATAGTGTTGATTTAACTCCTCAATAAACACTGTATACATTTAATTAACACTTACAGTGTTCAGACCACATCTAAAGTGTTTGTTACAGCTCTTACAGTATTAAAAATGCTTTGGCCTTGTGTATGGGACCACTGTCATACTGAAAAGTGAAGTTCCTCTCAAGCTTCAGTTTTGTTGTTGTTGTTGTTGTTGTTGTTGTTTTTAGCAGACTGTAGCAGGTTTTCTTATAATACTCCCCTGTATTTTGCTCCATCCTTCCTCTCGTCAATTTTGATAAGAAGAACAGGTTTTCTCGAGGATGAAAAACGTCTCCAGAGCGTGACGCTGCCACCACCATGTTTCTATGATGCAGCTTCCTCTTCCTCCCTATTGATCCAGCAGTGCTTACTGGGAGATCCACTCCTATTGGATATAATTTTACATCCTGTTCATAAGTTCCAATGAAATTCTTTTACCTTACCTTCACCTCCTTAGTCTGCATCTTCATTTTCACACCCTGCCTTCGTCCCTCTCCTGAAAAGCTCCTGGAAAACCCGGGGGGTGTTACTGTGAATACTTATGCAAGATCTGTACTACTTGCTGACCTGTAATTGATTTTAACTGACTCAACTGACATTCCACCGACACGAAGAATATGTATATTTATTTGTTATTCATATGGGAAGGGGGGGGGGGTTGGTTGAAACCCACTGTATGTGCATGTGTATGTACTGTACTCGAATGTGTGTATTGGTCTGTATGTGTATGTGTGCATGTGTAATGTATACTGTACATTTATATGTTTATAGTGTACATGTACAAGTATTTGTGTGTGTGTGTGTGTGTGTGTGTGTGTGTGTGTGTGTGTGTGTGTGTGTGTGTGTTCTCGCAGGTCACTATGAACAGAACAGCACTCCATTATTGAACCTGCTGAAGTGGCCTTAAAACAGCAGCACACATGCACACTGAACACAATATAATGTACGCACACACACACGCACACACGCACACACACACACACACACACACACACACACACACACACACACACACACACACGCTCGCGTGCTCGGTTCCCGTCTCAGACCATTTTGGGGCACTTTGCTTTGTCCATCAGTAAACAATGGAGATACGGCACAGTCCTGACAATCACAAGGACAATGCCACTCGCGTCCTTGGATTCGTAAAAAAAAGAAGTATAAATATATTGACTAAAGCAGCGGCAGATTATTTATTACTGGCAGGAAGAGGCTCCACACTTCCTCCCTCAGTGCCCGAGTTCATCTTTAGACTTAGGGCTTTTCATTTACACAGGACATAAGCCTCAGCTCGGGCTCTGGATTAAGTTGCGTATTGTTTTGTGCTTTGTCAGACAGAAAGCCGAACCAGAGCGTTGCTGGGTGAATCCGGGTTCGAGTCCTCGCGCTATCTGCAGCAGCTGGTTCGAAACATTGCCAACAAAATCCATCCATCATCCCCCCACAGAGCCAAGGCCAAAACGAGCCGGTAGGTAGTGCAGGCTTACGAGAACGCACGCACACACGCACGCACGCACGCGATTCACATCTTTAAAGAGGATATTTCATTACACGATTTAAATGCCCTGGTTCTCAAAGTGAAGACCCTCCAGTGGCCCATGAAGCGAACAGAGGTCCACAACTTAGGTGTTTTACTTCCATACATATATATATAGACTTTCAGTACGGCTCCAATAAATAGTGACACCACGATTCCCATGATTTATAATCAAGCCACCATTCTGTGGGTCAAACAAAAGTCAAACAAAACAAATCAATGCTGTTTAACAACCACTGAAAAACAAAACAAAACAAAACATAGAACTTCAAGAAAGGAGCGTCACAGAGGCATCATTTACCGGGAATGGTAAAAAAAAAAGTTCAATATTACACAGATTTATCTACTGGTTGATCCACAAAATGGTGGACACGCTAAGTGATCCGGATGTAAACAAAGCAACTGAAAACTGTTTATAGTCCAAATATTATTGTACTTTTAAACTATGACTCAATTAATATATATATATATATATATATATATATATATATATATATATATATATATATATATATATATATATATATATATACACACATATATATATATATATACATATACATATACATATATATATATACATATACATATATATATATACATATACATATATATATATATATATATATATATATATATATATATATATATATATATATATATATATTATAGTTTGTTTGTAAACTATAAAACTGTACTGTGTGGATTTTCAGTTAAAAGGGTCCTTGACTTTAAAAAGTTTGAGAACCGCTGCCCTAGAAAGAAAAGTGCAATAAAGAATGACTCTTTTATTAAGTATATAAAAAAGTTTATTCAGTACAAAGAAATATCTCAATTCAACTAAACACTCCAAGAAACTCGGATACAAAGACAGACGTTTTGCTTGTTAACTGCCAGTGAACCTCCATGTGATATATCTTTTAAAAATGTTTTTATATGTCATCAAAATGGAGGTCGGTCTTCTAAAAAATAAATAAATAAATAAATAAATAAAAAATCCAATCCAAACACTCATCATGGCTCGAGAGAAGTGGAGGGAAACGACAGTGCAAGCGAAACATGTTACCGAGAACGGGTTAACTCTAGCCCTGACACCGGAGACTCCTTCTGACAAAAGCCTCCAGATCCATAGACACGATAGCGTACCGGAGACTTAATCGGCACCTTCTCACCAATCCGAACGGAGAACTCGACAGCGCTGTGGTGTAAGTACATCAGCTTTATGAGGCTCTAAGAGCTTGGACCTCTGAGCAAATGAAGTGAAAATTAAAGCTAATAATATTAATGAGCGAAGCTCCAGGAAATCAGATCAGCTGCTGGAAGTAAAAATAGCAATACCGCAGCATCCTTCCAGAACGTTCCGAGTACAAAAACAGCGGGGAGCGAAGTGCAGGAGGATATCCTATCCACGGAAGATGGTACTTAGAGGTACTCATGAAGTAAATTCACATCCAGCAAGACAGCAGAGGGACACTTTCATCTTATTCTTCTTACATTGTACACTGGGTCGTAGAGCACGCACTGCTAGCTCCGAATAAAGAGACTAGCGTGACGTAATTAACACTAGTCCATGCTAGTTTCGCATCGGACCCTCGGGATCAGCCTCAGCTCTATATGCTTCGGGAAAATTCTCCCCACAACGGCGTCCTCATACTGGGATATTTTTCATAGTTTGACAGAACAGACGGCTGCTGCTCGGGTTAGCCGTGTTTCCTGCTTCTAGCTACAGGTCACGCGAACGACACCAGCGATCGCGGGTTTTAGGGGCGGGGCTTGCACACAGCACACGTAGAATGTTCCGAAAGATTGTAGTTTATACAAAAATGTGTGTGTGTGTGTGTGTGTGTGTTATAAGAAGGTTAATACAACTCTCTGTAGTGCTGTGATGAATTGCGTAGGAAATAAAAGGCATCGTTACACTGTAGGAATCTATTCAACGCTACAATTCCTGATCCATTTGCGTTTTTCATGAAAACGAACGATCTTCTCTCATATCTCAATAAGCAAGTTATACAGAATTTAAAGAAGTAAATAAATCTGTGTACACGTTCGTGAAGTAAAGGTGTAAGTCAGCGATTTCGCTCAGATTGATGTAAACTAACGAAGCCGCTTCATTCGCCATTTCCTCCAAAGCCACGCCCCAAAATGTGGCTATTCTACAGACACTCAAGTCTCTCTGAGCATGTGCACTGTGCGGAATGTGCTCACAAGAAAAAACAACTCCAGTCTGATTTAAAAATCACTGACCACACTTTTAATCAAAGCTATTTATTTATTTATTTATTCATGCAACACTGTTTTATCTCATCCACATCCACATCCAAGCAAACACGCGGTCTGAGCGAACACGCGGTCTGAGCGAACACGTCGTCTGAGCGAACACGTCGTCTGAGCGAACACGCCGTCTGAGCGAACAGGCAGTGTGAGCGAGTGTGGTTGTAAAGTTACAGATCATTACTAAGCACTAGAGTAAATAAGTGTTGTTGTTTTTTTTTTTTTAGTGTTTTAGCCTTGAGACTAACAGGCCTATCAGAGAGCTTGAGTGTGTTATCTGTGCGTCTGGCTGGGTGTCCTCATCGGAACGCTCCTGAAGTGTGGCTGCTACAGGTGTGGTCCTCTCTCTCTCTCTCTCTCTCTCCCTCTCTCATCTCCTTTCCCTCGACCCTGACACACTCCAAATCAGCCATCAAGCGCACCACACGCACAGTTCACACACACACAAACACAAGCCGAGGCACACGCCAGCGTCTCCCCCCACGCCGTGACCATGACGCACGCCAAATCTCCTGATCGCAGCCAGCTACGGTTTCACTACACACACACACACACACACACACACACACCTACTTCATCTCTTATTCACCGACAAGGCTACAGAATTCTTCTGATGCCGCTTTTTCTCGACTCTAATTGCTCCAGTCTGTAGCAAAACCCTAAAAACAGAGGTCCGATTTTTCTTCCTCGCAGGTCAAATACTCTACATAACTGCCCTTCATGAATTTCTTGAAAACGATTCCATCAATTAAGACCATCTCATGGCCAAAGAATCATAATGCGTGTCTAAGCAACTAATACGTCGACTAATGACTCCACATCTGCGCTTCATTGCTCAAACTGTCAGATGTACAATAAACCCGCCAGCTATCTGAATCACAAGAGAAAGTCGCAGGTGATGAAATGGAGGCGTATATTTAAAACAGAAAAAAGAATGTTTGGGGATATCGTACAGGATATTAAAGCGGCGATAAGTGGAGACCTTGCCGCCTCCGATGGCCCACGGTTCCTCCACACATCAAACGGGTTCCTCTCCCGAATCTTTCTCTTCTCCTCTCTTCCTTACAGCTCCCACTTTAAACCTCACTCCTCTTTTCTCCCGACAGGTGTGAGTGTGTAGCGCCGTGCACGAAAAATATCATCACAGGACTCAAAAACTGAGATCCTGGAAGAGCTTGAAATCGTTTGGTCGAATTAGTCACAACACAGCTAAACACTCATAAAAAAAATCATAAAAAATTAAAAACATCCAGCTAGATTTCCATATGAACTCAACGTGTGGTGTCACTAAATGATCACGCGTAAGAACCCACGTGTTACACTCGGCGTCCGGCTAGTTTACTTACTTATGCTACATCCGCATTAATCCGGATACATCCGGAAACCGCGTTTTCAATTCTTACCGCTGGCGTTTTCAAACATTTTCCACACTGAAGCATCTGAAAACTCTATACCGTGCACGTGTAAAAACGTAAGAAGCTCCAGCCCGCGTCGTCTCCGTCAGGCGTTTATTTAAACGGGACTCTCGAGGTTGTAACCTTTAACAAAAGCTATCAAACGGGACAGCGGGCACAACGTCGTCCGCCGTCTTGTTCGTTTGGTTTTCGAACGGGTCATGTGACTACAAAATACGCCGTCGTTTTTAAATACGTCCGTTCTCGCATTCGTCCGCGAGAACGTTTTCGCTGGACGAAAACTCCGTCTCGGTGTGAGCGGAAGGCCAAAACATAGAGAAAAAGACGCGTTTTTGAGATTGATCCGGATTAACGTAGCTGTAGCGAACATTAGCAACGGTTGCTATGATAACCGTATACTTTGGAAGGAGTCTCCGGTGTCAGCACTCAGTAAGTTTATGACAAGTTGCGTTCGTTTTTTTGTTGATGTTTGTTTGTTTTATAAACTACGAGAAGAAGAAAAAACAAGTGCGGCCGGTTGGTAAACGGTTGCTAGCTTTGGAAATTGCTGTGATATAAGAGGGATAAAACACTCCAGGATGTGCAGTGTTGGGGAAATCATCACTCGAGTTGTGTTAACAGTACAACCACCATGTTGTTGATTATTTTCCGAGAACATGGAGTGTTTTATTCTTCACATAAGTCCACGATGAATATCGGTTAATGCACATATTTTCAGTTATTAATGCATGCTCTCTCTCTCTCGCTCCCTCTCTCTCTCTCTCCCACATACACTCACACAGTGTTGAGTAGGACAGAAGCGCCAATGGAGAGAGCAGCGTGAGGGCAGAAGCAGCCTTGAGTAGAGGGTGCAGGAGTGAAGGTCAGATATGAGAGGGGCTTCGTCCTGGAACAGCTTGTTAAAAGAGAGAGAGAAAAAAAGGAGAGAGAGAGAGAGAGAGAGAGAGGAAGAGTGGAGTGGAGGGGGAGGGGTTTTGTCGTTGGTGATTGGCCTTGAGCGGATGCTTAATGTGCTCCGGAGCCCTGGCCACGTGGGGAGCGCTGATGTAAATGCTGACAGCTACAAATCGGCCCTGAGATAACCCAAACACAGCACGGGTCAGCGAGGTGGAGGGAGACGCTGCTCTCTGCCCATCTCTCTTCCTCTCTCTTTCCATCTCGCACTCTCTCCCACACGTGTTCCGTTCCCTCGTTCATTCCACACGCTCTTCTACACACACCTGGAGTGCACGATACAGTAAACTATACGATTTCCCCCCCTGCCCCATCAGCCACTGGTCCAGTACCAGGAAGTTTTTAATTAATACTAATCCATTCAACATGGCTGCTCCCAGCATCAGCAGTAAACACACCGGCACGTCTTACTTTATATGATTGAAATCTGATCGATTGTTATAGATTGTTATAGCACTTGTATCTTTGTTTAGTTTGGGGGGGGAGGGGGGGTCATTTTGGAGGCCTTCAGCTCTCTCGGGTACGTGCTTTTCTCCTCAGGAAAACATCTCGGTACATGCCGGATGCTTTGTCTCAGCTACACCGTGTGCTTTGTGCTTCTCGTATTCGAGCAGACAATAATAAAACACAGTGAATACGTGTCCTCACGTTCACGCCGCACGTGCTCCATCATCGATACGCAGCATTTAAAGCCTGTACGGCCTCGTCACAAACCCCTGAACTGGTAGGGTGCAGCTGAGGGAATATATCACTTAAAGATCAAATCAATATCACGTAAAGGTTTTCCGACTAAGTTTAGTATAAGTTTAGAAAATAGTGTTTTAGCAAATAGTGTGAAGGAGAGAAGGGGAAAAAATCCTAGAAGGGTATGGGCTTCATGGTTGAGTTTTTCCTCCATAAGGAGGAATTGTTCAGTTGTGAATTACCTCCTTGGTTAATGCTCATGATAATGACATCAAAATAAATAATAAAAGAAATAAAAAATTAAATAGGCATCTAAAGAAATTCTTCAAAAACAATGAAATGTGTCACAATAATTAATATATTGCGCAGTAAAGAACTAACAGTAAAACAACCAAATACCAATGTAATCAAATTATAATTAATAATATAATGTGGCGAATATATATATATATATATACACACACACACACACACACACACACACACACACACACATATATATATACATACACACAGGTGCATCTAAAAAAAATTTAATATTGTGGAAAAGTTTGTTTTTTTACCATAATTTCATTACAAAATGTAACTTTCATATTTTCAAGATTCATTACACAAAGTGAAATATTTCAAGCCTTTTTTTTGTTTGTTTGTTTGAATCACGATGATTACAGCTTACAGTTCACGGAAATCCAAAATCCCGTATCTCAAAATGTTCCAATAAAGAGTTTATAATACATAAAAATCGACCTGAGAAGACTCTTATCAGCGAATTAACTCGAAGGTTTCCTGAGCCTTTAACCTCTCAGTCTGGTTCAGTACAATAAAAATCCTTACTTCAAGTCACATATATTGGGGGGCGGGGTGGGGTGGAGGGCTTGGGAGTGCAAATCTGAGACCATACAATGGGGCACCAACAAACTGGGAAGAAAACAGGGTCCATGTTTAAAATGAATAAAGAAGTCAGGTAGGAAGGAAGACAGGCGAGGGAGGAAGGAAGAAAGTCTGGAAGAAAGTCAGGAAGGAAGGAAGTCAGGAAGAAAGTCATTTAGGAAGGAAGTCAAGAAGAAAGTCATGAAGGAAGGAAGTCAGGAAGAAAGTCAGGAAGGAAGAAAGTCAGGAAGGAAGGAAGTCAGGAAGAAAGTCAGGAAGGAAGGAAGTCAGGAAGAAAGTCATTTAGGAAGGAAGTCTGGAAGAAAGTCAGGAAGGAAGGAAGTCTCACCAGTTAATTCAATATCTCTAGTTGAAGGTTTTTACATTTCTAGTTTTATATTTCCTATTTTAAAGACACATGTTGTTCATGCCCTTCTGAGTTCATACTATAATGGAGTAATTTATAGTCATACAGCCATAAAATGAAGGGAAAATTAGGATTTACTGAATAAGTGATGTTGTTTTTTATTCAAATGTGTGCTGACTTAAACCATTATTAGCTCATCATTTTTCCTGCTTGTTTTTTTTTCTTTTCTTTTTTTTTTTTATAAACCCAACTTTAGTGACTGCTGTTTTCAAGTGTATCCATACCTACAACAACAACAACAACAACAACAAAAAAGGTTCCAAGTAGATTTCTGACTTCTTCAGCCTTCAGGCATCTCAGAAGTTCATAGTAAACTCTACAAGTTCTCAGAGCTGTAGGGAAAAAAAGGATATATTTTTTGAACGGTTAACGGCAAACATAGAATTCTTCTTCCGTGAGCAGATTTACGTTGAATCGCTTATTAGACTCTTTTATTCAAAATGCATAAACGGATAACTGAAGGATTCATAACTTGAAAGAAAGTGCTGGAATGGGTCAAGGTGGTGACAAAAAAAAAATCTATTTCAAACACACAATACAAGAAAGAATCTGTAACGCTAAAAAATATATAGTTTGTTATCCTACACACAGAGGGAGCAGGAACGTCTTTAGACCTTTGTGAAAAGAATAAAGACGCGAGGTTGTACAGAGTGAACATTTACTCAGTGAGGAACAAGGAGGCTGAATCAGGGAGATCTTCCGCTTTGACCGCATTCAGATCTCAGGGAAATTGTTTCCAAATTGTTTTGGACTATGATAAAGGAGATGAGCTCATCAAACACAGGAATACTTGGAGCAGGGAAAACAATCAGAACTTTTTTGTTTGTTTCTCAGAGCAAGCATGTGTAGCCCTCACCCTCCTAGATTGGTAGTTGCCATGTTCTTTGGTTGGTGATTCTGGGAGAAAACTTCATTTCCATGTAGAGCCCCTTTAGAAACCCTTGTCGCTCCGTAGGTCTTAATTCTGTAGAGGCCAACCTTTAAGGGGACCAAATCTGTTCAGATCGCTCAAGAATTTCTTGAGGAAATAATGCCCAATAGAGACCTAGCGGAAAGACTAAAGTGGACTCAATGCAAGTTTTGGTATGCGCTTAGAAATTGGGTTCCTCAAACAGGGTTGTTAATGGCTCTAGCATTCTCAAGATGTTCTTGATCCAAATAATCAATACATTTGAGCATATTAAAACAGTTTCAGATGCATTCATGAGGCTCTACAAGCCTAGCCTTTCAAGCCTGATTGAGAAAGCTAGAACCATTAAGAACCTTTGAGGAACCCTTCTCTATGTATAAGATCATACATATTTGGGGATATATCTGGTGTCCTCGACACACACCTGTATGGCTAGACACCAGATATGCCCCCTGCATTCATCAAATAACTGATTGGGTTCTGTACAGAGGCTACAGGACAGGACAACTGCCTGGTGGCCAAGAACTGAAGGAATGGGGAACAATAAAAAATGACCACTGAAGGCCATGAAAGTGGAGTCAAAACTCTAATATGAAACCTACAGCAACAATTTACTTCTCCAACAAACAGTGTGTGGATCGCTACAAATCCAAACCAAGGACTGTCCGTATCCTGGTTCGATAGAACAATATACGAAATGTAAAGGAGTATTTGGATCAAAAAGCCTACACACCAGCTATACACCAAATAACCACTGGGGATGTTGAGGCCTGGTCACTCCACTTGAGTTTGAATGAAAAACATGACTAAATCCAGAACTATGACCTTGCAAACGACGCAACTAGAATAATATCAAGAGTACTAGACCCTGACCTGAACTGAACATACTTGAGAACTTTACCCCAATCAATATATTTTCTTGACTCTTAATCATAAGTCAGCCTTGCCCATGACTCTAAAACAGCTGAATCAGAGAGGCCTTAGTGACTCGTCTCTCTCTGTCACAGCTCTGTTTACTCTGCCGGACGAGCAGGAGTTCAGCCGAGCAGAGCTATCACTGAATAAACATTATCCAGCGGCCCAGCCTCATCGGCTGCTGAAGCTAGACTCAGGAGGTGGATTGATGGGCCTCCGTCCCAGAGGCGTCACTCGATGTGTGTTTGTTTATGTGTTAGTGATGAAGCCCTGCCCCAAAACAATGTCCATCCACTGCTGGTTATGAACTGGGTTGCAAAGTCATATCTATTAAGTGTCCAGAATTTGCTGACTGGTCTGCTTGACATAAGGCTAGGTCGAGATGATATCAATTTACTCAGAGGGGAGGTTTAAAAAAACACACACACACACAAACATGTGTTTCATGAGAAGGTTAAAGATAGATAACCAGTCATTGAAAGTCCCTTTCTGTGGTGTTTTCCTATTCATGCATTTACAGAGATAAAGCTACACAACAGGCACATCGTGTGGAGAAGACCCCAAAAACTATCCGTGTAAGTTCACATAAATGTTAAATGTTATCTTTAAATTCTCCAATGGACAGCGCTTCACCATCAAACAGTACAACCTGCCATGACTCATGTGTGAATCCGAACCCAGAAGTACCAGAAATACTCTTTAATGTCATCTAACAGTGAGATTAATGCCATCCACACACCAAAACACTATCAAGGGTGCCAATATCTTCAGCGAGCATAAATCGGAGCCAACATCCATTTAATCCCATCCACACACCAAAAAACTATCAGGGGTGCCAATACTTTAATTTTCAGCGAACATAAATCGGAGCCAACGTCCATTTAATCCCATCCACAAACCAAAACACTATCAAGGTGCCAATATCTTCAGCGAGCATAAATCGGAGCCAACGTCCATTTAATCCCATCCACACACCAAGACACTATCAAGGGTGCCAATACTTTAATCTTCAGCGAGGATAAATCGGAGCCAACGTCCAATTAATGCCATCCACACACCAAAACACTATCCAGGGTGCCATGCATTTGAATATGACTGCCCCTCGAGCAAGATATCCACACCTACTTTTACATCATCGCACGGTTGGCCCCACCCACTTGCGCTCGGTCGCTGAAAACAGTTCAACCAACGTTGATGATTAATTCAAAGGCAAAGACGTTAGCCAATCATAGCAGTGGGTGGTTACATCGAAGTCTTAAAGGTAAAGGACACCAAAATCGATCGTTGTAGTCAGAGGGTCAGAGACAGCGTGGAAAAAGGTCATAAATGACTACATTTTGTATGTTTCTGTTGTGCAAAGAAACTTTACTAATACTATAATTACACGTCAGAAAAGATCATAAAAAATGTTTTAAAATAAAAAATAAGCATGTCACGACCCCTTTAAGTAAGTAGAACTCCGCCTGGGATGAGCAACAGGACAATGTTTAGGATGACCGCAGCAGAGCTTAGGTCCGAATCTACACGGACATTATGCACTGAATTTGGGGGAATTGCAAAAGGGAAGGAAAATACCGCTGAGGATAAATCACAAGTATAGAAAGTTCCAAGGATGACTCGAGCAGGTCTGTAGAGACGAGTGAGACGAGAGAAAGAGAGAAGCCACAACATTAGAGTTGTGTCAGTATCAGGCAAGAATTTCAACACTCTCTTCTTTATAGTCTTTATCACCTGCTGCATTTTTCTTCCCCTTTTTTTCCACCAGCTGCTACATTTTTTAGAAGAACATTTTTCACTATTCAGTCTCTTCGACCGAATAAATGTTTTTTTTGTGTGCGTTTTTTGACGGTCGGTCGAGACGTGATGCGGGATTGATGACACAAACGCACACAAAACGTTTCACAGTTGCATAAGATTCACATTTATTTGGTTTCAATTCCTAAAACATTCTACACATGCTTTCATAACACGTATGGGTCACATTTTTATTTGATTTAAAAAAAAAATTTCCACAGGTAGTTAAAGTAAGAGTAGATGAAAGAGGTCAGAGACGTAGCTTAGGAAAAGCACCTCAGACAGCACTCCTAAAACACGGGCTTGATATATACATGCTATTGCTGTGATCACGTGCCTGATCGTCGCGTCCCGATTCCTGAGCGAGTGAACGATCGAGTAGTGTGAAAGGCCAAACTTAGCAAAACATAGCTGCGTCCGAGTGTTACAGTGTTCACGAGAAATGTTCATGAGTCGATGTTCTGCAGTACGTTAGAGCCTACAGTATGTTGGTCAATAAGTCGTAGTAACTCCGAGTGTCCTTTTCTTTATTTAAAATATTTTATTTTTTTAAATGTTCCCCTTTGTCTTCTCTCCCTTTCTTAGAACTGGCTTAAATCATCAAAAAAAAATTCTCGCAAAAACTGTAAACACTGGAAATGTTGATGTTCCTGGCAGTTTGTCTAATTTTCACTGTCACATTGAACTTATACTTGGCGTCCATTTTTATTAGTTGCCTAGCAACAGTGTATTCATGAAATTATTCACTTAAACAGTGACCTTGTTGAAAGTTCCATCTGAACGCCCGCTATGTCCTGAAGATGATATATCATGTGTGTGTGTATATATATATCAGTTTTAAGGAGCGTGTCTATTCCCTGAGACAGCAGCTACACGCAGAACCTCCTCATCTACCTCCATTTGTATTTAATTTTTTTAGTATAAGCCCCAACATTCACCGTTGTGTCTTCCATTAAAGTTTCAAGTGTGTAAAACTGATAGCACTTTTGATAGTCTTATAAGGGCCAATCAGCATACCCGTAGCCATCAAATAAAAAGAAAAAGCTGATTGGCCAAAAAGTGTCACAGCATTATCAATGATTACAGTGGGTAAACAACGACACACACACGCAAAAAAAAACAACAAAAAAACAAAGCTTGTAAACAGCAGTCATCGAAATAACGTCAGCAATGACAAGAATTACATTCTTCAGGAAAAGAATTCACACCAAAAAATAAAAAAAATAACAATAACAAAAAAAAAAAATTCAAACAGTGTTTACAACATCAAATATAATACTGGTTAGTTTAAAGGACGATGTCATCATTGCACTGAGGAAAAACGGAAAAACCGAAGAGAACGGAGCGGAGAAAAATCCAGCGATCCGGCGTACGTTACTGAGGAAAACGCGCACGCATGCTGTTCCGAGCGACGCACACGGAAACCGATCTTGACGGTGCTATGAAACCAATAAATAGAGGTTTTTTTTTTCTTTAATGAAAGTACGCAACATGATGACACACACGACTAAAAATAAAGAGGTAGTTTCAGTGTAGAAATTGCAAAAAAGCGGGGGAGGGGAGGTGGGAGAGAGAGAGAGAGAGAAAAACGAGAATCAAAAACAATTCGTAAGGACAATTCAAAATATATATAAAAGAACTTCGGAAAGAAAAAAAAAACGTTTCGGAGGTCGGATAACGGTTTAAACGCACGTTAAAGAGTAAAAATCGTAGGCTTCGTTCGCAAGAGCGCTTCGTCTGAAAGGCCTATTGCGAACGGGAAATTCAATGCCGCTACACAATGCGATGCGATGCGATGCTTGTGGAGAATTTCGGAGCTCGGAATGAATCGCGAATGACCTCTCGTATCGAGTCCTAGCGATCGACAAAGACTCGGAGGTTACAAAGGGTCTTACAAAGGGGTCTAAGTAGAAGGGTCTGTATGGAGTGAAGTATCTCTGAATGAAAGAAGAAGAAGAAGAAGAAGAAGAAGAAGAAGAAAAAGAAATCTCTGCGCTTCAGAGAATCCTCACGAGGTTCGTGGACCCACGTCTCAACCTCAGCCGCCGGGCGGAATTAGTCGAATAGACCTCTGAGAGACGTGTTCAAGAGTTCGACAGCACTTAAAAGAAAAAGGCTGATGTGTGCTTACGTGTGTGTGTGTGTGTGTGTGTGTGTGTGTATACATGTGTATTTGTAGTCCAAGATGTCAAAAATGTTTCCAGGCTGAAGGAGTGTATTGCGTCTTGAACGAGCATCACGTACGCATTCATCGGCCCGGTCTCGTAGGAGCTACAATTTACACACACGTGCAGGGAAAAAAAGAAGAAAAAAAAAACAAGAAGAAGAAGAAGAAGAAGAAGAAAAAAAGAAAGTTCAGCATGACCTCTGATAATGAGACGCCAACACTGAGCACCGGAAAAAGTGATAGGCCTTCACCCTACACCACACACACCAAAAGCGTAAGGGGGTGAAAAAAAATGAAACATGGAATAAGGTATACAACGACAAAAAGACGAAAATAACAAAAAGACTGCAGTGATGAATGAAACTGCTTTTTTTTCATAAGTGAAAGTAATATAAAACGGTAAGATTTGGTCTACAGCCTACTAAACGGCGTATTAGTCTAATTATTCCAAGCATGTCCTTTTCCTCTTTTTTAACCCGTGCTTATCCCTGATTATTTTGTTCCGTAACCACTGAGGTGTAGCTGCGTTCGAGAGGCCTTGAGGTGGAGGACGGGGAGCCGGGCATCACCGAGCCACCCGTCTTCGCTGTGACCCTCTGCTCGTCATTGTCTGCTGCAAAAATATGTAAACATTACTCGACTTTTTCAGATTTTCTTTTTTTTTTTTTTTTTTTAAACCTCTCGACGATTTTTGGAATGTTTCAACTGTTTGGCTTAGCAACAAAACATCTCGGCGGTCCCAAGGACGCCGTTCTCGCTTAACCATCAGGTCTTCGGAGATTGATATTTAACATCATTTAAACTAACAAACGGCCTTCCGGGGGGGGGGAACAACAACAACAACAACTAACGAATGAAAAATAATCAACCCCTTTCTTTCTTGGATAAAAATGAAAAGTATTTTAAAAACACCAACAACAACAACCTACTACAAACTACAACCTTACTACACCTAGAAACCTACATCACTGTGATATCTGAGCTTGAGTGACGTCTTTAAACAAAAAAAAAGAAAAGAAAAAAAACGAAAAGAAAAAAAAAAGCCTGCTTTTTACATTGAACATTTATCTCATCTCATCATCACTTTCCACTAATGTTTCCCAAGATCCTGGGAGCTACAAGGCTAATAGCTAACAAGGAATGGAAGGCTATAGCCAGCAAGTTAACATCAGATTTTCCATCGTGATTTCTGACTCTATCACACACTGTTGATTAAAAAAAAAAAAAGAAAATAAAGAAAAGGAGGGACAAACGGACGTCACAATCGTAGTCGAATCGCCGCAGCTGGATCGTGTTCTTCCTCATCAGACTCTTCGAACGTCGTCATAAATTCTGCGGTTTTACGTGACTGTTTACGTATAAACCTTTTTCTTTTTTTTTAAGGTGAGTGTGTGATGGTTTAGAGGCTATAAGCTTTCCTTAACTGTGGAAGCAAAAATGATGACTTTCGACACTGAGAGTGTGTGACGGATTTTAGAGAGAGAGAGAGAGAGAGAGAGAGATCACCAAGGCTCTACCTGAGGTACATACATATATATATATATATATATATATATATACACACACATAGGTGAATCTCCAAAAATTTGGAGATCATGTAAAAGTTAGTTTTTTCCCGTAATTTCATTCGAAAAGTGGACTTTCGTATATTCTAGATTACACATAAAGTGAAATATTTCCAACTCTTTTTTTTTTGTTGTTTTAATCTCGATGATTACGGCTTACAGCTCACGGAAATCAAAAATCCGGTGTCTCAAAATATTCGAATAAAGAATTTATAATCCAGAAAAAAACAGGATTTATGATTTATGGTTGATTTATGCACTCATACTCGGTCGGGGCTTTAAATCTTTTGCATGAATTACTGCATCAATGCGGCGTGGCATGGAGGCGATCGGCCTGTGGCGTTGATTTGATAGCGGCCTTCAGCTCGTCTGTACTGTTGGGTCTGGTGTCTCTCATGATTCTCTATGGGGTTCAAGTCAAGCGAGTCGGCTGGTCAATCAAGCACAGTAACACCACGGTCAGCAAACCAGTTACTAGAAGTTTTGGCACTGTGGACAGGTGCCGAGTCCTGCTGGAAAAGGAAATCAGCATCTCCATAACGCTCGTCAGAAGATGGAAGCATGCAGTTCTCTAAAATCTCCTGGTAGACGCTGCATCGACTCTCGACTCGAGAAAACACAGTGGACCAACACCAGCAGATGACACGGCACCTCAAATCACACTGACTGTGGAAACTTCATAAAGCAACTGGGATCCTGCTCCTCTCCACTCTTCCTCCAGACTCTGGGACCTTGATTTCCAAATGAAATGAAGAATTTACTTTCATCTTCCCCGTGATTGTCGTTGTGCGTACTGAACCAGACTGAGAGATTAAAGGCTCAGGAAACCTTTGCAGGTGTTTTATAGTGAATTTGCTGATTAGAGCTCTTCTCAGGGCGACATTTCTGTATTATGAAATCTTTATTAGAATATTTTGAGATACTGGATTTTTCATTTCCATGAGTTGTAAGATTCATTACACATAAAGTGTGTAATGAATTTTTAATATATGAAAGTCACACTTTTTGAATTAAATCACAGGGGGAATAAATTAACTTTTCCATGATATTAAATTTTTTTGAGATGCACCTGTATATATATATACATATACACACACACAGGTATATATATATATATCTGTCTCTACAAGCAGCAGAAAGTGAACTATCTCCTAAACCCTGGCAGTGGGAACACATTCTGCGGTCGGACGAGCGAGCGTAAACTCTGCTGCGGAGTTTGTGCATTTGGCGTACGAGCAGCAGCGACCGTGTGCGGTGTACGTCAGTATACATTCAGCTCTGTCTGGTAATAAATAGAGAGGGGAGGGAAATTAAACGCATAAAATAGCTGCTAGTCACATTCATCGTTTTCTTTCTTTCTTTTCTTTCCGTGCGACACCTCCACCACCCTGAAAATCCCTGTCCCCATGTGCATCGTTAGGAGAGGTGAGGCGGGTGAGTGGAGGGTCTTTTTCGTTTAGTTGGCAGGGGCGGAGCCCTTCGTCGCGCAGGGGGAGGGGTTTGACCTGTAGGTGTTCAGGCTGGACTTACAGGAGTGCAGGACCGCCTTGAACAGCAGGGGGAGCTGCTCCAAAGGAACGTTTACCAACTTCCCTGCAAAAAGAAAAGAAAGAGAGAAATAGAGAGAAAGAGACAGAGAGAGAAAGATACCGAGAGACAGAGCGACAAAGAGAGAAAGAGACAGAGAGAGACAGAGAGACATAGAAAGAGACCAAGAGAAAGAGAAAGAGAGAGAGCGGCAAGAATTAAAGTATTGGCACCCTTGTCTCTGCTAATCGTAACTGCAGGCCAATGAACGAGCTCTTCAGCACCACACACACTTCAACGAGAAATTAGCTGCATGCCTTTTTTTCTTTTGATATGATTTGGTGGCTGAGGTGTTTAAATAAAGTGTACGGGCTAATGAGTTAGACTATAGATCTAACTGCACTTTTACAACCCGCTCTATTGCTAGAACGTCTCGAGAGATGACCTTGGGAAACCGTGCTGAGTAGTGAATAGATTACGAAGGGTTGAACATCTGCTGCTTACAACTCAGATACACCTGAATTCTGAAGTGTGTGTGTGTGTGTGTGTGTGTGTGTGTGTGTGTGTGTCTCTGTGTGTAAAGCCTTACCTGCGATGCAGCGTATTTCAGGAAGACACATCATGATCTCCGGGAAGCGTTTGGGTTGGTGAGGGTATTTGTACTCGGTGTAGTCCTGACACACGTACCAGTAACGCTTATTCAACTGCTCCAACTGTGCCACGTTAGTCAATCCCCGGATATCTACACACACACACACACACACACACACAAACCGTGAGAGAAAAAGAGAGAGAGAGCAAGAGAGAGAGAGTCCAACAGAAGGATGGAAAGACAGACAGACAAATAGACAGAACAGAGTGTGAGCAAGAAAGAGAGAGAGAGAGACACCATGAGAGAAATCGAAAGAGAAAGTGGCAGAAAGATAGAATATAGAAAGAAAGACAGAACATAGAGAAAGAGAGAGAGACAATATGGAGAGGAGAGGGACAGAGAGAGAAAGAAAGAGACAGAACAAAGAGAAAGAATAACTGATTACCCCCTTTATAAAGTGAATCCTGTAAATATCTCTACAATAAATACAAACAGTTCACACTGTTCAATTCAGTTCAGAGTTCAGTGTCCAGGTCAGTGTCCAGTTCAATTCAGTGTCCAGTTCAATTCAGTTCAGAGTTCAGTGTCCAGTTCAGTGTCCAGAGTTCAATTCAGTTCAGAGTTCAGTGTCCAGGTCAGTGTCCAGTTCAATTCAGTGTCCAGTTCAATTCAGTTCAGAGTTCAGTGTCCAGTTCAGTGTCCAGAGTTCAATTCAGTTCAGAGTTCAGTGTCCAGGTCGTTCCAGTTCAATTCAGTGTCCAGTTCAATTCAGTTCAGAGTTCAGTGTCCAGTTCAGTGTCCAGAGTACAATTCAGTTCAGAGTTCAGTGACCAGTACAATTCAGTGTCCAATTCAATTCAGTTCAGTGTCCAGTTCAGTGTCCAGTTCAATTCAGTTCAGTGTTCAGTGTCCAGTTCAGTGTCCAGTTCAGTGTCCAGTTCAATTCAATTCAGTGTCCAGTTCAGTGTCCAGTTCAATTCAGTTCAGTGTTCAGTGTCCAGTTCAGTGTCCAGTTCAATTCAGTTCAGTGTCCAGTTCAATTCAGTTCAGCGTTCAGTGTCCAGTTCAATTCAGTTCAGTGTTCAGTTCAGTGTCTAGTTAAATTCAGTTCAGTGTCCAGTTCAGTGTTCAGTTCAGTTCAGTATCCAGTTCAGTTCAGTGTCCAGTGTCCAGATCAATTCAGTTCAGTGTACAGTGTCCAGTTCAGTGTCCAGTACAATTCAGTTCAGTGTTCAGTGTCCAGTTCAGTTCAGTGTCCAGTACAATTCAGTTCAGTGTCCAGTTCAATTCAGTTCAGTGTTCAGTGTCCAGTTCAGTGTCCAGTTCAATTCAGTTCAGTGTACAGTGTCCAGTTCAGTGTCCAGTACAATTCAGTTCAGTGTTCAGTTCAGTTCAGTGTCCAGTACAATTCAGTTCAGTGTTCAGTGTCCAGTTCAGTTCAGTGTCCAGTACAATTCAGTTCAGTGTCCAGTTCAGTGTCCAGTTCAGTGTCCAGTTCAGTGTCCAGTTCAGTTCAGTGTTCAGTGTCCAGTTCAGTGTCCAGTTCAATTCAGAGCAGTATCCAGTTCAGTGTCCAGTTTAATTCAGTTCACTTCACTGTCCAGTTCAGTTCAGTGTTGAGTTCAGTGTTGAGTTCAGTGTTCAGTTTAGTTCAGTTTAGTTCAGTTCACTGTTCGGTGTCCAGTTCAGTTCAGTGTCCAGTTCAGTTCAGTGTCCAGTTCAGTTCAGTGTCCAGTTCAGTTCAGTTCACTGTTCGGTGTCCAGTTCAGTTCAGTGTTCAGTTCAGTGTTCAGTTCAGTGTTCAGTTCAGTGTTCAGTTCAGTGTTCAGTTCAGTGTTCAGTTCAGTGTTCAGTTCAGTGTTCAGTTCAGTGTTGTTATTTTAGCAATTGAATTTTCTGCATTTTCTCTTCAGAGTCCTTGAGAGATACAGTACAACTTGTTTCCATCACTGTTTGTTTTTCTTCAAAAAACAGCTAAAGACCCACCTTTTCCGTGAACACCTAACCAACTCCTAGAGAAGAAAAAAAAAAAAACCACACACACTGCACTTACACCTCGACTCTGTGCACTTTGCTTCCTCTGGTATTCAATTAATGGATCTTGTATAGTAGCACTACTTGTATTGTTCCCTGCTTGATATATCGCTTTGATTATTTGTAAGTCGCTTTGGATAAAAGCGTCTGCTAAGTGAATAAATGTAAATGTAAATGTAAGTGACACTACGATTAAAAAAAAAAAAAATAAATAAATAAATATATATATATATATATATATATATATATATATATATATATATATATATATATATATATATATATATATATATATATGTATATATATATATATATATATATATATATATATATGACAGACCTGCAGGGCCAAGAGACACTCTGACACAGGACACGACTGTTCCCATAATGCCTTGTGTTCTCTCTGTATCTCCACTACTACACTGTTCCCATAATGCCTTGTGTTCTCTCTGTATCTCCACTACTACACTGTTCCCATAATGCCTTGTGTTCTCTCTGTATCTCCACTACTACACTGTTCCCATAATGCCTTGTGTTCTCTCTGTATCTCTACTACTACACTGTTCCCATAATGCCTTGTGTTCTCTCTGTATCTCCACTACTACACTGTTCCCATAATGCCTTGTGTTCTCTCTGTATCTCTACTACTACACTGTTCCCATAATGCCTTGTGTTCTCTCTGTATCTCTATGACAACACCATTCCATTTAGCTAATGGCTAAAGCTAACAAGTTACTGCTGGTTACCTTGGTTGAGGAAGTTGATGGCCTTCATGCAAGCGTACTCTTCATTGCTGACCTTCAGCTGGTGGAACTTACGGAACAGATAGATCAGCTTCTCCATCACCTCCATGCCATCCTCGCTAAACCTGCACTCGCGTGTGCACACACACACGCACACACACACACACACACACACACACAGAGCTTTAATCAGTATAGTTCACCATTTCACTTTTTTTTTATATATGCTGTGTAGGTTTCTCTGTAACATTCCAGCTGAACAGGAACTATCAGAACAGGAAGTTTCAATCACACCATTAAATGCAACTCTAACGGGGTAAAAACTATGACGTCGTTCTTAAATGAATGAAAAAAAAAAACCATCGCTGACTGTTTTCCTACAACAGCACGACCCAAAGCGTATTCTGAAAGGGTACATGATGCTTCAAGTCATATGTCCCCCTGCCCAAACCCCCCGCCCACCCCAAATGTCGTCTTGATGATGTTGTCGCAATTTGCATCGTGGGCAGTAGAGGGCAGTAAAATTTCAAACAGCACCTTTAACCATTTTCTAACATAGTACTTTCAAATCCGAATTGTTCGAGGCCACAAAGAAGGTTTGTTTAGAGGTAATCACATTATGATGAAAACAAAACACTCTTCTTCTACCTAATTCACTCCCACGTTGACGGAGCAACAGCTGAGATTCGCCAAGTTTGTTGTTATTATTATGATTAATATTATTATTATTATTATTTCACTGAGCATAAGTTACAAATCAAATTAAAGCCCACAGCTCCCGTTCTCCCATCACGTAATTATTTAATCAAGCATCACCACGCTCTCCTCGTCTTTTTTTTTTTTTTGCTTTTTAATTTATTTGTTCCTGTAGTAAGCGTCGCTTATCGGGATCTGATTGCACGTTGGCTTTAATTACCCCGGCCTCTCTGAGCTCTCCTCCCTGATAGCGGGCCATCATTTTAATTGAGTGGCTGCTCGGGTAGAGCGGATGTTGCCCTCTGCCCGCTGTAAATCTACACTAGAGATCAAGAGGAAGCGGGACGAGGGTCGGCTGATTCCAGACTCATTTACACACACACACACACACACACGACAGATGCTGCTTGTGTTTCACTTGAGCACACACTGTGCTAGTCGCACACTGACGTACGAGTCGATCCCTGGAGAAAAGCCAAGTTTAACTCGAGTTCTCTTTAATATTCTAAAACAATATTCTTAATCCGCTCTGTGTGTTTGTGTGTGTGTGTGTGTGTGTGTGTGTACAAAATGAATCCGTTTAAATCCTCCCCAGTTTGATCATTACCAGTGCACGTTAATATCTCAGACGCGAGACGCAAGCCCGTCTGTTTTACATCCGAGACGAGAGAAAGACACAACAGCGCTTTTCTTCTCTCTCTGTGTCTTCACTCTTCCTCCTACACACACTTTCTCACACACACACAAACCTGTTTCCCTTCGCTCCACTCGCACGCGGATGCCTGCGGATACCTGAAGCGTGGAGAACAGGCCCGGCTGGAATGATTCATAGCCGCAAATGCGCGTCTCGGCGCAGACTTTTCTGCCCTTTACCCCGACTCTACCGAGATCAAACCCGGCGGACATGTTTACTCCGGGCGTCTCGCTAATCTCATCAATCCGATCCCATGAGACGCTGGAGACTCCTTCCATAAATTTGCTACTATAGAAATTATGACGTATTAGAATATAAGTAGAATACAGTGAGGGGAAAGAAGTATTTGATCCCCTGCTGATTTTCTACGTTTGCCCACTGACAGAGAAATGATCAGTCTATAATTTTAATGGTAGATTTATTTGAACAGTGAGAGACAGAATAACACCAAAAAAAATCCAGAAAAACGCATGTCAAAAATGTTATAAATTGATTTGCATTTTAATGAGGGAAATATGTATTTGACCCCCTCTCAATCAGAAAGATTTGGCTCCCAGGTGTCTTTTATACAGGTAAAGTGCTGAGATTAGGAGCACACTCTTAAAGGGAGTACTCCTAATCTCCGCTTGTTACCTGTATAAAACACCTGTCCACAGAAGCAATAAATCAATCAGATTCCAAACTCTTCACCATGGCCAAGACCAAAGAGCTCTCCAAGCATGTCAGGGACAAGATTGTAGACCTACACAAGTCTGGAATGGGCTACAAGACCATTGCCAAGCAGCTTGGTGAGAAGGTGACAACAGTTGGTGCGATTATTTGCAAATGGAAGGAACACAAAAGAACTGTCAATCTCCCTCGGCCTGGGGCTCCATGCAAGATCTCACCTTGTGGAGTTGCAATGATCATGAGAACAGTGAGGAATCAGCCCAGAACTACACGGGAGGATCTTGTCAATGATCTCAAGGCAGCTGGGACCATAGTCACCAAAAAACAATTGGTAACACACTACGCCGTGAAGGACTGAAATCCTGCAGCGCCCGCAAGGTCCGCTGCTCAAGAAAGCACATATACATGACCGTCTGAAGTTTGCCAATGAACATCTGAATGATTCAGAGGACAACTGGGTGAAAGTGTTGTGGTCAGATGAGACCCAAATGGAGCTCTTTGGCATCAACTCAACTCACCGTGTTTGGAGGAGGAGGAATGCTGCCTATGACCCCAAGAGCACCATCCCCACCGTCACACATGGAGGTGGAAACATTATGCTTTGGGGGTGTTTTTCTGATAAGGGGACAGGACAACTTCACTGTATCAAAGGGACGATGGACGGGGCCATGTACCGTCAAATCTTGGGTGAGAACCTC
The DNA here is from genome assembly GCA_012411365.1 of Ameiurus melas. Classification (NCBI taxonomy): domain Eukaryota; kingdom Metazoa; phylum Chordata; class Actinopteri; order Siluriformes; family Ictaluridae; genus Ameiurus; species Ameiurus melas. The sequence continues at coordinate 4,187,035 of CM022780.1, read as the reverse complement.
CTTCCCTCAGCCAGGGCATTGAAAATGGGTCGTGGATGGGTATTCCACCAAGTACTAAGTCATGTTTTGCAGAGGGGGTCAAATACATATTTCCCCTCATTAAAATGCAAATCAATTTAGAACATTTTTGACATGCGTTTTTCTGGATTTTTTTTGTTGTTATTCTGTCTCTCACTGTTCAAATAAACCTACCATTAAAATTATAGACTGATAATTTCTTTTTCAGTGGGCAAACGTACAAAATCAGCAGGGGATCAAATACTTTTTTCCCCTCACTGTATGAGCGCGTTAATTTAAG
>CM022780.1:4151737-4181737 GCA_012411365.1 Ameiurus melas | reverse complement strand
CCAGAGACGAGATGGACGAAGAGATATACATTTAGGTCGTGATCACATCTTGAATCCGCACTTCCATTCGAGAAGCTGTTTTTAATAAATATAAGCTCTAAATAGTATCAAAAGCTCCAAATCACTTGAGAACCTTACGGTCATTTCATTTCAATCATCACCCTGATTTCTCTCAATGCGCACGTCTCGGTGCAGCATGTCTCTTTATACACTTTCTACACAAAATCTCAAATTAAAAAAATAAAGGAATAAAATGTTTTAGATCACACACACACACACACACACACACACACACAAAAACGCTTTTTAAAAACGCCAAAAACGTTCCAAACCTCCTAAAATCAGCTGCATCGCACAACAGTCCTCAACTGCGGCAGTTTTCTCAGACACACTGATATAAAGTGAATTTTTCTAGCCGTTTTAGACCCGAATATGAACTATTTTTGTTTCCAACCGCATTGAAAGATTATATGTTATGTGTAGATATGTAGAAAAGGTCAAAATTCACCCAAAATGTTAATGATAATAATTAGAGATGCCCCGATTATAAAGGCTATTTTCCTTGCTACCGATGTTTTTAAACATCCGATGACCGGGGCCGATTATATCCTGTCAATAAAAAGAGGGCGGGAAAACACACAAATTTCATGCCGTGTGTACGGCAGATGTCTCGTGTGTGGAATGACGACAAAACTGCATGCAGTGTGTAATCTCTGTAATCTCTGCAGCGATGACACTCTACACCGGACGCCGCGGCACTGAAGCGGGAGTTTCGCCGTCGAGTCGAATTGATTTCTTTTTACCCGCGCGGCCCGCTCGCCCCCGTGCTGAAATAAAGCGCCAGTACACTGGTGAAAGATTCAAAAGAAGACGAGTTGACGAAGTATATATTGCACAGAAAAAATCTATTTATAGAGTAGAGTATTTCATATCCAGTTAATATTAATATATCAAGAAGCTGATATTACACATGACCGGTTTGATGTTCAGTGATGAAGTAGAAATGCTCGTGTTTGTGGGGAGTGAATGTGAAGCCTAACGGGAGGTTTTTTACAGAATTGAGTTCATGTGTTCATGTTAATTAGTCACGTGTTTTTGATTGATGAGACCAGTTACTGTGAAACAGCGTGTTGAAATGGAGAGAGTAAAGGTTTTATTCGCATTTCTTTCAGAATTCTTATAAATATCCATTTATAAGAAGGCATAAAAGGCAGAACTTCCGGTATCGGCTGATATCGCTCTGAATAATCGCTTATCGGTAAGAGAAATGTAGTATCGGTGCATCTCTAATAACAATGTAAAGTTTAAATTGGTGCATTCGATCGAAAGCCTAGCGTTTAGTTGAACGGTATTTGACTGCGTTTGAGGAGGTGGATGATACGGCAAAAAAAATCGTATCGCGATACTAATATATCATATCGCGATACCTGAAGATATTGTCGTGTGCTGTTTGGAAAAATGATGCAACTGGGATCGAAAAAATCCTTTACAAAACCCAATGAAATGCCGGGAGATATGATGATTATAATATGGATATCGTGATACACCGCCAGTTTTCATACATATCGAAGGGATCAGGAGATCTATCTATAACGCCACAGAAGATTTGTATTTTTTTTTACAGTCTGATTGTTTAGAATCTTTTTCAGCAATTATTTCAAATAATGCATTAAGATCAGTGATGCATAACGTGCTTAAGTGTCGTGATCCGGTATACATGCTGTGGGGAATGACGACGCACTTGTGATGTCATTGATCCCAATTTCAATACGTTATGACTGATCGAAGTGTTATACGGTATAAAAAGAGAAGTGTTTTTTGTTTTTTTTTAGCTATTATTGTGTAGCTATAAGTGATGACAGACTTAAGACGCTCTCTCACTCTCTCTCTCTCTCGCTCTCTCGATGCGGTTTCGGGTCTCACCTTTCCTGTTCATGCCCATCTGTAGACACTTGAGCAGGCGGCAGTACTGGCAGCGGTTGCGCTGCTTGCGTGACATCTCGCAGTTTTTGTCACGGCTGCAGCGGTACACGCGCTTGTTGCAGATGCTGCGCTTGAAGAAGCCCTTGCAGCCCTCGCAGGAAATAATGCCATAGTGCAGTCCGGTGGCGCGGTCTCCGCAGATGAGACAGGAGCGCTGCTCAGCCTGGTCATCTACTGCACACACACACACACACACACACACACACACACACACACACACACCACAGAGGAGGGAAGAAATAGGGTTAGCGCTCTACCTGCAACCGAGTCACAGCTAATGAAGCCACAGCGGGTCACACACACGCACACGCACACACACACACACGCTGCATGACTAAACGATGCTGATGCAGGAGCCACGTCTCTCTCACTGTGACTTGCCGCAGTGTCAGCTTTCAATCCTGTCCGGGTTTCACCGCTGTTACGACCCAGTCACGTGTAAGGTTACGTTTACTCCCTCTACCTGCTCCAGCTACACACACACACAAAATTACTGACACACTACACTGAAAGGGGGGGGGGGGTTAATATAAGAGGAAAAACATAGACTTAAAAAGAAAACACCCATAAGAATCCATGAGGGTAAAAATAGTTTATTAATATGTTTTATTTCAAACGGAGAAATATGGAGATTGTAGAAAAATCGTAGAAAGAGATCCAGTAGAATGAATCCAAGAAATCGAAAAAGAAAGAAATAAGAAGCCACACACACTGCGCGCACGTCTTTCAGCGAGGCCTTGAGCAGATGGCTGAGTGCTGTGGGGACGCTGCGTGGCGTGTTGCCGAGGAGGAACGTGCCGGCTCACGGACGCTCTCTCACACCCGAACGGGTAGGACGAGGGTTCAAACTCTGAGCGGCGGAAACGCGAGCCCTGCCTCGCTCACTTCCGAGTGCTTTCGACCACCCACGCCGAGTCTCGGGACGGCTCGGATGCACGCGCCGCTCTGAAGAAGTCGTTATCTCGGAGAAACGATCGAGACGTATTATCGGGGGGGCATTCGAGAGATGTCGAGGAACCACTGTAGCGCAATGGAGAGTTCAGATTTGATGAAAGAAAAATTCAGACAGTAAACATGAAAACGAGAGAGAGAGAGAGAGAGAGAGAGAGAGAGAGAGAGAGAGAAGGAAAAGGCTGCAGTTGCTGGAGAATGCAGTGGGGTCAACTGCCGGGGCTGGGGGGCTATTAACGAAGAGTTCAAGTCATAAAAGCAGGGTCATGGCCCAGAGGCTTTTCTCCTTCCGTATGAGAGGGAGTTCCTCGGGCCTGTCGTTACAGCGGAGTCAAGAACAGGCCATTCAAACCATCTGACATGCCATTTACTCTTGTGTGAGACAGTACGATTACAGTGGCTCTGAAAAGCCCTGCTGCATGGCTTTCTCTTTTGTAAGCGCACCGGCCTCCTCTGGGTCAGCAGTGCGCGTGAGATAGCGGGGCTGAGTGCTGGAAAGGGTCTCGGCCATTCTTTCCCTCTCTGCGCATGCTGTTTAGGCCGGGGTTTTTCTTACCACGAGTGAGGAAGGAGTTTAGCTACCTGTGAGGCCACTAGGAACTAATCTCTCCTGCCTCCCTCTCGAAGTTAAATGAAGAAAAAAAACCAAAAAAACAAAAAACAAGCCTTTCCAGCGTATTACCATGTCAATGCGTGGGGCTTTGAGATGCCTGAGGCGTGCTGAGCGAGAGCTTTAGCGTACTGTACCGGCCCTGCAGGAGCCGCCGGGATCCAGCCACACAAAGCATGATGGATTAGGCTTAAGCTGCTCGGTAGGCTTTTCCTTTTTTCATTTCCACCACATCGACCCCTCCGTGGAAATAGAAACAGTGACGGATAAAGCGCAGCGCCGCGTGGGGCTTTACATATGCGACGCTTACAGTCTAAATAAGTCCATGTGGCAGCTTTACTGCTGTTCGGATCGAAATGAGACGTTTGACATTCCAGCAAAAAACAGACACGCCGGGAAAAGAAACATTGTAGAAGATTGTAAAAACGCAATCTGTTAAAAATATGGAGGATACCCATGATACTCTGGGGCAAAAAAAATGAAATAATCACGACGTGTCCAAAAGAGATGTTATTTTCCTCCGGAGGTCACCGCTGATACACGTCCTGATCACACAAAAACGGCGGGACACTGATGTGCGTAGAACGCGCCGTGCGCGGTTTCCTAAGCGACGCGTTGCCGTTGACGAGACACGTGAATCTAAACAGGAGTAAACAAACCGTTAACGAAAAGACAGCCATGTCTTAAGCAGCGTTTTGGTCACGTGACGCAGAAACCGCCGTAGATTTGGACTCGTTATACAAATAAATAAATAAATATTAACGAATAAATGTGTCACTTACGGCATGATACAAATTAGACTCCCAGTCAGGCTCAAATGCTCAACAATATCGGAGTATGTCTTTATAATAATAAACCCTATTGAAATACACGTAGATATTTTTGCAGGGTGCGTAAGTATTCACACCCTTGAATATTTGTGTCGTTTTTGAAGTAAAAACCGGGATCGTGTCATACGTAAAACCAACTGAGACGGGAAGGAGATTCCGCATGGCGAGCGTGATTATTCATGCGAACGTCGTAACTGCAGACGTATTCACACCCAATGCTTTAAAATCAATAAATAAATATAGATACAACACTGTATGTGTTTGTGTTCAGTCTGTAGCACTTAATAGCACGTGTAAAATCTTCATGCACGTGATTAAACACCCGAACGTGTAATAAACGTGTTATAAATGCCGTGTGGCTGTTTGAAGCGCCCGTGTTAGTTTCTTTGTCATTGAAAGGAGGAGTCCAGATGTTTTACAGTAACATTGACTTCCCTCCTTCTGCAGACCATTTGCCTGGTTCTTACAGCGCGAGTAGTGTTATGCAGGACGCATTCGTCGTCGTAAATTATCGGCCAGCCGACGCGAAATGGCCGACTTCCTAGGGCGAGAGAGCGCCGCTCCCGACGCCGGCTTCCATTATTCACACGTCGGTCCTCTTTGATTGGCCAAATTTGTCGCCCCTCTCTTTCAAGTGCATGGCCACCGTATAAACCTGGAGTTCCCTCACACCTTCACCCACTTGATCCCACAGCGTCACCTCACGAGGCCCGCCTCCGTCTCAGGCTGCCCTGTCACTCACACACACACACACACACACACACACACAAATGCAAAAATTTCCAGTTTGTCATGACATAGATTTCTTTTCTTGAAAAAAGTTTAGTCCTTGTTCAAAGTCAGCACTAGTTGTTGCTTTTTTTTTAGGACACAGGAACAATTGTCCCGTCCCCCAAACACACACACACACACACACACACACAAACACACACACACACACAGCAGGTTTTGCACTAGGAAGGGAGAGGGAATGCAAAAGGCAGCATTCAGTCTCATCTTGAATCCTTTGCCTTGGGCTGTATATCCCTCCCTCCACACACACACACACACACACACACACACACACACACACACACACACACACACACACACACACAGAGACCCCCTATTGGCTCTATTAAATTGTGCATTGTTAGCCAGAGGTCAGGCCTGGTTTCACTCCAAACTTCAGCGGGCGCGGGAGTTGCCAGATCAGTGCCTTTTAAACGCTGCTGCTGAACATCAGCTGTTCGTGTTTCCGATAAGCACACACACACACACAGAGTACTGTACACACTATACACACCAGCGAGGTGGACTGCATCATCAGTGTCTTCCACATACATTCTCCGAACCTTCATGAAGTCAGCTGTAGCTACGCCGGGCGCTCTTCGTAGATTACATTCATCGTTTTATTAACGTATTATATCGTTATAAGTTGCAGTAGATTGGTGTAACTAAAGAACTGTTTCGTTTGAATTTACATACACAATATAGGCTTAAAGGTAAAAATTAACAATGAAAGAAAGACCCGGGGTTAATTTGGGGGATTATTTATAATCATAAACAGGAAGAAAGCTATTTAAAGCTTTAATCTGAGACCTTCTGCATGTTAAATCTCTCCATTTTACCTCAAAGTCCATCTTTAAATCTTTACTAATAACATAAAGGTACGCTCTACCAACATTTCTCGGTGAACAATACGTCTTAAAGGTATAAAAAGTGCACATTTGATGCTACTTCCATAGTTTAGTTTAAAAAAAAAAAAAAGCTCATCATACGAATACTAACACAGCTACAAGGAGGAGGAAGATACCATTGTTACTACTGAAGGGGGGGAGGTTTATGCTAATGTACATTCATTTCGGAGGATGGGAAGACGTAGGATGTGGGAGGGTGGTTAGAAAATGGAGGATGGGTTCAGAGAGATAGAAAGATAGCAGCGGAGATGGAAAGAGTGGGAAAGGATTTGTGTTGTCTTTGCGTTAGAATTAAACTAGTTTAGCGTTCCAGCTCTGCTGTACTTTTCCGCTCGTTCAGGGGGAGGGGCAAGGGTAATAAACCGGGCGGTGGGGTCGTACGCTTATCTTTCTCCTGGAAATGTGCATACACCTTTAAGAAAATGATTTAAAAAGGTGCATAATTACGTTAAAAGCTTTAAACGTACACTTAAAAAGGTACCGTTTTTTTTCAGTTTTTCCCTCAGACTGCCCCAAAGCTAAAGCAGGAATGAATGCGGAGGATTGCATAAGAAAGCCCTCGACTTCCTCCCCCTCCGAGTCCTGAAGCCGTCTCGGTTTCTCTCATTAGCATTTGTTAATGAAGGCAGCTGCTTTTGGTTCTTCAGCTACCACCGTGCTTGCATACGTATAGTGCTGTGAGGAAAAAGTATTTGCCCCTTCTTTCAGACTCCCCTCATTTCCCTCACGCTCGTCACACTGAACGCTTTCAAATCTTTGGAATAAACACAAACTTTGTGTTGAAAGGAGAGCTCTGTGGTTAATACGAGAGCATCTCGACACGTTTCGGATGTTGCGATTTGCTCCGTCGTGTACGTGTGTGCATCCTAAACAGGGTTAATAAACATTAACCTGCTTACTAGAGGAAATTTTTTTTTTTAAAGGACGTTTTCACAGCACTGTAAGTAGGGCCTAGGTCGTTTAAAACGTCCGGCTCATCAGCAAGCCTGGTTGCTTGAAAACCCTGCTCTTATTCACACCAAAGGTGGGTTCGGGTTTTACGAATACTGAACAGCTGTAAAACCCGTACTTAACATTAACGTAGCGCTCAACATGGTGGCTTAGCTTAACGAGCTAGCATAAGAAGCATCAAGGCTAAGAGCGAAGCCAGAACGGACTCTCTCTGCCATGAAGAGTGTGTTCAGTTCCGAGTGTGTGTGTTATTTCTGCCTGTTTGGACCTCATGTAGCTATTATAGTCCTGATCGATACGTGAGATACGTGCAAACATCACAAGATCGCCCTCGACTCTATTGATCAGCCATCAGAGAGATAACCTCGGCTTTAATCCTCCACACCGTCTTGCTAAACCTCTCCTTCTTATCTCCAACACGAGCTATGCCATACCACACGCTTTGATCTGAGGCCTTGGAATTTCAGTTGTTGTTTTTTTTTTAACTAAAGATTGCAGGATAAACAGAGAGAGAGAGAGAGAGAGAGAGAGAGAGAGAGAGAGATTTATATGAAGGCCAAAGTCTGGATGTTTTCCACAAACAAGCACAATCCCAAGGTTTTGGAAGGTTGGTGTGAAATGCGATGTGTGTGTGTGATTGTAATACACAATTACAGCGCTTTGGGCTTGAAAATGGGAAAAATCCCTGGGAATTTTCTTTTTTACGTTAAAGTGATGTTGGGTGTTATTATTTGCTAGGTCACATGATAATGGAGATCCCTATAGTTACGATTAACTGCTACTATAATATCGAACTAAATATTATCTTGAATCTGATGCTTTTAAATTGATCTTGCTCTCATTTCTTACAGACTAAAGCACAATAACAACAACAACAAAAAAAAGCAAACAAAAACAAATATAAACACTGCTTGAACGAGCAAAATAAAGGTCCATACAAAACGAACACGGCTGGGCGGTTACGACGATGCGATATCAATATTGTGATAAATTAATTCGCAATAATTCGTGTCTTTTCAGAGATATTGTGGATATTTTCCCCCGCTCTGTGCTGGTGTTATTTCTGTAGGATTTAAATAAAGTATCGCGAACTTTAAGCTGTTTATTCAGTGATTGATCGACTGGTCTATTTATTTATTTATTTATTTATTTAACTCTACTGTCCAAACCTATGTCTCGTGATACGTATCGGGTATCGTAGAACTCCCTTGGAGTACCATGATGTGATACTTTTGCCGAATCGCTCACCCTTACGGTCAACGTTTATTATTCTATTGCGCCAAGGCCGATATCAGTATCATTTCAAACCAGGAATAAGTCGTCGGTTTTGTCTGATTACAAGAGTCAGGAATAGGAAGGAAAAAAAAAAACCCAAAGGGTGCTAATAATTAAAAGCGCATTATTTCCCTGATATGCCTAATATGGAAATGATTCCGTTATATTCACGTATTATTACATGAATTGAGAGGAGATACAGTTTCCTGGTTTAGGAGTAAACCTTTTCGTTTCGGTCGAGTGTGTGACGTTACACGTTAGAAACGAAGGCAACCTGAGCTACAGAGACGGGGGAAAAAAAGAGGCTCGTGTTCACGTGTTCAAAAGCACGATCCACCGATGATGTCAAAATAGTGCCTTTTTTGCTCTACAGGGCTATCGGATGTGTGTGTGCTGTGTGGAATGTGTGTGTGATTTCATTTCAAAAGACGCAATGGTAAAGGTGTGTGTGCGCGCGCGTGTGTGTGTGTGTGTGTGATCCAGCATAAATGGCTATCAGCGTGCATGGGTTTGCTATCTCACGTCAACCTTGTTTTACAGACCTTTACAGCTATTGATCCACACACACAAGTTTGAGTCCCTTCCCCCATAAGTATGCACACACACACACACACACACACACACACACACACAGAGAGAGAGAAAGAGCAAGATCAGCCTACACAGCACCCCCTCACCACTCAGTCCACCCACAGATGCTGCTGAGAGGTGACTTCCTGCCTGGAAGAGTGACGGATGAGAGGGAGAAATGGAAAAATGAAAAAGAGGAGAGAAAGAGAGAGAGAGAGAGAGGTTTGGGGGGGGGGGGATTTTCATGAACCCTGAGAGATCTTCATCCCCTCCCTCCTGTTGGTAACAATAACACAGGAGTAGGGCAGGGGCAGCACGCTCAATAGGATTAGCAGTGGAGGTGGGGCTTTGTACAGTAGGGGCTTTTGAAACAAACACACACACAAAATGGTGTTTTCGCATAGCGCCCTCAGTCATATCCAGCCATGACTGACGCCATTTTAATTCAACTGTCTTCCACCGCTTTAAACTGAGAGAGCTTTATTCCAGAAAAATCCGCCAAAAAAAAAGTATAAATAAATAAATAAACAATTAAAAGATACAATCGACAATTTTGCAACATTCCCATAAAGGTTCCTTCAAAGACCTCCTGAGAGCGCTAAAGCTCGTGCAGCGTGTGGCCGCGTTATAATCCCACCAAACGGACGAAAGAAAAACACCGGCGGGAGCGAAGCACACTTCACACCTCGTATCGCGGCGTGACGATATCGCCACATCGGATCCCTGCGAGGAAGCTGCCGATTAGCATAAAACTAACATTCGCACGTTCGGGAAGCTAATATCACGTCAGAGGACGGACGAGCGCGAGGACGTTAATGATTAAGGGTTGGGGTTAGAGGGAAAAGGCACGGGGGGAATCACAACGCACGACGGGAATGTGCGAGGCTAAAACAGAGTTCCGTGAATACATTTCCATCGAGCGTTCAAAATAAACAACGGAGAAACCACCAACGTTTTGAACGGGCGGACGATCGGCTTCTCGTTGCGATTTCTTTTTTGCGAGGGTTTTTTTTTTTTTTTTTGTTCTGGAGCTGAGCAAATGTTACGACGCTGGTTTTATGATCAGCTGAGGAGGAACTGAAGTCAAAGTGATAAAACCCAGGAGGAATGAGGGGTGAAGTTTGGGCTACAGTAGGAGGGAGGGCAGAAGGGGGAGGTGTGCTGTGTGTGTGTGTGTGTGTGTGTGTGTGTGTGGGTCGGGGGTGTTTTTTTTTAACCAGATGAGCGCCAGGTCCTGCTGACCCCCGCTCCTCATTCCTCGTTGCATGAACAAAGCTGCACTGAAAACCTTTTCCAGATGGGATGCAGCTTGCATTCCACACAGCAAACACACACACACACACACACACACACACAAATAAATAAACACCTAACGTCACGCGTGCTGCATCATGAAACACGGCCATCACTCAAAACCACTATGACCTTCATGCTATTAGCATTACAGCGCATCCACCGCAGATGTTTTCTCATCTCTTTACATCATTACTGCAGCTGTTTACATTTCCATCTGTTATGTAATACCTCTGACCATCTCTCTCTCTCTCTTTCTCTCTCACACACACACACACACACACACACACACAGTACCAGGCCTGTAATACCTTATCATGACTGTAACACCAATTAAAAGAGTTCTTACTCATATACTCAGTGCTATATAAAGAGAACACTGCACCTTTGATCATCACACACACACACTCGCATTTCTCAACACGCGTTTCTTATTTCCGCCGTCTTTTAAACCTCAGCGCGTCATCTGCGACACGCGTACAGCGGCGAGATTTTTTACACGTCCGCCGTTAACAAGGGAGGAAAAAAAAGAAGAAGAAGAAGAAGAAGAAAAAAACCGCGAAAGCAACGGCGTGAGCTCACTCGTTCTGTCCTTCTTTCCGTTTCGTCCATCTCACCTTCCCATGAATCCATCTCATGTCTCTCCTGCCATTCAGTCATACGTGTATCCGCGTCGGGAATGGCTTAGGCCTCATGACGCTCGCTCTTCTCTCCCTCTCGGTCCGTCTTCTTGTCTTTCCCCTCTCCTGCTGTCCTCTCCAATCCTCTCCTCTCTTGTCCTCTCAGCTCCTTCTGGCTCTGATCCTCCTCCTCCCGGTCGAGCCTGCTGGTCACTTTCAGCTCGGTCACATGACCGCCGAGTTCAGGCCCCAGGGGTCATGGCATGGCCAGAGGGCCAATGACGTTGTGGGGGGTTATCTGAGTGGAACTGATAGCCCTATTCCCCCCACCCACCCTTCCCTGCTGCAGAACAATACAGGGCCTCCTCCCTTTTTTCTTTCTCTCCTGAAGTGCGCAGCCAGGCAGAGGTCGATCCCTCACACAAAATGCCCAAGGATCCCGTCCCTGAACCCACAACCGCTTCGTAGCCTACATCATCGTAAGTAGAACTGGACACCAGACTCACTTCATAGCGGTAGCCGCATGCAAGAAGGGCCGCATCTTGCTATTGACCCCCCACCCCCCCACGTCCTCCTCCTCCTCCTCCTCCTCCTCCTCTTCCCCACTGCTACACATAAGAAGCTTTTCACATTCAAATGCAACAGGAGAGTCAGAGAAGGGAGGAGGAGGAGGAGGAGGACAGGAGTAGAGCTGGACTTTGTCACGCAGAGGTGGAGGAGAAGGAAGGGGGGGGGTGTGTGTGTGTAGTAGAACTCGAGTATGAATGAGAGGTTCAAGTTTCTGCTGCAGCTGTCCACCCGTGCCTGAGCTTGGCCCTCCAGATACGCCGGACACCCAAGCTGAGAGCGCTTAATTACAGAAGAAGAGCTCAGGACGCTCGAGCAAGCTGTGCCCAAGTTTCCAAACATTACGCCGCTCATACTGAATAAATGAGCAAAAATGTCAAAAGGATGACTATGGAGGACGGAGAAGATAGAGGCTGGTGATATGGTAACATTTCATGGAAAGATCCCCCCCCCCACATAGATACAAAATAAATGACTGGCAGTATTAAAACAACTACAAGTGTTCGCCTTTCGCTAAGAAACGATGAAAAACATTAACGGCGTTAAAAAGAAAAAAGAGTCAACCTCGACTCTTTGGAGTCGATTCTATGCTCTGAACGTGATTCGTCTCGAGTGTTTCAGTTCAATTTATTTCATTTTCCTTAATCAGCTGCTTCAGTGAAATCTGATATCATAATACAATTATAATACACGATCATAATACACCGTTACTCTTCCTTTATCAAGTGGCTCATTCGAAATTTTACCCCCCAAAAAAACCAACGTATTTTCGTATTACAAATGTTTCATTTATCTTCTTGCTTTGAATCGTTACATAAAAATATCTGCAGTCATATATGGATATATAGATATGTATGTGTGTGTGTGTATATATATAGATATATTTTAGGGCGGCTCTTCAGGAGAACTGAGTGCAGTGTAGAAAAAGTCGAATGGCGAAACAGCGAGATCAGGGATGATGGATGTTAAAAGACATTCTAAAATTCAAAAAAAAATATATATATATAAAAAAGGTTGAGCGTGGCCGATGTTCTCGTGTACTTGTTCTCGAGAAGTGCGAGTTAAAGAATATATAAATCAATCAATCAAATGTACACAAAATCCTCTTTTTTACCCCAGAGGAGGTAAAGGCTTCGATCAGCCAAGACATGTTTGGTGTCTGATGTTCCGAGCTTTCTCGAAGAACCGTTCTTGAAATCTTTTCAGAATCAGAAACTGCTTTTTAAACTCCAGCGTCTCCGGGCACGTTCTCCTGACAACTCTTATCTTTCGGATCTTGTCTCAGGGCTCAGATTCTCTCCTGAAAAAACTTCAAGCTCTTACTGAGCTTCACAGGACTATGAAGTCTGGCAGAATGGACCCCAAAAACCTGTACGTGTGTGTGTGTGTGTGTGTGTGTGTGTGTTAGACACGTGCTGATTACTCCAACAGCTCTGTATTGGTATTGCAGACACTTCACAAAGTCGCCACTAGGCGGTGTGTGTGTGTGTATTTACAAAATCTATAGATGTGTATCGATCAACAAAAAGGTCTTAGTGGCTCGATTATCACCATGAAATCGATTATATTCCGACAAACTTTCCAGCGGAGCGTCTTATTCTTCTTACGCCACAATAACTTGCCATTAAGTAACACCGGGTTGTACTTTTTATCCGTTTATAGTTGCTTAAACGGAACGAGTTTAGATGATAAAGCAGTCAGTGGTTCGACTGTTTGAAACGAGGGTCGAATGAGACTTCTGTCTGCATCTGAGCCGCTGTTCAGATATGGACGCTCGGACATGAGGACGTGACCTGCGTTTGTTCAGCTGCTCTGACATTCATTTGCTGGAGCGAAGAGCTTTGTGTGGAGATTCCAAAATCCTGCGCAATCCCAGCAGATCGGCGAGCCTGCGTTGTGAAATGACTGAGGGAGCTGACTGGAACTACGGCGATTGAAACAATCAAAGCGTCGTTTCTTAAAAAAAAAAAAAAAAAAAAAAAAAAAAAAAAAAAAAAACGAAATAATCAGGCGCTTTGACTACAGGGTCAAAGATGACAGAAGTACACAGCATTTCCTGTCACTGTGTGTGTGTGTGTGTGTGTGTGTGTGTGTGTGTGTGTGTTCAGGGCGGGGTCAGTGCTAGGTTATCTGCGCATGTCGCTGAGCTCATCAGCATCATGGTTTGTGCAGAGATGATCAAACACAGTGATATGTGATGTGCACAATTAGAAAAAGCACCTCTCTCTCTCTTACACACACACACACACACACACACACACACACACAGAGAGTGTTTAAGATTATTCATCACAACGTGCTAGAGATAGTAACAGAGACAGCAACAGAAGGACAGACACAGAAAGAGATAGAGAGACACACAGAGAAAGAGACAGAAGGACAGACACAGAAAGAGATAGAGAGACATACAGAGAAAGAGACAGAAGGACAGACACAGAAAGAGATAGAGAGACATACAGAGAAAGAGACAGAAGGACAGACACAGAAAGAGATAGACACACAGAGACAGCGACAGAAGGACAGACACAGAAAGAGATAGAGAGACACACAGAGAAAGAGATAGAGAGACACACAGAGAAAGAGACAGAAGGACAGACACAGAAAGAGATAGAGAGACACACAGAGAAAGAGATAGAGAGACACACAGAGAAAGAGACAGAAGGACAGACACAGAAAGAGATAGAGTGACACACAGAGATAGAGAGACACACAGAGAGAGCGACAGAAGGACAGACACAGAAAGAGATAGAGACATACAGAGAAAGAGACAGAAGGACAGACACAGAAAGAGATAGAGACATACAGAGAAAGAGACAGAAGGACAGACACAGAAAGAGATAGACACACAGAGACAGCGACAGAAGGACAGACACAGAAAGAGATAGAGAGACACACAGAGAAAGAGATAGAGAGACACACAGAGAAAGAGACAGAAGGACAGACACAGAAAGAGATAGAGAGACACACAGAGAAAGAGATAGAGAGACACACAGAGAAAGAGACAGAAGGACAGACACAGAAAGAGATAGAGTGACACACAGAGATAGAGAGACACACAGAGAGAGCGACAGAAGGACAGACACAGAAAGAGATAGAGACATACAGAGAAAGAGACAGAAGGACAGACACAGAAAGAGATAGACACACAGAGACAGCGACAGAAGGACAGACACAGAAAGAGATAGAGAGACACACAGAGAAAGAGATAGAGAGACACACAGAGAAAGAGATAGACACACAGAGAAAGAGATAGAGAGACACACAGAGAGAGCGACAGAAGGACAGACACAGAAAGAGATAGAGAGGCACACAGTGAAAGAGACAGTGAGACACAGAAAGAGATAGAGAGACACACGGAGAAAGAGACAGTGAGACACAGAAAGAGACAGATAGTAAGAGAGACAGGAGACACAAAGGGATAGAGACACAGAAAGAGAGAGAGGTAGAGACACACAGAAAGAGAGAGACAAAGAGACACGGGCACAGAAAGATAGCGAGAGACACACACAGGCACAGAAAGAGAGTGAGAGAGACAGAAAAAGAGAGAGACTCAGAAAGAGATAGAGACACAGACAGAAAGAGAGATAAAACAGAGACAGAATGAGAGAAAGAGAGCGAGTGAGAGGAAGACAGAAAGTGAGACTGAACGAGAGAGAGACACAGAAAGAGAGACACCGGAAGAGGCAGAGATAAGAGTTATCCTACTAATACACGTGCAGAGAGAGAGAGAGAGAGAGAGAAGAAAGAGAGAGAGAGTGTATGGGATTGCAGTGATTGCTGCTGTGCCACAAGCACACAACGTCGCACTGCACTGCCCCAAAATGACCAGCAGATGGCAGCAAAAAACAACATGAATCAGAACCGCAACGTTTGCGAGAAATCAGTCACTAAACAGAGTTCAGGACAAAATAAAGCAGACATCTGTTTCCACAGATGTTCCTTCATTACCACAAGTAACAAAACGGCCAAACAGTGTTCACAGAGTAAAAATAAAACACACACATGCTCAAAAGTTCTTCTACGTGATATAAATATTCTCCCTAATCCTCACTCTTCGCCTTTATAATCACTCTCTAACCCTCTGAACAGCTGTTTATTGTCTCCGTCACTATACCGAGGTGGCAAATCACAGATGTATTACTGTATAATAATAATAATAATATCCATAACTCCGTTTACAGTCTTTTCCGCACATTTGATCAGAAAACGCAAGGGCTGCAAGTTTCCACAGAGCAACCAGAAACTAGTGTGTGACAGTTAAGGGAAGAACAGAGAGTGCCACACACCTACACACACCCACACACACTCAGAGAGAGGAGTCAGAACTGAACATGAATGATGAAAAGTGCTAAAAGCAGTTTATATAAATAATACACCCAACAAGTGACCGAGAGAATAATGCAAAAAGAATGGAGTGGAATTAAGTACGGCTTTCTGTTCAGTCATGTGAATGCCTGTCATCATTTCCCCGTCAACCGTGTGTGTATGTGTGTGTATTCATCATCATGAGAAGAACAGGGAAGTACAAAACCACCACCAACATAACCGACGAAAAAAACATGACTCAACCGAGACGCAAAACAAGCCGCGTGTGAATCAGCCGAAACACATCCGCCGACCTTTGGAATCATCATCATCTTCATCATCATCAAAAAATGCCCTGAGTCACTGTTAGATGTTGAGATAAGCACGATCGCGGCCTGAACTCTGGACAGCGGCGTCTAATTTTTTACCATCTCACTCCTAATGATATAAAGCGAGCAGTCCCTTGGGGCTGATCTCCAACTCGCGCTCTATTTTCATTTCAGCGAGCAGAGAAAGCGCCCTGGGGTCCATCGCTATAAATCTGTCACTGTGGAGAGTTCTTACACACACACACACACACACACATACTCAGAAACACTCTCACAGAGCCTCATCCGAGTGACTTAGCATCTGAACCCACAGAAATCTGCCACTGCGAGTTCTGGGATTAGTCAGGAGTGTGTGGTCTAGCATTTCCGCTTTATATCGCTTTTAGAACTCAATATTAATGATTGAAGGATTTAAAACAATATCCCTTGTAAAATCTAGTCGACCAGCAAAAACGTACAGCATCTGGTGTCTTTGGTTTGCACTGGAGCTACCAGGCTCTATAGATCAGGGGCGTCCAATCTTATCCGGAAAGGGCCGGTGTGGGGGCAGGTTTTCATTCCAACCGAGCAGAAGCCACACCTAAGTCTATTGAAAGCCAAGATCAACTGATTAAACAGGTGGAATCAGGTGGGGCTCCTGCTCGGTTGGACTGAAAATCTGCGCCCACACCGACCCTTTCTGGATAAGATTGGACGCCCCTGCTCTATAGAGGTCCGGATAAAATTGGACGCCCCTGCTCTATAGAGTTCTGGATAAGACTGGACACCCCTGATCTATAGAGTTACGGATAAGATTGGACGCCCCTGATTTATAGAGCTCCGGATAAGACTGGACGTCCCTGATCTATAGAGTTCCAGATAAGATTGGATGTCCCTGATCTATAGAGTTCCAGATAAGATTGGATGCCCCTGCTCAATAGAGTTCCAGATAAGACTGGACGCCCGTGATCTATAGAGTTACGGATAAGATTGGACGTCCCTGATCTATAGAGTTCAGGATAAGATCGGAAACCCCTGTTCTATAGAGTTCATGATAAGATTGGAGCTTCTGATCAGTAGTCCAAAGCCTTAACCCCTGAGCTACCACTTTTTCTTTTTTGCATACGATAAGCTGTTGAAACAACACAACAGTCAGTGGTTAAGACTGTTTAAACTCGCTTCGTCGACATCCCACAACATAAAAAAAATTATAAACAGATAAAAAATGTGTCGTTTATTAATAAGCAAAAGTTGCTGTGGTGTAAAAGGACGTGTGGGGGGGATTTCGTGCACTCTTGGTGGTAAGCACGTTTGCCTCGCTCCTCCAGGGGTTGCATGTTCTCCCCGTGCTCCGGGGGTTTCCTCCGGGTACTCCGGTTTCCTCTTTCACTCCAAAGACAGGCGTCGTGGGCTGGCTGGCATTTCCAAATTGTCCGTAGTGTGAGAGAGTGCGGTTGCGCCCGGCGAATGGAGAATGTCTGGATGGACGCTGTGGTGTGGTGGAAGAGGAATAAAACCCTTCAGAACGCGCTGTTATTTGGAATCAGCTTCGGTGTGTTCGTTACACCGCCACCGGTTTTCCTGTAACAGCGAAGCAGAGTGTTCGACTCCTCACGTGTTACCCGGTGAACAGAAAGCGGTTAGTTCACGATTACAAAATCACAGTGCAGGACTTTCGGTTCTAAAGCGGTGTTTATGTGATTTATTCAGCTGCAAACTTCCTCATTTCCACTTCATTAGAAACCGTGAGAAGGAAAAGAAGAAGCGCACATGATATCGGCGTGCGTAGCGCTAGTGTTTAGCACTAGATCTTGGCTCTCTCTGCGCATTACCGACGGCGTCTCGCACTCTTTATATAAACAGGTTTTGCTTCACCCGGAAGCGGCGTGCGTAAACGTGAGAACGTAAGGAATGAAATGGAAATGATTCACATGGTAACACGCTTCCTGTTGTACAGGTGCTCTGCTTTCTTGGCAAGCGTCGGGCCGCCGCCCCCGCGTCAGCCTGGTCGCACGCCTGTTACGTCACTGACAGCTCAGCGCGCACTCGTCAGTGATACTAAGAACAGAAAGCGATCATGTTATTATCATGTCGATTCTGATCATGAATAAAACAGTGGTGCCATCGTGGTTATGACCACGCTTCCCCAAGCCGCCTCGAGTAAACGATTCGCTAATTAATTTGCTAACAGTTCGGGAAGAAACGAAAACCCTCGTCCGTTCGGCTTTTTGTTTGCGCTTTGAAAATAAGGCAGGATTAATGCTAGCGGTTCAAACACTGTGCACGACGCACGCCTTAAATGCTAACTATAGTCCGAGTTGTTACTGTCATTTCCAGTAGCACGAGAACATTTTTACTGGACGGAGACTTCGCGAGCGGAAACCGAGTTCGATTCTACTTTCCTCCTTGCTCACTTGAGAGAACAAAGCTGTAGATATTGGACGCTACATTTTGCCGTTTTTACTCGATTCGCGCTTAAGTCGAAGCGCATTGGGGAAATAAAGAATCAAAAATAAAAGCAGCCGTGCATTTCGTCTGTTTAAAGTAAAAGGAGTTTCGCCGAACGTTACTGGAAATGTCCTTTCCTGGGCCGAGTAAAAACATCGCTCGGGTTCTCGAGTTGCTCCTGGGCCCGTGTGGGGTTGTGTGGAGTTCTTACGTCTCTGACGGCAGGCTCAGTCCTGTCCTGAGACTTGAACTCGTCCTGGGTGCTTAACCACGTTGTTCTTCTGTGTGATCATCACGCCCCTAAGTCCTACACGTGAATGCATATAACGGAGTGTACATAAACAGCGTGTTATTCCTGGATTATCAATTTATCTCTTACTTAATCAGTGCAGCAATGTTCTCCACTTTAGCTCGAAGCAAAATAGCTCTAATAATAATAATAAAACCATGACTAACTGCAATTACAAGGCTTCACGGCTGTGCGTGTACTTGCTTTTCTATTCTTTAAGTTACCCTTTAGCAAAAGGCTAGCTTATAAAAACGTTAAGTTGACGTCCAGAAACACAAGTCCGTGCTCCTGCGGAGAGGCTTCAAATGTCAAACGGCGTTCAACCTGTCCTCTGTCTGGATGTGACCACTGACATTTCTCCAAAGAACCGCCAAATGACTCAGAAAATGGCTGCCGTAATGCTAATAAGAACACGATTGATGTCTGTTCTTCGCATGAAGCATTTTATCTTATAAGAGACACAGCTCTGGGCAGATCAGAAGAGATCAAGAGCTCTATATAGTGGTGGTGACCTCAATACAAACCGCCGGCAATCTTTCTCTTTCCCCTCATCATCCTCTGTCCTCGCTCCCCGCACCCTCTCGCTTCCCTCTCCTCCTTTTTCTGTCCAGCCCTCTTCTACTTGCTCCAAAACTGTCAGATCGCGTTAGTGCATTTCACGCTCGCCGCCTGTGGTAAAAACAGCCGTGAACATCGCCGCGCGCCGCGATTCTCCTGCTCCACTTCCCTCCCTGTGCACAATGTTAAAAACCCCTCGACTAGTTTA
The DNA here is from genome assembly GCA_012411365.1 of Ameiurus melas. Classification (NCBI taxonomy): domain Eukaryota; kingdom Metazoa; phylum Chordata; class Actinopteri; order Siluriformes; family Ictaluridae; genus Ameiurus; species Ameiurus melas. The sequence goes on along the minus strand of CM022780.1, from coordinate 4,162,292 downwards.
TTCATGGTGCAGGCTGTGGCCCCAGTAAAGGCCACGCGAGTGAAGTGAACAGGAGAGGGCGAATGATGAAGGCCTGCGTTTTGACCCCCCCCCCCCCTTTTTTTAAAAATGACCCCGCTCTCAGCCGTGAGCTGTTTAGCCTTGATTAGGGCAAAGAGCTGCAGCAATGCAGAAATGAGATCAGGAATGCTAAGGCATGCAGCTTGTACTGCGTAATGGACTCCGCTGTGTCCTTCTGTAATAAACCCGGTGGCGTTTGGGTGTAATTGTGTAGCGGCTGAACAAAACCCTTCTACACGGTTCAATTTCAATTTGACCTTTTCGTTTAGAAGAACACCGGTTACAGCAAGAAAGTTCTCGGGATTCGGATATTTGTAAAGATATTAGACATACAACCAAAGTTTTTTTCAGGGGGTTTTCACACTTGGCCCAAATCCTTGAGTCCAGATCCACAACCCGCTCAACCACCTGAGCCACAGCTGCCCAATTTTCCTTTGGTACCAACACTCCAGCAGTGAAGAACGGCGCTTTTCTCAGACGAAGAGTCGTGGCATGACACTTGAAACAGGAAGTAGTGTGGAAAGTTTGACCTGGCAGGCATTACCGAGAGCAGCCAGCTTCTAGGTGATGCGTTCCATACCATAGCCATGTTAGACACCAAATATACACTATATGGCCAAAAGTATTTGGACACCTGTCCATCATACCCATGTGTATGCCTTCCCCAAAATTGTTGCAATCATTAGGAGTGTTGGAAACACACAATCGTATAGAACGATTTTCCGAAACTGAAGAGACCCGAACACTGTTCCGGCACGACAACGCCCCTGTGCACAAAGCGAGCTCCATGAAGGCATGTTGTGTTAAGTTTGACTAGAAGAACTCGAGTGTCCTGTACAGAGCCCTGACCTCAACCGCACGAACACCTTTGGGAAGAACTGGAACGCTGACTGCACCCCGGGCCTCCTCACCTGACAATCAGTGCCTGAACTTGCTAACGCTCTTGTAACTGAATGGAAACACAAATCCCCACAGACACGCTCCAAAATCCAATAGAAAGCCGTCCGACATCACAACATGGGATTAAAGATGTAAATGTACTCCTCAGTTCCCTCCTCAGAAATTACTAAGTGACTGCATTTTAAAAAAGAATGACTATAAATACTCTGCCTGATGCCTAGTACAGTGTTTATTGTGCATCGTTATATGCTTGAACTTCAACCCGCAATCCTTATTTTGCCTCATGTGAATTAAAACCTGAAAAAATGTCAAATGTTCATCCACAGCTACACAATGTCCTACATTCTCCTAAAGCCCGTCCTTCCATCGTCCCTGTGCTGTCTATAAACACCAGCTAGAGAATTCAACATCAGCGTATACGTCTTAACAGTGTGATATTTTTGTCCTCCAGTACTAAAAATAATCAGACACAGCCAATAATCAGTTCTTCTTAAGCAGCTCCAGTCTTCTTTTAAACCCATGTGGGTTTCCTCAATCTTCACATTAAGAGTCACCATCAATCTGAGGCAACAATGGGGAAAAAAAAAGGGGGAAGAAAGAAAGAGGAAAAAGGCCTTGTGAAGCACCTCTTTTCATGTCTGCTCTTGCAGCGTGGAGCTTTGATCCAGAAGAGGACGAGTAGGGGCTCCGTCTCTCTCATCTGGTCTGCTAAATGACAGGCTGGATGTCTAAGGCTGAGGGTGGAGCGCTAATGACACCATGCCCGTGTGCCTGACGTGACTATTAGAGACCCGCTGGTGCTGGTGAGCGCTCCACACCAAGCCTGTTATTAAGCACAGAGGCATCCTGTAATCACAACATGGCCTGAGCTGTTTCTGACCATCTTCTAAAGTGCTGCAGAGCCGATCGAGAGGCCACTGTTGCACGGTTAAAGAGCTGGTCGTTTAAACTGAGCTGGACCTAGACCAAATCCTTTGAGGAAACATGAAGAGGCGTTTTACTCTGCAAATTCACGTTAACCAGATAACTAAATCCTAAAGCTCGGCTAAAAATAAACATATTAGATGGAGGAATGACTGACAGGCTGAAGGGTGGATGAATGGAAGGAACAGCACAATCTCTCTCCCCAGTCAATCACAGTAAGTCTAGCCAGTCCTGAGCATCTGTGAGTTCAGGTACGTGGAAGAGGGTAGATAGAGCTTTCCTCTGGTGCAGTTATGCCGCTCTGGCATGCAGCATGAGCAGCAAAATGTATGGATTGCTGGCTTCACGTGTCTCGAGTGAAGAACGTATTTGCCTTCACCTTCCTCAGCCGGTAGCTGTGGCATGATCGGAGAAAACTGGCTGGTGGGTGAGAATTAGAAAGTGATCAAATTTAGGAGAAAAACGAGGCGGGCGTAGATTGAAAGCAGTTGGAGACCACTACATAGTAGTAAGCACACTAACTGACCACTTTAAGTTATGATCCAGCGTGTGTAAGAGCTAACCTCATTCCTTTCTCGTTCCTCACTGTGCTGGAACAAAGAAAAACCTCCTACTACATCACAAATCAGGTTCACGTCTGCCTATCTGGACAAAGGTGTGGGTTTCCTCATAACTCAAGAGTAGTATGTGATGTGAAGTAACATCTAGGATTCATGTGAGAGTCATACTGACGAGGTTGTATCAGATCAAACCTTCAGGAGTGTGTGTGGCGCAGAACAGCCCAGACTAGTGGCAAAGCAACACTACATATTAACACGTATGACAGGATCTCTCGTTTTTCATATTTAAACAGGCTCCTCAAAGCCTCGCGTCACAAATTAAGGCACTAGACAACATTGCCCAGAGGACTGACAAGAAACTGAGTGGCACAGGAGAACTGGCACACATGGGAGCAAGAGCTAATGGAATTCAAGAACCCAACATTCATTAAAATTTATTAAATGACTTGCTCAGAAAGATGCAGAATAGGCAAGAAATTTCAGTGATTCATTTATATTAATACAATGACCGTAATATAGTAACATATTTGGTTGGAATGACAGAGGTGAAAGAACATTAACGAATATAATCAATAAATAAAGCCATTAGAGTGACCAACTGTACGCAAATCTTTCACCTAGTACTTAGTGGTACATTGGTTATTTAGGGTATTGGTCATTGAATAAATGGTCATTTAGGGCATTGGTCATTGAGTTAATGGTCATTTAGGGCATTGGTCATTGAGTTATTGGTCATCTAGTTATTGGTCATTTAGTGCATTGGTCATTGAATAAATGGTCATCTAATGCGTTTGTCATTGAGTTATTGGTCATCTAATGCATTAGTCATTGAGTTATTGGTCATTTAGTGCATTGGTTATTGAGTTATTGGTCATCTAGTGCATTGGCCATTGAGTTATTGGTCATTTAGGGCATTGGTCATTGAGTTATTGGTCATTTAGGGCATTGGTCATTCAGTTATTGGTCATTTAGTGCATTAGTCATTGGGTTATTGGTCATCTAGTGCATTGGACATTGAGTTATTGGTCATTTAGGGCATTGGACATTGAATTATTGGTCATTTAGTGCATTGGACATTGAGTTATTGGTTATCTAGTCCGTTGGTCATCGAGTTATTGGTCATTTAGGGCATTGGTCATTGAATTATTGGTCATCGAGTTAATGGTCATCTAGTGCATTGGTCATTGTGTTATTGGTCATTTAGTGCATTGGTCATTGAATAAATGGTCATCTAGTGCGTTGGTCATCGAGTTATTGGTCATTTAGTGCATTGGTCATTGAATAAATGGTCATCTAGTGCATTGGTCATTGAGTTATTGGAAGAGCTAATGACAGATGTGTGACAGGCAGATTCAGACAGATGTGTGGGATTTGCATGTGCAGGGAGGAGACATAGAGGATAAAATAGAGGCAAGCCTCAATTACTCACAATTCTGAACTCATTTTTCTTGCATGATATCGTCTAGAATGAGGAGAAGAATGAAGTCCGGTGCCAAGACCTGACAGTTTGCTGTAACCAGAATGATACGCCGAATGTTTTGGGCTGTAAATTTACAGTGCCATTCGTCACTAATTGAACAGCTAGTCTTATTTATGTAGTAAATTGTTTCAAGTCATCAAAACATTCATTTGATCTTGATTCCTTTGATATAGAGAGAAATAAAAAAATCACAGAAACCCATGACCATCATTACTTGCTCCTGTGAATGATTTACGAATGAATTTGTTCGGATCCAGCTTTATAAATGAAACCCAGTAACGACAGATGATAATTACCGCTACGTTAAATACTTGAATACTTCTTGAATGAAGATCAACTTGCAAATTGCAAACATCAGAAGAGCTTTGTAGAGCATTCTACAAAACTGTCTGCCCAAAATGTCCAAATTCCGACCAGAGATGTCTCCAAAACCCCCACAAGTTCTGAGCTGCAGCTTCCAAGAACGTATTCAAACGAGCTGCTGATGCAACCGGAGCATGCATGGAATTGACTATTAGCTTCTCAAGTTCCTGAATCGTGCTGTACGTCTCGGAGAAGCGTCGATCGTATCGGCTACTCACGCTCTTCTGAGTTGTATGGTTTTCTTATCAGTGAGTGTTCTCTGGGGTTCAGCAGCCTGTTGGAACCTGTACGCAGTGATAGAGCAGGTATGCGACTCCGCAGGTATGTGCTCTGTACGGGTACACGATAGCAGGAAACCACGAAACACGGACAGCATTTACGTGATGAGTCGCTGTGTCGCTTGACCAGGAGCTTTAAGCTTTAACAGGATTTATACAAAAATGAGAAAACCAAGATGTGCAATTAAATAGCGTGGAGAATATAGGATCCTTTTTGGCACACTTTCCCAAGCTAAAATCATTTATAAAGTCAGATATACACTTTATATGACAAACTCGTATGTGCTGTGGTGTTTTCTTTCTTCAGTAACATCACATTTATGCCTCACTGAAACGTTGTACTGATGTGCATGGCACTGTACTGAATTTTCTCATCGCTGCATGTTTTAGAAACTATGCTACAATCACAAGTTATCGTGTTCGCCGTGCTTACGAGAAGATTTCACGTGAATCGCGTTCTTTTCTGATATTTACGACTTTTGAAGTCGAAAGTTCCTAAAAATGTGGCTCGGTTTGTGATGTTCGGTTAGCAGATGATGCTAGGTGTAATTACAGGGTAATTCTACAGTAATGGAGTCATTAATAAGCAATTAACGAGAACATATGTGGGAAATGTTTATATCCCCAACGGTTCTGTCTCATTTGGTCCAAAAAGACTTGCTCGCTAAATGTTATGCCCAGCAATCCAGTTTACTAGCCAGAGTGTGTTTGTCGAGTATTTGTGCTCATCCCTACTATTTATCAAGCTAAAGCCCTTACCCATTGTAGCATTCTAAATCCAAACCCAAATTAGTGCGTTAGGTCTAAATAACATGTTTGTGTTCTGACCCATGATGGATGATGAATATGCGCATATTTAATGAGCGATGGCTCATTTACCTCCGTATTGTAATGAACAAGCTGCGCATAGTGAGTGGATTTAGATCAGACACTGACCCCCCCAAAACCCCAATCCTCCCCCACACCCCCAGGCACAGCTTGACCCCTTTCCATACATTAATCCCAAGGCTACAATCCCGTACGCTCGGTGCTCATAGGCTCTGACAAGCCAACACGCTGTCCAACCTTATATGCCAGGAATAACTCGGCCTTACGAGGCAAACCGCTAAGCGAAGGGGAAAGAAAAACAAAACAGAATTAGGCCACAGCTGTTTAGGACTGTAGGCAAAAAATCAGTCTCAATACGTCAGGGAACATTACATCAGATAAAGTGCCGGGGCGCGTGCCATGCAGGATGCGTTTCTAACAGCGTGCTCCTTTCGTCTTTTTCTTTTTTTTTTTGCCCGCCTGCTTTAATCTGCAAACCTCGGTCATTATGCTAATTGGAAAAGAGTGAAAAAAACAGAAGCGAGTGGGGTGAGAGATGATGGGATTTAAAAAATGGATGCTAACACATCCCGCTGTGTCAGTCTAGTTCATTCAGTGAAGTGAGAAAGAAAAAGAGACCGACTCATAATGAGTTATGCCATCGAGTGATTGTCTTTTTATTGCCTATAGAGCCTATTGAGTCAGAAAACGAAAACATTTACACGTTTAAAATCATCTATACATTTTTCTACATTTACTTTCTGTTTGTGCAAAAAACAATAAAAAAAATGACCACACGCACACTCCCTATACACTCGATAGTGCACTATTTTGGTTGCCACCTTGTAGTCATATCCAAAAGAATTATTAAGAACTCAATTTTGCACATTGAATCTCAACGCACTGCACTATGCTAAAGTCTGAATGATGTACCAAATGTACAGAATACCCACAATGCTTCCTGACACACACATGAAAAAGTAAGTAGGGCACGGGGATAGACATGGATGTGCCTGGGCAGGCCCTGATGTTTCCAGATCAACACGAGCGGCGCATATGTTCCACCTGATGGGCCAATCAGGACTCAATTGTATGAGCTAATCGAATGAACTAATTAGCTAAACATTCTGACCGATTAACGCTTTATAGAGCAGAGGAAATAAGAAGGATGTATATATATATGGTGTCTTTGGAGAAAAGGTTTCGTTATCCCATCGCTCAAACCGAACATCTGCATTAACGATCATCAACGGTTATTTCAATGTAAGTGGCTATTAACAATCTCACTAGGCTACGGGTGAACTGAAATAAGGCTCACCGCCATTACTGTAACATTTACTGCCTGTCTCTTACTCAAGCCCTGCGAAGCCCTTACTCAAGGTAAAATTACAGCATGTGCTGGAAAGCCCTGGGGAGGCCAAAATAAGGCGAGTGAGAAATTTGGGAGGACGGCCACATCCACGGTTCGAGCTCGCTGCTAATCTCGGCATTGTGCGTGAGCCAGAATCGATCTCGCAGTCCTCGAGAGTCGAAGCATAAAAAAAAAACCCCAAAAAAACAAAACACGGCCTATAAAACTCCTCTCCCCCACCATGACGCACCGTTTTAGAAGTTCTTCAGAAGTACTCGCTGACAGAACTGGGTAACCCACTAACACACTCCCTCTCAGATCTGTCTCTCTCGGAAACGCCGAGTGGGAAGAGGAGAGCGAGGAACTGTTCGCCGAGCTGGGTTTCCCCAAACTAGCTCAATTATTAAAAGAACTGCAAAAAAAAAAAAAAAAAAAAAAACATAGCGGGAGCGAACGCGAGAGCGTCTCTTCTCTTCCGTCTCTCACGAAGAGTCCTTTAGAATGGAGCGTGTCGGCTCAGATAGCCATCTTGTGTTAATCACGTCGACGCCGCTTCATTAGCACTTCAAAGAAAGTGGAAAAACAGAAACGGAGGCCATTTTGTACGTTGGCCTCGTTTTTCAGAGCCCGTAATGAATCTCGGAGGAATTGGCTTCGGGGTTCGAGCTGCTCAGAGTGCAGCGGTATGGGAATCTGTGTGCTCAATCCATATCTTTGGATGAGAAAAACAAAACAAAACAAAACACCTAAGCAGATCATTGAAATGGAAATGTTATTCTGGCTCAGACTAAAAAAAAAAAGAAAATAAAAAAAATAAACTCTCCGAGTGGCGTCTCGCTTATCTTACAAAATGGACGTACCCTTAAATGACAAATTTTGCCGACCATTTTTGGCCACAGTGTATGACGTTTACATAAAAGTGTAACGATGACATTACAAATAGATAACAACTTTCAACACACACGTATTAAAGTCGCTGTTTTGTGTGGCTGAAGAGTGCATGAAGAGTTGAAAACCTAAAAGGTTTCAAATCCCAGCTAAACACCAGTGACAGGAAAACACTACTGTGTGGAAACGTTATGGCTTATGATACAATTGTGATATTTTTGGGGTTTTTAAAAAAAAAATCTTTTGTTTCCTTAAGGAAATGACACGGTTTTCACGCACGGACTTGGTAATGCTTTTGCACACAGGTCTAGATCTCCGGGTAAATAACAAGCTGAGTCATAGACGCTACTTTTAAAAGAGACATAAAGCATTCACACAAGACATAAATGCCAGAACGTAAAGTCTAGAAGGTAACGTCAGACGTTTGCTGGAATCGGATAATCATCTTACTGAGATAAGAGCGAGACAAAATGGCAAACATCTCAATAAAGCAAAAAAAATAAAGCGCATTCCAGTTCCGTGCCTGTTCGTCTTGAAGTCCGAGGGGACGTTTGATCCGACCTTGCGTTCCTGAGACTCGTGCTCAATCAAACGCTCGTGCTTTATAAGATAAGGGAGAGAAAGGAAAGACAAAAAGAAGAACGGCTATCGGAGAAGATGCAAGGAAGAAGAGAGCATCTCCTGTAAGTGAACAAGTCCAGACAGGCACCTGTCCCGTTTTTGTTTGGTCTAGTCGTCTCTCTAGAACACACACACACACACACACTCACGCAAGCGTACCTCGGCCTTTTGGGATTTAATAGCCGCTCATCCTTCATTGAGTCTACGGCTCTGTTCAGACTTGGTCCTAATATCTGTCTTGGGAGATGTGATCACAAGTGGGGTATTTTAAAGTGTCACTCAAAAATGCGGAAATCAAAAACTCAAAGTGTTTAAAAATTTCGCCATCGGACGTGATCTCCTAACTTAAAAAAAATAAAATGAAAAAATGAAACTGTCTGTGCTCTCTGGAAGGGACGGACGGACGGACGTAGTTTCGTTTCGAGAACATGCCCGAGGTCTAGAAAGACGTTTCAAGCTCAGGTCTGGCGAGGTACTTATATGGAGAAGCATGCTTTCTTGGCCGTTTTAGATTCTGAAAAATACAAAGTGTTCACATATCGATCAGAGGACACATCAAATCATATCACACGATTTGTAGCAGATTCTGTCGGATCGTCAAACTGGTTCGTTGCTTAACGGATTCGAAAGAGTATGGCATCATAGCAGATTCGGTGTGATTGTTAAAGTCCATGTGAAGTGCCTTCGATACGTTGATGTAATTTCCGCTGAGAGAGCAAATCAGGGCGGGACATACCGAGTGGCTCCGCCTACTTTTTAAAATAGCCAATAGCGTTTTTGTTTACCTCACAGTGCTTGGCGGTTAGAGAGCATCTGATTGGACAGAAGATCTGACGGGATGCTGAAGTGCAGAGAAGTTCAACAAAAACGGACGTGATGTGAAAACTGTCTTGAATTATCCTGGTAACACAATGGCACTATTTGACCACGTAGTATTAGAACATCTATAGAAGGGATTTACTTATTTGTAATTGCACTCTCCAGCGTTACCCAGAAGAGGACGGGTTCCCTCCAGAGTCTGGTTCCTCTTCAGGTTTCCCGCTCGTATCGTCTCGAAGAGTTTTTCCTCGCCACTGTCGCCTCTGGCTTGCTCATTAGGGACAAATTTAAATTCTATATCCTAAATTTAGACATTTCTGCAAAGCTGCTTTGGGACAAAATGTCCATTGTTAACAGCGCTATACAAATAAAGCTGAATTGGATTTGAATGTCATCAAAGCTGCTGATCCGTATCGCTGGAAGAGAGAAAGACGGTATATTTTGGAGGCATATTATATTATATATATATATATATATATATAAATATATATATATATATATATATATATATATATATATATATATATATATATATATATATATATATATATCTTCTAAATGCGAATTCTTTCTTTGTTTTGGAGCACACAAGCTTACAGATAACCTTAAGGCTGAAACATTCATACTGAAAACCAGGTTGAGGTTTACGCCGCTAATACTAAGCGGCGCTGATGTTGAGAACGGTAAGAGAAAAACACACACACATGGAGAGAGACTTCACGTGACCCGAAACAGATTTTAATACTGGATCTGAACGGAATATAAAGACAGCTTTAAGTCCATCACACTGGCTTCAGTCACCCCCAATGAAAGGAAATCCCCCACGCAAGACTCCACCCTACACACACACACACACACACACACACACACACACACACACACACACACACACGCGACCTTGAGAGCACAGTTCAAAGAGCACAAACACAAGAATACAGAGCAAAGGATCAAAGTCAAAGGCTAAACAAGACAGTTCTAGTCATAACAGCTTCTAAGCAAAGTCTCAAACTGCGTTTTATTTCCAAATAAATGTCTGTGTCGAGCTCTTCATTTTTATTTCAGTTCACCGTTTCTATAAATGAACATATAAGCTTAAAGAGTAAGAGAGTGTAAAGATTTTCTGATACACTGAATTTAGTAGAATTTAGTTTTAGTCAGTGTGGCAGTATTAGTTTCGATTAGTTAGATGGAGGGCTTTTCCTTGTTCTTCAGCACAGCGTGTTATTATTAGACACCGGAAATACTTTTTTCTTTTCTTTTTTTTTCCCCCCATGTCTAAGAGAGTTAAATTTAAATGTATTCCCCACACTGCACTCGCTCTCTTCCCGCCAGACACGGACGAAACTAGGACGTCGTATTGTGTTGAATAGTTGCGTGCCTCAAATGCATCCTTTTATACATCGGTTTCCTAAAAGCATCAGAAAGTAGAAACATGTAGGCGATCCCGACGTAAAAACGTGGTCCTGTAGCGCGAGTACTGGACGTAGAGATGTACAATTCTGTT
>CM022780.1:4004237-4146737 GCA_012411365.1 Ameiurus melas | reverse complement strand
AGAATGAAGACTTCATCGTGCAAGACGAGGCTCGCTAACTAGCAACGACGCCGCCGCTTCGGGTCTTTTAGGAACGAGCGGCGTTTTACGGGCTGAATAACATCGCTTCGTGTCATGGCGGATTATAAAGTAAAACGTACTTTAAGCGTACGATTTGCTCTCGTTATGTCTGCACTGGAACTCACAAACGACTAATTTATCGCTCAACACAAAGGCGACTTTGACTCTGTGAGGTGGTCCAAACCGCAATGACATCACCACTGCGAACAACACGACCGCTCCGCATAAAAGAAAAGTCATAATAATTATGCCTCTATCTCCAGACATCCACTGAGAGAAATGTTGTCTGGTGAAAGAGGCATGATCAATATTACTTTTTTTTTTTTTAATGTGGAACGAAATAATGACAAAAGGTTTTTAAAACGCGTGAATTCGCAAATTGTATGTGAAAGTAGATTGCATTTCCATATCGCCACAGTTCCCTTTTGGTTATTGGTGTACAATATTATCAACATACTAACGCTACCTTCAAAATAAGGGACACTGAGTCCTGATGATATTTGAATAATACTGTTTGCATTGTTGTGTATCAGATTTTATACCACACCGCTGTTGAATCCTTCATTCTTATTGGTCAGAAAGACAGTAGTGCCAGCTTCAAGGCAAATCAGTCCTTTTTACTCCACAGGAAAGTCGTCAGGACAGGTGATTCTGCGTTTTGTCAATATCATGACAACCTGCAGCTTTTTTTTTTTGTCTTATTAACTCCAAGAGAGAGAGATAGCAAGAGAAAGAGAAAAAGAAGAGACTCGTGAGAGAATTACTATTTATAGTAAGCAGCTATAACGGAAGTGAGAACAGGAGCGAACTTGCTTCTCGGACGTTTGACATACGTAAACATTCGGAATCTGCTGTTGCGTAAGAACAACAACATTGCATATGGGATTGGGCTGTTATAGGAAAGTAATCAACGTCGGGCTGGTAGAAGTACCTCAGCTTCATCGTATCGTCCCGTTGTTTATTTTCCTATAAAGACTCGACCCCAAGTGCGCTATTCCAAACAAATTGTATACGCAACTAACAAAAGGCTGGGAAATATCGTCGTCTGTCGCCGATGACGAACGCGTTAATTAGAACTAATCCGTGACGATGCCGTGACGATACGCCGTCTCGATTCTGTAAAAGAAAACAGAGGTGTCGTTTTAAACGTCTTCTGAAATAGGCTCATATTATGCAGCAAATTACACACACACAAAATAATTAACCATTAGAAAAGTACAAATGAATCCGCCGAAATTAATTCCTCACAGCGCCCTGCTTCCAGCCAAATATCAATTTCAATATTTCCCAAGATTTCCAAATCCGATGTTTGTGTTTCCAACACTGTGGCTGTAAGTGAGCGCGCTAACAGTCTACACTGCTTCGACAGGCTGAGAAAGTCATTAGGATTATTGTCGCGCCCTGAATTGTGCAGTCCCGACGGAGTTTCCAAGTTCTTCGACGTTCTTGTATTAGACCGTGCTAATCGCTTAATCCGCATTAGTCCTAAACACCTCGCTATCCCATCTAGGTGAGTTTGTTTTAGGTTTTGTGTTATCGATATATACGTAGCCGTTTTATCTGGAGAGACCTCGTCGGATGTGTTTGAGAACATTATTTACACTCAATACTTTGTCAAGCGAGGACAGTCATCAGGAACGCGTCAAAACCGATGATGACATTTCCCAAAGCCTGACAGATCTACGATCCCTAAGGAGTTTTTTGAATCGCAAGAAGCCCAGTGAAGGCTCTATTACACTGCACCATATTCATCACAAGTCCATTGCTGTCACTGGTTTGAGCGGTACTTAGGCTGTTCGTTTTCTGATCACGTTGGGCGCCGACTGCGTGGATTTAAAAAAAAAATGTAAAAAATTGAAGACGTTTAATACGTTCCCAGAGTCTCCGTGCTGAACGGACACGTTTGTTTCATTTCGTTAATTGAATGAGATTGAAAGCGACTGATATTTTACAGTGGTGAGTTTAAAATTAGCCACACTTTGTTGTTAAAGCTTGATGACTATCCTCAGTCAAAAATGAGTCGGTATGGCACGACTCAATTTCCACAGCTTTAGTCCTTCCATTCAGCTGCGGTGCTGTCATAACGATGGCAGTCGGTGGATATTGACTTCAAGCTGACGCTGATGTCAGTGCTAAAGATGAAAAATGTGCCTTAAATACAGGGCTTTCCCTGCACTAATCCCACCTTTCTGCAAGCACCGCTCAGCTCGTGACATGTGGCTCTCATTTGGGTCTAAACTATCAGCGCTGCTGCCAAACTCGAGCAGCCACGAAGGAGGAAGACTACGCTGTAGCTCGACTCCTCATGCTTTAATCAGATGTGTGTTTTTTCCCCTATAGATCGTAAGCGCAAGACTACCCTCAGACCATAAGGCGACCGAACATCAATGGTAAACCTGAACATACATTTCCGCACACATTGCTGTCACGTGAGCGCCAGGAGTAAAGTTGGATGGACTATGTGGTTGGGGGGTTGGGAGCCCAGTATCAGGCCTCTGAAACAGCAGTACTCATTGAGCTGTGGCACCACAGGAAGAGGTCAATCGCTCACAGAGCTGCTCTGGGGTTCAGAAGGTTCATTCGAGGGGAATTTGAGTCCGCGGCCCCTCCTCTACTTGTCTAAAAACTGATGTACGCAAAAAATAAATAAAGACTGATCTGTGTTCCCTCGGGAGGTGTTTGTACAGGGTGAGAGTGTAAAACCTCCACCTGCACGACCTCCGCTTCAGAAGTGTGGACTAGGCCACCAGTTAGCGACACGTCTACAAATCTACTCCGTTTCCTTATTATAGCACTAATGCATGCGAGTTCGATTCAGCTTTTCATCTCCAGCCAGGTTTCAAGCAAGAAGTTTTCCTGATCTCCATCGGAATTCTCAACACTGAAACAAAAGGCGGCGCGCTTACCTAACAGTCGCTCAGCCTTGCTTAACTGCTGTAGCACATGTGGCCAGCGCTGGACCAGACGGCCCAGATGTTGTTTTTAATGCATACTCGGAGAGAAAGAGGGAGGAAGGGTGGGTCGTGCTTTGGAATGGCAACTCCTTTGTTCTTTCTTCACTGTCGAAGCCTACCTCAGAACTACAGTACCCGTAAAGCAGGGTGTGAGCTGGGGAAGGTAAAAATAAATAAATAAATAAATACTACTACTACTAATAATAATAATAATAATAATAACAATGTAGAGCTTGCAGTTGTGGAGTTTCGCAGACTAAACGAAAAAAGGCGTGGATGGATTAATAATGGGCAAGAAACCACAAGGTAACTACTCCTCAGATATTTCCTGTACACTGAAAAAAAAGGCGTGGTATGGAGATAAATCCTGACACAAATCACAAAGGGCATAATCTATGAATGAACTACGTGAAAATACTTTGTGATTATGAGAGGAATTCACTTCCTGGTTCTCCATGTTAATAGACATGCAAGGCTCAAGTGCAGGCATGCGTGTTTGATTCTTAAATGAGCAACTCTGTACTGGGTTACTGCAATCCCATCATGGATCAGTGGATCGCAAATACTCATTCCAGTGGCTCGTCTAGTGCAATAAACCGTACCTTTTAGGGTACAACTCTAGTCACCGTCAGTGGTAACCTCAAGGATATTTGTGTCCTCTATACATGTACATTGAATAGGCGGTTTGGAAAAATCATGATCCAAAGTTGAAATGGGTTTGGCGGAGCTCCAAAGTGGAGTTGCAGTAAAGTGTTCAGATTATGAATATCTCATCATCTACAGTACATAATATCATCAAAAGATTCTGAGAATCTGGAGAAATCTCTGAGCGCAAGGGACGAGGGTGAAAATCAATACTGCATGCCCGTGATCTTCGGGCCCTCAGGCAGCTCTATCATGCAAAGAAGCCATATGGGAACATGATCCAGAAACACCGCCGTCTTCTCTGCGCCAAAGCTCATTTAGAATGGATTGAGGCGAAGTGGAAAACTGTTCTGTGGTCAGACGAATTCAAATTTGAAATTCTTTTTGGAAACCAAGGATGCTGCGTCCTCTAAACTAAAGAGGACTAAAGAGGAGAGGGACCGTCTGGCGTTTTATCAGTGCTCAGTTCACAAGCCTGGCTCTCTGATGGTATAGGGTGCATTAGTGCATATGGAATGGGCAGCTTGCACATCTGGAAAGGCATCATCAATGCTGAAAGGTATATACAGGTTTTAGAGCAACATCTGCTTCCATCCAGATTCCAACCCATCTTTACTTCTGAGAGACTCCGCCTCTATAAGATACTCTTTTCATACCCAATCATCTTATTGACCTGTTCCCAATGAACCGAATTAGTTTCAAAATGTTCCTCCAGCTGTTTCTGTTCAGTAACACTTACTTTTCCGTTCTCAAACTTCTTTTTTTGAGTCGTGTTGCGGCCATCAAATTAAAAATGACCTTATTGTTTTTTGCGGTTTAATTATTTATTTATTTATTTTTATCTTTTCCGAGTTCTATTGTGAATAACACACGGGTTCATGAGATTTGCAAATCATTACATTCTGTTTCTATTTACATCGCACACAACATCCCAGCGTTTTTGGAATAGGGGTTGTACTAATGAGGATGGAAACTGTGTCAAACATCTCCTCATGCATTTCTTTTAAAACCACATTACCATTTGAATCCTTCAGAGTTTAGATTGGAGTTTGAGGAAGTGTTAAGAGGTGCTTTTTCCCCCCCTTTAAGTAGCTTGTTCACTCAAATTTAAAGGCCTGAGAATCCAAAGGCTTTGAATCGTGTAACGATCTACCAATCGAGTGAGACGCAAGTAGGTCATGTCAGAAATTGACTGTTTAACGTAAAGCCATGATTTGGGCACTGAATAGACGCAGCAATCAGTAACTCCAACATTGTTCTCTCAGTCAAAGCCAACATTTTCTTTCAGCATTAGTACTTGTTTGGAGGACCACCAAGAACCTCCTGCTGAACTTCAGCACGTCATGATGCAGCATTTAGTTTGCTTGAATGGAAACCAGGTGTGTTCTCCACTTCAGTGCGGTTCTTTAGGTAGGTGAGAACACAGCAATCACACCGCGGACCAAAATAACCGGTCCATGTTCTCGGTCTGCTTCCACGCGAACTCAAGCACATGGAGGAAGCGATTCGACTCCGAATCGCCTCGACTGCAAGAAGTGAATCAAACACGCCATGTGTTTTGGGTTGCAGCGTGTTTTTGTAGATGTGAGCTGCTAAACTGAACAGAGCTACAGAAATGCCATGTGTCCTGGAGATGTGGGCCGACGAACAAGAGGAGAAAAATGCTGTACAAAATGTCTTGTTTGTGTAACTATCTAGCACTTGATTTTTTTGTGATTTCTGCAGACTCTTGGTAAAAGGTTTGTTTACCTTCATCTAATCGGCGCATTTCTGTCCAGCGAGTTTTTATACGGACAGTTTCCACGATTCTCTGGTTCTTTAATCACGTGCGGTGTGAGACCAGACCAAACCGAACAGCAAATGAACCAAAAGAACCCATTTTCATCTGGTTGAGTCTCAGCAAACGGACGAATTAGGTGCGAAAACACACATCCTTTCCGTCCGGTTCTCAGAAGCGCTTCAATCGGGTTTTGGTGCTCTTCTATAAAAGCGTTCATGAGGTATGACATCGTATGCGCAGCGTTTTTTGAAAAGACTTGGCTGACTTCATGTTTCCGAAGAAGCGAGTGTTAGCCCTTTTTTTACGCCTGCGGGGGAAAACCGTCCTTAAATTAAGAAACGGAAATTTGCACAAAATCGAAAAACGCGTAACTAACTACCGTTCCGTGCCGAGTCCGTGTCTGTCCTTATCTGCAGCGTTTCAGCTATATCTTTCGCTTCGAGTGATCGGACTTGTGAAGATTCATATCGGAGCAGAAATGATCAGGAAGGCCTGATATCTGGAGAGGAGCTGACCGTGCCAACACGAGCAGAAAAGGGAGGAGGACGGGCAATCACCTTACATCAGCGTCAGTTTGATGTGACAATCAGAGTGTTCTAACGAGATGATTTTATGGTTCACCTCACCCCCCTTCCCCTTCCCCTCTCTCTCTCACACACACACACACACACACACACTTGGGCTGTGTTGATGCTTGGGGCATCGAGGTGCCATCTTGGGTGCAGCTTTGCGCTCATTACGTCTCACTGGATCTCACGGCACACGTGTATGCGTACGGACACGACGCGTTCGACGGGCGATGTGTTGCGGCAAAGCGTCACTGTAGTGAGAGATGAGAGCTCGGAGAGATGAGGAGAGGACACGAGAAGAGAGGGAAGAAGAGCAGCACGGTCAGCATCAGGGGAAAAGATGGATGGATCGTGGTTAAGACGCGATGGTGTGTGTGGAGCCGTGGCGCGTCACTGCTATCCCGTGTGATCTGTCTCTCTGTCAGACAGACAAGATGGTCTTATCCTAAACGTTACACGCTATAAAGCCGGGAGAAACAAACCGAAAGTGAGACAGAGTCAGAGAGGCAGAGCGAGAGAGAGACAGAAAGACAGAGAGAGAACAGAAGAATGTGAAAACTTTAAAGTCCTTTAAATCATTTTATTTTTACATTTCACAAATTGTCCTCACTTGTTTCGTAGTAAACGAAAGCTGAAAAGCAGCTGTGACAAACGCCGCAGTGTCCTTTTACATAAACTTTCCAAAATGGCAGCTGTCTATTATTACACACTGAAGATAAACTGTGTGACGTTTTCCCTTCTCTTTCTTTTTCTGTGTGTGTGCACGCGTGTGTGTGTGTGTGTGCATGCGTGTTTGTGTGTGTGTGTGTGTGTGTGTGTGTGTGTGTGGAAGCCTTGCCCTGCCCTGGCCAGAACAGTAGTCTGGAATACCGAGGGCTTCTTCTTTCAGCAGCCTCAAAATCCAATCACATCGCTCTAGCCAGAGGCCAGCCAATCAGACGAGCCCTCTGTGGTCACCTGACTCACCATGGCCCTGTCTGTCAAGCCAGTCGTATAAAGCTCAGTAGGCTCAGACAAGGCTGTGAATTGTGTGTGTGTTTGTGTGTGCGCGCGTGTGCGTGTGCGCGTGTGCGTGAGACCGGCCGGGACTCTCTGTACCTTCAGTTCGCTTTGTGACTGAGAGAGAGAGAGGAGAGCGAGAGAGAGAGCATGTGAGAACGAGAGCGCGCTCCTGCGAGTAGCTTTTCAAGCAAGAAAGAGTGTGAGAGACAGACGAAAGAAAACGAAAAAGACGAGAGGAAAAGACTTTTAGCCGATGAGGGAAGTTAAGTCCGTGCGTCGTCCCCCCACCCACCCCCCCATGGACTCAACACTTTGGAAGCTACTTCCTCTCTGCATTTTTAATTTAATTTATTTTTTTGCTTTCTCCTCGGGTCCCCGATTCCAGAGATCCTTCGGCATAACGGGTAAGTAACGTTACCACTCCGTCATGCACACATATGTGTATGTTTGTGTATATATCTATACGTGTGTGTGTGTGTGTGTATACGCGTGTGTGTGTGTGTGTGTGGTGGGTCCTTGCAGAGTTCATTCAGTGCATTCTGGCGTCCCGAGCTTGTTTGCTTTCCTGTTATCCGAGTTCTGAATGAAAAGCTTTTCTCTCTCTCTCTCTCTCTCTCTCTCACACACACACACACACACACACACACACACATGTGGCCCCCCCTCAACACCACTCCGGAGTCTGGAGTGCGTCCAGACTGAAGACTTCCAAACAAATTCGGGACGATCCCCTGTTTGTTCCACTATCCGCAGAGGGAGAGAGATATAACAATACCATATAAAAATGAACGAGGTCAAGTTGCTCTACTTGCTGCGATTCGGTTCGGGGTTTATTTCTTTCCCACAGATAACGGTCTCGAAACGCTCCGAAACTCCAAACTAGCTGTCGATTGTTTGAGGCGACCAAACGGGATCTCGTGTGTGTGTGTGTGGCACGACAGACAGGATGGGGGGGTAAAAGGGGGTTAGCAAGGCAGACAGGGGGGACAAAAGTGGCGGCCCCTCAACCAGACAGTCTGGGTCAGCCTTCATCACAGCTTAGGGTTGCTCGGGTCATCCAGCTGTGGGGAGAGAGAGAGAGAGAGAGAGAGAGGGACTGAAAGTGGGCCCCCGCGGGGTTAGAGGTGGCGGGACTCCTGATCCCGAGTCATTCCTAAAACCCAAAGAATAACGGGGTGTCAGACGAGTCGCTCTGTTTCGACACTGCTTTTAGGTGAGGTGAATTTTTATTCTTTTAGACTTAGTGTGCGAGACGGGGTTGTTGAAAAGTCTAACACACACATTATATATATATATATATACGTATACATATATGTATACACACACACACATATATACACACACACCGGCTTGGGAGGGGGAAGGGAGACGCACCGGCGAGAGGAGGTCTGCAATTATAACAAGCTGTTGGAGGGGGATTTTTTTTCCATTGCCATTCTCTAGTGTGTGTGTGTGTGTGTGTGTGTGTGTGTGTGTGTGAGTGAGTGGAGTGAGAGAGAGAGAGAGAGAAAGTGCATGTGAGTGTGTATGTATAAGCTAGGAGCAAAAAAAAAAAACATGTTCAGAGTGCTAACACTGTTTCACTAAAACAGACAAAGAAACACTGGACATGCAGTGTGTGTGTGTGTGTGTGTGTGTGTGTGTGAGAGAGAGAGAGATGAGTGTTTTTATAACACACAAAAGACTTTTGTAATTCCTGATCGCTTGGGAAGAATGTGATAAAAACTTCACCTTGGGGAAATAATGATAAGAATAAAACTGCACCAGCTCTCGTACTGTGACGTTTTTCTTTTCTTTTTGGCTTCAACGCGTCGTTTCGTCTGGCGTTTAGACGCACTGAGGAGACTCGTCTTGGCTTGGGCGCGGAGTTGTACGAGGCCGGAGTATCGGGATGCGTCTGTATCGGACACGGTGGGCGATCTCGACATATCGTTTCGCCCTCGCGTTCTCGCGTCGCTTATCTGCGACCCATCGCGAGTGGCATGAGGATTATCTCTGGAGAACGTGTCTGACGACATGCTTGTTTGCACCACGCGCTCAAATATGTGGGACGTGTGGAGTCTTGTCGGGTCACGGAAAAAGTAGCACATGTGTGGTGTGCAGTCCATCTTTGGAACGGAGCTTATTGTGTGTGTGTGTGTGTGTGTGTGTGTGTGTGTGTTTATGTTTATCGGTCTGTTTTTTTGTCTCACTATTCTGTTCTTTCCTCTTTTTTCTCTGTTTGTGAATAAAGCTCAGGCGCAGATTCGTGCCACTCGCTCGCTGGTCCCACAACGAGCATCCGATCTCCAGTCAGCCAACACAAAGCCATCTCTCATTCTCTCTCTCACTCTATCCATCTCCCCTTTCCTCCTTCTTTCTCTCCCCCCTTCTCTCTCATTTGTCTCTCTCTCTCTCTCACACACACACACACGCAGTACATAGACACGTCCACACATACGTTGTGCCTCCCGGCCCTGTCCCATCCCCCTCGACTCTGTGATAATCTCACACACTGGGAGAGTGTGTATGTGTGTGTGTATGTGTGTGTGTGTGTATGTATGTGTGTGTGTATGTGTATGTGTGTGTGTGTGCGTGCGCAGGGCGAGGGGACGAGAGGGGAGGGGAGTGTGTGAGACAGGATATGGGAGTCTTTGATGAGGCTGTGAGGCGGAATAGAGTGCACTATAACAGCGCCCTAATCAGAGCAACTGTCCACACACACACACACACACACACACACACACGGCTGTAAAACCTGTCTGAGAAGCACCACCTTGGGGCGAGACACACCCACGCAGACCAAGTGAACATCCTAATGCGTTTCCTTTAAAAGATGCTCTCTCATTCTGCCTGTCTCTCTATCTCCTTCATTCTCTCTCTCATTCTGTCTGTCTCTACTTCATTCTCTGTCTCTCATTCTGTCTCTCTCTCTCTCTCTCTCTCTCTCTCACTCATTCTGTCTGTCTCTACTTCATTCTCTCTCTCTCATTCTGTCTCTCTCTCTCTCTCTCTCTCTCTCTCATTCTCTCTGTCTCTACTTCATTCTCTGTCTCTCATTCTGTCTCTCTCTCTCTCTCTCTCTCTCTCTCTCTCACTCATTCTGTCTGTCTCTACTTTATTCTCTCTCTCTCATTCTGTCTCTCTCTCTCTCTCTCTCTCTCTCTCTCATTCTGTCTGTCTCTACTTCATTCTCTCTCTCATTCTGTCTCTCTTCTCTCTCTCTCTCTCACTCATTCTGTCTCTCTCTACTTCATTCTCTCTCTCTCATTCTGTCTCTCTCTCTAATTCTCTCTCTGATTCTGTCTCTCTCTATCTCCCTCATTCTCTCTCTCATTCTGTCTCTCTCTCTCTCATTCCGTCTCTCTCTTATTCTGTCTCTCTCATTCCGTCTCTCTCTCCCTCATTCTCTCTCTCATTCTGTCTCTCTCTCTCATTTCATCTCTCTCTCATTCCATCTCTCTCTCTCTCATTCCGTCTCTCTCTCTCTCATTCTCTCTCTCTCTCTCTCTCATTCCGTCTCTCTCTCTCTCATTCTGTCTCTCTCCCTCTTTCATCCAGTCTCTGTCTCTCTCTCTTTCATTCTGTCTGTTTGTCTCTCTCCTCTTTCTCTTTTCTTTTCTCCGTCACTCTCTGCTCTCGCGTTGGCACTCTCTCCTTTTCTCCCTTTCTTTCTGCTTGCACCCTCCCTTCCGTGTCTCTCTCCTCCTTCTTTTCTTCTTTCCGTCTCTCCTCTTTTCTCTCCGACGGTCATTCTTTCTGTCGCTCTTCCCTCTTTTTCTGTCCGTCTCTCTCAATCTCCCTCACTTTTTCTCTCCATGTCTCTCTTCACACATCCTGTATGTCTGTATCTCTTCTCTTTCTCTCTCTCCCTCTCTCAGTTTTCCCGGTTTCAATCCCACAGCCACTCCACTCAACTCCCGCAGCATGATTTGAAGCTAGCGTGTACTTTGCAAATAGGATGGGACACACGATTACCTACAGCAATACCCTGCCACACACACACGCGCACACACACACATACACACACACACACACACACACACACACAGATTAGATCTTAATGTGCTGTTGAGTGCTAATTTCCACACAAACTGTGATTTGTAGCAACAGAGAAGAAGACACAGCGTTAACAAAGACACACTCCATAGAAAACTCTGGCTCATCATCCGAGCCGGGTTTTTAAAACGGTGCGAACCATACATAAAAACATAAATAACACACGGCAAAAAGAAAAAAAAAAAAGAATCCTTCCATCGAGAAATTCGCACGCTTCAAGAACGTGTTTTCTGTGCGTACTTTTAATCTGAATGCCGACAAAGCAGATTTCAAAAGACAGGTTTTTGCTTTTAAGCCCAAATTTTGATTTGGAAACCTGTAACAGCGCCCCGGAGAACATCCTCAGGGTGTGACGAACATTCGACACGGTAAAATTAACCACATTTCTTCAGCTTTAGAGAGAGTAGAAGAGAATCGAAATCGAGGTTGAATGAAGCATATCCTCATGCGTTACGTTTTAAGACCATGTACAAGAAAGACGACACATCAATGAGCCGAGACGTTCAAACCAGATTTTGACCAGGAGCTGTTAAGAAATCTAAAAAATAATCAGAATTTGATCAAACCAGCTGGTTTATATACTGGTTCTTTTGTTTCTCTTTTTGTTTTGTTTTTTTAAGAAAATTGCACTAAAGATGTCCACGATTCTCCCAGACAAGCGCAGACAGAGCGCCTGGACGTCTCCAAAAAAGGTTCTTTTTTTAAATGCCACTTCAGATCATGTCTACAATGCCACTTCTCTCGTCTTTCAGGTTATTAGTCTGTCCCTTAACACTTTGCATTGTTGTGCCTCCAGCGGTTTCTGTGCCGTCACTCAGCGCAATGCAAATGTAAACGCGCATGGAAATCACGATAGCGTGTCTTCGCATCGCACGGTTTCGGAATAACATTCCCAGCCCGGCGATGAAACACTTCTTTCTGGAAGACTCCTGGTTTGTGTGGGATTTATTTATTTATTTATTTTTAAATGGTGGCGTAAATGAAACTCGCAAGAGGAAGAGAGAGCTGAAAAACAAACAAAAAAATATGATATATATATATATATATATATAGAGAGAGAGAGAGATAAAACAGCCATCCTGTTTTAGTTTCGTTTTATGTCAGGGTGAGTAATTGTGTTCCTCTGTGCTGACTTTTCACCTGGGTGTGTGTGTCTGTGTGTGTGTGTATGTGTGTGTGCGCGCAAGGCCATGGCTCCAGAGGCCAGAGGAACAGGAACCCGGCGGTTGATTCCCATAAGCTCTTGGCGGTCGTGTGTCGTGAAAAGAGCAGTGTGTAGCTGCGAAAATATCAACAAATCGGAGTTGAAATATTTCACGTGTAAATATAAAAGTATTCCGCCAAAGTGTTTTTAGCCTGCTATTTCGAACCTCCGTTGCTCTCTGCAGCGGTTTCTCTCGGAAATAGATCCGTACCAGTAGGTTCTATGCGATCGTGTATTATTCAGCGATACTGATTCTGGGCTTTCTGAATTTAAAAAAAGACTGTTAGCAGGATCATTGATGAGCTTAGCTGAAGTGAAAGAACGTAAATTAACGTGGTAACGTTTATTGAAGTTTAGATTTAGCATTTAGAAGAACTGATAATGTTCTGAAAGAACATTTATAATCTATAGTGTTTCTGTTGATTCAAAAAAAAAAAAAAGAAAAAAAAAGAAAGAAAAAACGGCGATAATTTGCTCAGATGATCCTAAGTGTGATCTCCGGTGCCAGGATGCCAGTCTCCAGACGCTGCACACTCTTCCTGTGTGTGCGTGTGTGTGTGAGAGTGTGTGCGCGCGCACTGCAAGCCGCAGCCGATGAAATGAATGGGTTTGGCTCCCCAGCGGCAGTCTGCAGTCGTATTTATATCTGTGTGGTGGAGCCGCTGTTCCAGACTCCAGCTGACATCCAGAATGGAGTCGTGGCTTTTGTGAAAAAGCTGAAAACAAACTTGAGATGAGCCTGAGCTTTAACGCTGCTCTGTCTCTAATGTCTCTAATGAGAAACGTGGAGGGTTTGATTTCGGCATTGATACGTTCCGTATGAGTGTCTCTCTGAAGAGTCCTCCGTGAAACACTGAGCAGGAGAAGTGACTACACTGAACAGTCCGTCTGCGTCGCGGAGATCACTTCAGCTCACGGGGTAAATCTCTACACCAACTCCACATGACACCGAGTTATGATGAGAGACAGACAGGGTGAGAGAGAGAGACAGGGTGAGAGAGAGAGACAGGGTGAGAGAGAGAGAGACAGGGTGGGTGAGCGAGAGACAGAAGGGCATAAAAAGAGTGAAATGAGGTGGAGCGAGAGAGAGCGAGACAGAGAGAAGAGAGAAAGAAGGAAAAGGAAAGAGAGGGAGCAATAAAGACAAAGACAGAGAGAAGAAGTGGAAGGGAGGGGGAGACAGACAGAGAGAGAGAGAGAGAGAGAGAGAGAGAGCACTGGCAGGAATGAAGTGCAGCCTCAGCAGTAGATAAGCAGTGTGACGACTTCAGTTCCTCTATCAGTGTGGGATTAACACATGACTAAATCAGCGCATTTCCATTTCACAACCGAGCACAGGCAGAAAAGGATGATGTGTGTGTGTGTGAGTGTGTGTGTGAGTGAGCGAGCGAGAATAAAAAAAGGAGAAAGGACAGTGATGAAGTCTGCTAAAGGTGGGGGCTGTGATAATTCCCATAATGCACACAGAGGAAAGGGAAGAGGATTTGGCTCAGGAGTGGAGGAAAAAACTGAAAGAAAGAGAGAGAGAGAGAGAGAGAGAGAGAGAGAGAGATGATGAGGGAGAGGTTCAAAGTGTCGCTCATGCTAGCTTTGTGATTACGGGCCGGGGCTAATCCACCGAGCTCCTGCAGCTCACTGACAAACCAAAGGGGCGAAACCTCATCGTTCTCACATCCCGCGTGACACACATCCCATAATATTCCATTTATTCTCAAACATGATCACATGATCACCACGACAGATTATTAGCTGCATCACTCGCTAAACTAGCTACCACACAATAGTTGTTTTCTGAAACACAGCTAGCTCGTTAAAAACACGACTGCTTTTGATCACACAGTAGTTCAGCCACTTCAGTGCTTTACGCTCACTCGTTTTCCAATAAAATCTTCCCCAAATTCTACAAGACACCGCAAGTTCTCCGTGTCGGATTAGACGATCGAGATCCTCTAACGGTAGACCGCGATGAGACGACGAGGTAATAAAGATATTATGTCCATTAGTATGTTTTATTTGTGTTTCGTCATCACCGGAGTCATCCCTCGAGTTTGCCGTCACCTTATCGACGGCTTCCAGACGAGCGTCGTAGCAGCTCTCGCACTCCGAGTTTAATCAAAAGTTCCTCACACCACCAACAGTCTGTCGTCGGCCATCTTGGTTACAGTGGCACTTTTTTTTTTTTCCCCACAGTGGTTCTCAAAGTGGGTTCTAGGGACCCCCAATATTCCATAAACCATAGCCAGGGGGTCCGTGACCTTTAAAAATGTTCTTACAACACTTTACCAAACTTTATATTCAGGTGTAATAAGCACCAAAGAAAGCTCGATGGCTCTGAAAAGATTTCTTTTTGAAAAAATGAACTAGCATTCATGATATGAATCCATACTGTTAGGTGGGGGGGACCGTGGAATTTATTTTACATTCAAACGGATCTACGAAAGACTTGAGAACTGCTGTTGTGCAATCTTGGCCTGCTGTTTAACGTGATGCGGAGAAGATGAATGCAGGGCGCGTTGTGTAAACGTAGAGCTGAACGCGGATGGAAACAGCGCAGGGTAGAAGAGAGAAAAGAGAGAGAAGGAGAAGCAGCCCTCGAGGTTTCTAGCTGACTCGTCCGAGTGCGTTTGTGCGAGTGTGTGCGTCCGTCTGCCACTGACGTCATCGGGCAACGCGCTTCTGCCCCGGTGATCATAACTGACATGAACGGTAATCTGAAAAGAAAGGAAGTGAAGGCTGGAGGCTTTCCGCACACACACACACAAACAAGCATACACACACACACACACACACACACAAAGAGTTCACATAACCCACCTCACAGGCTCAGACACAAAGAAAAAGAGATACACAAACTCCCAGTACAAATAATTACCCCAAAGCTGGACTGTATTGTTTTTCACAGTCAGACCAACACACACACACACACACACACAATTTTTTGTGAGGAGAGACAGAGATTAGCCGCTGCCTGAAGTAAACGCCATGACAGCGTGGCGTCTGCCGAAGAGATTAAACCCGGATTAAACAACTGTGTGTGTGTGTGTGTGTGTGTGTGTGTGTGTGTGCGCTTTTGTTCAGCTCTGCACACCCTCGGGCAAACACACATTTTTAGTAGCGTATCGCCTCATCGAGGTTACTTCACGCATTATTTAAGCAGCGAGAACACGGGCCGCATTGTGAGCTATAATGCTGCCTGTTACGGATTGTGTGCCTTGTATCTGAAAAAAAGTGTGTGTGTGTGTGTGTGTGTGTGTGTGTGTTTTGCAGAACGAGCCTGGTCGGAGATGAAGGTTACCTGACCCGGAACGACAGAATCGGGTATCGTCATGTCGTCATGGTTTCCGTCGCAAAGCACCCGCGCACCATCTCCCACTTCCACCCCTCGTGTACCTCTTGTGTATTATCTTTTTTTTTTTTTTTTATACACACTTCTAATCCACAGCCCCGCCTCTCTCCTCCATCCATATTCATCACCTTTATCCCTAATGAAGACCGGAGTGCAGCGCGGAGGGAGGGAGATGCAGACGCAGGCCTTTGAACTCCCACAAAGAGAGATAGAGAGAGAGAGGGAGAGAGAGAGAGGGAGAGAGAGGGAGGGACAGAACACTGAGGGCTAGCGATGATGGATGGAAGAGGACAAGGGAAAGAAAGGCATGAGACAGCCAGACAGAGACAATCACACGTCTCGTCTCATGTGCGGAGAGAAAAGGAGATGGCGTTGATGGATAGAAAAGAGGACAGAAGAAGAAAGGCATGAGACATACCATCTTGACACAGCAGGGTTTCAGCTAACAGCAAAATTGAGCCTACAAATTACGCCTACGTTTATTCATCCAAAGGTCAAGAACCTTGTCAAAGCACCAAACAATGCGTCTACGGTTTGAACACACAACCTTCAGGTTACTAGCGCAGAACCTTAAACACTGAGCTACGGAGCGCACTCTAAATAAATTCTTTTACACGGCAAGAAGAAAAAAAAAAAAAAAAAAGAACTACCAATGGATCGTTAGTAATGTCAATTCTTTTTGGTACCTGGTTTTGGAATTGGCACCAGTGGGAACTAATGATATTTAGGGTTGGGGTTAGCAGAACTGTTTACACGGGTTTTCCAAGTCCAGTCATGAAGGATCATCAGAGTCTAGAAGTTTCCCTGCTCGGACACCCGAAGTGTCGGGTCGGACTACGCTCTTCCATGTCTGGTACTGTAACCGTTTCAGAAAAGGAACCCTGTTTGAAATTAGGGCAAAACGCTGAGCCGCCATTTTAAGAAATATATCTTTTCATGATACTACAGTCTTTGTAGTTTGAAACGGGAGAACAGCGACTCGTGGAAACATCGTAATGACGTCTCGTAGCAACGAAATGACAATGCAGTCTCTTTTACCGTCATACTGTGGCTTTCTCAGGCTGAAGCAGAACCAAAGATCCCACTGGCTTCCATTTGAGTTGGTTCTTGGTTTAGAATCTAGAAAAAAAAAAACTGACTGTTGGACAAAATACGGGAATTAAAGTTCCGAAATATAAGAATAGAAACAAGGCGATCGAATGTGAGAGAAATGCACATTCGCCCCAGAAGCAGAAGTGAAGCGCGTTTCGGGAGCACGATCTCTGCAAATAGGAGGAAGTTTTAGTTCCAAATAATTCCGTGTCATGACGGAGCAAAATGGATTTCATGGTTGTGTGAAACAGAAATCTCAGTCCCATGTTTGGTCTCATGTCCAGACCAGGTGCTATTAGCGGTGACGTGCACTACGGTGTTTTTTTTGTTTTGTTTGTAAACGGTTGGGGCGAAGCTTGCTTCGTATACGAATGCTGCCGTAATTTTTGAATATCTGATTAATAGGTGAGCCTGGTATTTTAACCCGTTCTGCACAGCGCCTCGGAGACGTGAAGACTTCACGAACAGATGCGTTCCTCCGGACCTGCGTTGTTTATGCGAGCAGGTGTGTGAAGAGGTGATAACAGAAGGCTGGCACTCTGTGGTTCAGCAAGGAAGGGGCGGTGATAGTGGTGTCGCGGCTGACGCATTCCATGACAACATGCATGCACACACACACACACACACACACACACACGTACACAAACCACTAACCGTTAAACTGCTCGAGGCAGCTGAAGCCAGGTGCACACTAATGCTAGTTCCTGTAGGACTTGATAGAAATCAGTATGCATTCTTGCTTGTTCTTATGTTTCTCACTTAATATATTTGCAAATGTAATTCCAATTCAAAATTAAGAATGGTTAATATTAATATATATATATATATATATATATATATATATATACACACACACACACACACACATCGTTGTACACACAAAACACAAGTGAGAAAAGGGTTTCTTGCTTTGGAAGCGCCAAACTTTCCACCAGACATGGCTAAGTTCACTAGTTAGCGATATCCTCTTAAGGTTAAACATTTCCAACTCCTATCTGTTCTCATCTGTTCTCGCCTCCATGCTAGGTAGCTTTTCCTTCTTCTCAGGAAGTCCATTCTTCACATTCTTGCTACTGTGAAACACCTTTCAACTAATTTCACACAACTTTGATCTGCCATCTCTTCTTTGTCAGGCCTTCGGACGAACCGCTCGAGTACTCCACTGACTCCGTTGCGCGACGTATCGGGCACGGTATCCTCGACGTCCTCGACTTGCGCCGTGCCCTTGATTTCCAGACAAAGCCGCAGAAAAGAGGAGGAGCCGTGGGTGAGAGCGAACAAGGCGCGAACAAAAGAATAAGAGCAGGTTGTGTGTGCTCCCTGGTGCTGGTTGTATTTAGACAGAGTTGGCAAATCAGAGCGCGCATTAATAATGCATGCCTGACTCATAGGGCTTTCACACAGAAAACACAGGCTGGGGTTCAGATCACGGTAAATAGAACAGGAGAGACGGGCGGAGGCGTTTAAAATAAACAGGAACCAAAAATGTCTGACTGGCAAGCAGGTTGCATCGAGGCATTTTCTAAGTTGTTATAACATCAGAATGTTAAACAGATAATCACCAGCTCTCAAATTATTGTGCCAGGCTCGAGGACCTGCCAAGCCGTTAAAAGAAGTCCATTTCTGGTGTCCTCGGTTAACATTCAACGCTGTCGGTGAGTTTTGAGTTTCTGACAAACCATCGACCGTTGATTGTACCCTGAGGGCAGCTGAACGCGACACGGAGAGGAAGAACCCGTGGAGAAGCTCATGCGGACATCCCAAACGGGTGCCCCTATAATGGCTGCGATAAACATTCATTGCTGTCGGTGGGTTTCCAGCAGACACAACTCACTGATCGATGAATGCAAACTGCGGTTCAAACTCCTCTGAGACTCAAACAAAAGAAGTCACTTCAGCGGGCAAACGGGTGCTCTTGATGTAACGAGCGAGAAAGCACACGAATGCCCGAAGTCATTCGGATATCATCTATCCACGAGCAGATTCCAGAAATTGCTAACATTCTGTAGTCTTTTCTCCACATCATGAAGGACTGATCACAGCTTTTCAACAACTTAACGATCCACCACACTCTTAAATCAGTGGTTCGCAAACATCCAGGGACCACAAAAAACATCCAGCATGGATTTATGTACATTCCTGGCCGCCACAGAGCCATAGGGCAGCAGTAGCTCAACGTTGGACTTCTGATCGGAAGGTCGGAGTTCAAATCCCAGCACTGCCGAGCTGCCACTGCTGGGATGAATGTAAGTCACTCTCGATAAGGGCCTCTTCCAAATGCCCTAAATGTGTATCATAAGTTTGTATGCTTTTTATTCCTGAACGTCCCACCCATTGAACACATTAGGTCCGAGTTGGCTTTGGTGCTTGGACCCCTAAATATAATAACTTTTATAATGTGGGTTGCGAGTTCCACCATTGTAACCAAATGCTTCAAGGACATCACTGGCCTTAAAATTGATGACTTAGATTTCATCTTTCATTTATTAATACCAATACCAAGAATACAAATAGTGAAAATTGTTCAAATATCTGGTGCTCTTGACCCAATTTATACCCATATATCAAGGATTTGTTTGGTGACTTGCCAACAAGATCAAGTTGAAAAGTAATAAGTAAAAAGCTCACTCTTTAACACTGTGGTGTGCCAGGGTGGGCCAGGGGTGTCCAAATAATGTTTTTTACATAGCTAACTAAACCTAACCAAGTTTCCAGGCAACCAAAACATGGGACTGGGCTGCAGACTGTCCTGGTGTATTACAGGACCAAGGTTTGTGTTATTGGATCAAATCTGGACCTACTCAGAAGTGGTGGTAAAGATAATAGTGTCCAAGTACAGTCGCAATCAAAATTTTTCAACCCCCACTGCAAATCAGGTTGATTGTTAAAATGTACAGACTTTCAGCTGTTGGACTGAACACATCAAACAAAAGCAGTTGAAATAGTTCAACACAATGAATGCTTCAAGTGGTTTCTACTAACTGAAACTGAAAACGCAACGTATAATGACTTCTCCAGTTTCAGAATAATTCAACCCCCTGAATAGAATCCCTCACAACAGCACAAATATTCAGAACAGGTTGTCTCAAGCACACCTGATGCATCTAATCAAGATATGAAATTTCATGAAATACCTGAACTGGCTAGGGGTAGCAAGTATATGAAATACCTGGGCGGGGCAGAAAAAGGAAGCTATCGACGGCTGCAAGCAGATTTCTGAGAAGGCAGGTTGTGAGAAACACTCGAATGACTGTAAAAGACCTGCAAGACTTGGTGCAACAGGCACTGAGGTTTTAGTGAACACAGTAAGGCACGTACTAAATGCAGAAGGTTTCCATGGCACCTTCAACACTACTGACCCAAAAGTAGAAGAAAAGTCGCTCAAAATCATATAAATAAGCCACAGAAGTTTTGGGATTCTGTTCTGTGGAGGAAGAAGAATGAAGAAAGAACACTCTGTCCACAGTCAAGTAGGGTGGTGGCTCGGTGATGCCCTGGGGCTGCTTTGCATCCTCTGGCACAGGAAACCTGCAGCGCGTGGAAGGCAAGACGGATTCACTGAAGGAAATTGGATTCATATCAGGAAATCCTAGGAGAAAACATAATACTGTGAGGAAGCTGAAGCTTGGGCGTCATTGGATCTTCCAACAGGACAATGATCCCAAGCATACCTCAAATTCCACCAAGGCTTTGTTGCAGAAGAAGTCCTAGAACATTGTACAGGGCCAGCACCGGACTTGAACCCCATAGAAAATCTCTGGTGGGATTTGAAGAAGGCGATTGCAGCACGCAAACATGAGAATATTACTGAACTGGAGGCCATTGCTTATGAGGAATGGGAGAAGATTCCTCAGGAACGCTGCCAGAAGCTCTGCATCTCATTTGGAGCAGGTCATAACAGCAAAAAGGATCTCTACTAAATACTAAAGATGCTCACCATGAAGGGGTTGAATAATTTTTTAACTGAAGAGGTCATTATAAATCGCATTTTCAGTTGAAGTTGGCGAAACCGCTTGAACTGAAACTGAAACTATTTGGTAAATGGTAAAAGTGCACTTATTTTTCCAAAGCGCTTTACACTGTGTCTCATTCACCCATTCACACACACACACTCACACACCAACGGTAGCAGAGCTGCCATGCAAGGTGCTAGCTTGCCATCGGGAGCAACTTGGGGTTCAGTGCCTTGCCCAAGGACACTTCGGCATGTGGAGTCACCCGGGCCGGGAATCGAACCTCCAACCCTACGATTAGTGGACAACCCACTCTACCAACTGCACCACAACCGCCCCTACTGCTTCAACTGCTGAAAGTCTGTACATTTTGACAATAAACCTGATTTGCCCTGGGGGTTAAATCAGTTCGATTGCAACTGTAGATGGACTACAGACAGAACGCCCGGCCTACCTGTCCTCCTGTCAGTAATTCTATCCACATGCGTGTGACTGCTTATATATCTATCTGTCTGTCCGTGTGATACCGACACAGCACAGGAGCATTCATTTTATATTACCCCTTTTCCCCTTGCTCTCTCCCTTCAATCATGCAGAAATAGTCTGTGCTTTAAATAACTCCGAGCTCTGCATGAAAAAAAAAAAATGCTTACCTGGACAGGAAAAGAATTATTAAATATGACAATTACTGCTGACAGCTAAGCGGTGCTTTCCTTATTCGCTCTCCTTTTTTTTGTGTGTCAGTGTCGATTGAAGTTGACCTTCTCCACGTGCCGAGGGAGCGAACGAGCGCCCGAGACAATCAGTTTCGCCGAGTTCTTGAAACGCTCGTTTCCCCTTTTTTTTCAGCAGGAAGGGAGATAGAATCATCTGGAAGCAATCCCGCTGTAATTGCTTAACATGCTGGGAAATTTCGAACACATTGGCATTTTCCACTTGAGGACTGAATGCAGCACGCTCTGTGAGCTCGAGCTCTCTCTCTGGTCTTTTTTATTTTACAGTGGAAAGTGTCTGAGGGTGGCTGCAGAGTTCATGACTTGTGCGGCTAACAAACTGAACTTTTTTACACGCAGGGAGTAGACGATGCGGTGACACCGGTGCCCTGACTCACTGCGTTATAATAGGCTCAGAAACCACAGCTGGTAAACAAGAGCCGTCTGTCTGCTGCGATTGCGCCCTCTTCCTTTGGGCTCCTGTTTTGTCTTGTTTTTTGTTTTTTTTGTTATTTGCTTCAGCTAAAGGGAATAATGTGTGTGGGGTGGGGAATTCAACTGTGAATGCAGATCAGCGATTAAGGAAGTTGGACGCACCACATAATCTAAGCCTTGTAATAAACGGGTAATTATTTAACAAAGGAAAATCTTTGCTTATAAGCTGAGACGATTATTTATGGAAGGAGTCTCCAGTGTCAGAGGTAAAGCTGTGCCCGAAGACAGGAAATTGAAGTTTTTCTGTCTTCAACTTCATGAAGGAGAGAGAAAAACAAAGGCTGGTGAGGGAACAACTGTTTATAGCTGCTTTAAGATAAACGAGAACAGGAACTAACGTGTTTTATGGACATTAAATGGAACTACAAACGGATAAGGAGTATGTTGTGTCTTTTTTTTATTAATAAAAGATTGTACTCGTTGGCAAATTGCTGTGGTATGAGGTGCACTTGAGGATGTATAGGAAAATGATCAATTTCAGGGTGGAAATGGTAACTGCTTCATCGCGTCACCCCTTCGTTGATTATTTTCCTACAACAGCACACCCCACAAGCTCAGTCCAAGCTTGCTGAGCTGGCCGATTTCACAGGAAGTGACCGGAGGAACAGGATAACCCATTCCTGCGTGGCCTGGAAGCTCACGGTCGGCCTAGCCGGCCCGCAGTCGGATGCAGCAAAGTGAGAGAAAAGGGAGCAGGAACAAACCCACTCTCTCTTCAGATCAGCATGAATTATATAAAAGCGAAAAGAACTGAGAGGGAAAGGAGACAGCGAGAGATTCCGCTGCCACAGTTTCCAGCATGTTTAACAGTTAATGTTCCGAGCAGACACCGTCGACACGAAGGAGGGGGAAAAAAAAAAGCATCTGCCTTTAACCACAATTATATTAAAAAAACATGCCACTGCAGTTTAATGGGCTTACACTGAATTATTTACTCGCTCGATGGATGGATAATTGCATTTATCCTTAACCCCCTCCCCGAGCTGGGGAACTGAACCATGGCGTCACCATTTGTCCTCTGCAAATCAGATCCAATTGCTTTCCATTTAATCCATCATAACTCAAAAAATGAACCGATTTCAAAACTACAGGGAAGAAAGAGAAGAAGGTGGGGGGTTGGGGGGAGGGTGGGTATACATTAAAGAGGCCGGCTTGCCAACTTGTGAGCAGGAGGGGCGGGAAAGAAAGTTAGCTCTTAGGCAGTTTGAGAGAAAGAAAGAGAGTGAGTGAGGGTGTGTGAGAAAAAGGGAATGAGGGAAGGCATATGTTTGCCTCAGTTGTTTGAGGACAGCGCTGAAGCATGTGCGTGGGCTCGAGGCCAGCTCTCTACATCTGGGTGTCGAGTTCAGCGAGGGCAAACGAGGATCTGAGTGAAAGGCCTTTATCTGCTCCTGATCACTCGCTGATGCCTCCATGTGGTCATTTTTTAAAAGTGCATGCTGGGATTAGGGGGTGCTGAGATTGGACTTTTTTTTTTAAATAGTCAAAAAATATCAGGGGTTTTAAGCAACCATTTAAGAGTACGACAGGATTTTAGGGCCAAAGTTTCAAGAATAAAGTTGCAATGTCTGGGGGGTGTCATTATATCTGATATTATAAAAAATTATTAGGGAATAAGTGAATAAAATCATAACACTTCCAGAAAAGTCATAATATTATGAGGAGAAAATTCTTATTATGAGAATAAAGTGGTAACGTTTTGAGAAAAAGTTCATAATGATCTGATATTACGAGAAAAGTCACAACAATAAAGTCATATTTTGAGAAGAAGAAAAAAAGTAATATCTGATATTAAAAAGGAAAAAACGGCAATGTTTCAGAAGAAAGAATAATTCGAGAATAAAGTTGTAATATATTGAGAATAAGGTCATGAAATTTTGATATGTACCATTTTGTCATAGTATGGCTTTATCCTCTAAATATTTTGAATTATGTAGTTGTAATAATATGACTTTCTCAACCTACACTCACTTTATTCTCAAATTACAGCTACTTTTTTCTCGTAAGATCATATTTTGTGATATGACTTTTTTTTTCTTGCACTATTATGACTTTACTGTTGAACAATTGTATAAAATTTAAATAAATCAATATAATTGACGGCTTTCATTTCATATATTACACCGGCGTTAACCATAAACAACGGTTCTGAATGATTTCTTTCAACTTTAAAGATAATAGATTCACATTTTGTTCATTTTTTGTGACTACAGGTCTGAAAACATTCCTTTCTTAAAACAAACACCATTTTGCATGAAAAAAAAAAAAGGGGGGGGTTGATGTAATTTGCTCTCTCTACCGTGTTTAAACGGCTTCTTTTCCCTCGACCTCAGTCAGGTTTTGGGAGCGTGCGTTTAACCAGCCTCGATGATGGAACGGATTGGGGGAAATGAATTCTCGCAAATGAGTTTGAATTTCAGCATTCGAAGCGTTATGGCACTGAAAACACTCCCGTGCAACTGATTTGATCCGTGATGTGGCGAGGATGCTTCAGCACGATCGCCTTGCAACTGAAATATTAGGCGAACATTGTTATCAAAGAAAGACCAGGCAGGATGAAAGAGTCTGAGGTCACAGTTTGGTTTTGCTCGTTAATGATAAAGCATCGAGCCTACAGTATGAGCGCTGCATCATGGCTGTGATATGACATGCGCTAGCTGTGTAACCGAAAACATTTGTTGTTGTTTTTTTTACAACGTCGAAAGTCGCTTTAAGCTAAAATAGTAGACTACTTCTACAATGTTTTCAGAGATATTTGTAAGATACTGCGGTGTTTAAAAGAGGAAACATCTGTACTCTATACATAGACCTTTGTACGACTTGATCATAGACTAGTTCTTAATGGTAGTTCTGGGGAAGGAATGATAAATGAAGAAGGAAACAACATGGGGATAAATGATAAATTAGGCTCATATTTGTACCCTAGCACACGCTAAACTCTGCAGTCTCGGTAAACAAAGCCGAGCTTCCTACTGCGCCAGAGAGCGAGCTAACGCACGTTCATTAACTCGCATTTCATTTCAACCTCTCAGCAATGCTACTGTCGCTAGTGGCCCGGAGCGGTTCGGGAAACTTATTCTCATTGCACCTGACTGGTACAGTCGACTTTAATTCGAGCAAAATGTACTGCTGTAGTCATAATAACACTTGTAGATCTTACAACAGAGTGAACTGCTGTCTAGCCAATGTCTACGATTGGCTACGATAGACTGTTTTACCTAACGCGGGACATTTTCCCCCACACAGTTTTCCTGACCAACTTGATTTCGCTCCATGTATTTACTTACCGATAGTGAAATCTAAAAACTTCACGACGGAGGAAAATATTTTACCAGCAGCATTTCGTCTTAAGAAGGGTACAAGACCATTTCTGCCAATGAGGTACGTCGACAAAAGTTCGAAGTTTGGCGGTAAACACATTGCGCAATCGTCAAAATTGACGGATTTATTGAATGTTCATTGTAGCCCTACTCGAAACAGACGAGTACGATTAATTAGATCCCTCTCTCGATCGAACCCTGTTTAAATATGTTGTACTTCTAATGAAATTTTACTCGATTAAATACATATTGACGAATGTACGTGTTGAATTCAGCTCACGTTTCGTAGTTGCATCGTGGTCAGGCTGGGTATTGCACCGGTAGCAGAAAAAAATGGATCGGATATCGGAGGGGAAAAAAATGTATTCACTCGTTCCCACTTTGAAGCAATTGGATTTGGAATTTTTGGGAAATGTTGCACAATATACATGTTAATTATTGCTTCTCTGGTCGTCGTTGTGAAATCAAACCAAATCACGTTGTTGTTTTGCTCATATTGCGCAACTCTAGTTTCTACTTGGTTTTCCATCACATACTATACGACGCTTTTGCATTTACGTCATAAGCTCCGCACCTTATATCTGCCGTACCAGCAAAGTGGATTAAAGAGAGAGTGCACGAGTGTGTGAGGGCCTCCGTGTGAGGATGTATGGGTCAACACAACAACACAACACAACACATCCCCAACGACCCTGCACAGTGGGTGTCATTTTCTTCTGCCCAAATCCAAACACAAACCATCTGACACCGGCCCAGCTTTAACAGGACGACCAGCATGCTGACTGGCCGCCTTTCCTATAATCCGATCGGTCACGCCGGCCGCAGGATGCTGCCGATTGGCTGGGGAGCTCACGTATCCGTGGAAACCGGCGGGATGGATCAGGAAGTTGACAGGTTGCTCAGATTAAGGACAGCGCCCCGCTTTGTTTGGGGTTTAAGACCCTGCACAACTCTATTAGCCCCAAACAAATCCTGAATTTATTTCACACACGCACACACACACACAAACACATCTGACCTTAATAACGGCTGAATCCAAGGTCTGAAAGCTTGCAGGAATACCTCAAGCTCAGCAGCACTTTCATATAGGACTTCTTTTATTAGGCTTCACGATATTATAATGCAACATCACGTCAAAAACTTCCACTTGGAAATTCGCCGCTCATCTTTGATTCGATGCGGTTTACGGAGAAGATGCTTGTGTTAGCTACACTATAGAAAAATTTCCTCATGTCTGTTTTTACACACTGGGATATTCAACACTTTTTTTTTTTAAAGAGAGCATCCTAATGCTAAGGATTCAAGTACGACATTATACACAAGAGACAAAAGACTAGTGTGAAGGCGTTTTTAAAACACCGGGCTACGTTTAAGAAATAATCGTGACATGAGGCCCACACATAGTGCAGTTCCATGAGAGATACAGTGAGATGCTTGTAAGCCTCTGTAGAAATAATACTCTGTGGGTTCTACTGAAATAATAATCCTCGCATACGTTTAACGGGACAAATTTCGGAGCTGGGGCAGTAAAATCCGGCCGTTCCGGACCTGGCATCGTAAATACCAGAAACATAAACACTGGGCTTAATCTCGCAGGGCGCGAAGGAATCTTGGGAGCGAACACAGCTTTTCCACAGTCGCAATTACAACCCAATCATGTTCGAGCTCATAAATCAATGACGGCCTCAGGGCAACAATAGAGGCCTTTCACTGTCCAGTGGTTTAACAGGTCCCCCTTGCCCCTTTCCCCAGATGATCGGAGCTTCCCACAGGTTTACGCGAGCCAGTCACGCCGAGGTCACGAGTGGCTGAACTCGTGCTGACCCCCTTTACCCTTTACCCTTCCGCTCTTACTGCGGCCAACTGGAACTTCGGCAAAGACACTACTCGAACACAAAAATACTCAAAAATATATATATTTTTTATGCAATTGACTACGCAAGAAACCAACCACCTGACGCCGGCAAGCTCTAAATGTCCCTGCGTGTGGGACATTTCCGAACATCTGGAATCATAGACGTACAACCGCAATCCTTTAAACGTGGAGAGAAATCTGACACCAGCCATCCCATCGGTGTGAGGACGAATATCGATATTTAGTTACAATTCCAGATTTTCTTTATTAGAGTAAAAAAAAATCTAGCGTTTTTAAGCAAATTATCACACCATGATTAAATTTACACCAAACACCAACGTGTAAATCGCCACAACGGATGTGGCATAGATTTCAGAAAGGAGTTTATACCTGGCTTCTATAAAAGTGTGTTGGAGATGAAGCATATAATTACAGTACAGGATTTCGTGGAGGGGTTGTTGTTTTTTTTTGTTGTTGACTTTTCTGCAGCTTTTTTCAAAAATTTCCGATGCCACTTGCAGAGATTTTAAGATTTTTTATTTCTTTATTTTTTGCAGAAAACTACTTGGGAGAAATCGCGATCGCACGAAATCGTTCTGGCGCAGTGATGTTTGTTGGTAAACGGCACCTTTTATCTGTACTCACGTTCGACGCACGGGGCTGAATTAACACATACACAGTCTGGAAGATGTAGAAATAGTCGCTTTGATACCATATTATTATTTTTAAAAATCTGCAATGCCAGGAACTGATCAAGCACCGCACTCTCCTCATGAGTCCTCTCTTTAATTTCCTGCTCTCTAATTTTTCACAACACTTACAGTACTTTTCCTTTTCTTCGTCCTAATAGTTTCTGTTATAAATGTGTGTACTGCAACATTGATTGTTAGAAAGGAGCTGTCCAAATGGAAAACCTGCTTATTAGTAGTAGTAGTAGTATTAATTCCATGTTATGTACTGTAACTCTCCTTTTTTAACACAGACACGCTCTGTAACCCGATACAAAATGTTTGTCATGCTAATAAAGCACCTTGAAATTGAAATTGGGGGAGACAGAGACAGAGCGAGGGAAAGAAGGAGAAAGAGAATGAGATGAACTTGAGCTGAACCTTGTCCTGAGCATTCCCACACATGCACATCCCACTGTGCAGCAGGTCAGGATCACATGGCCAGAGGTCAGAGGTTGCACAGGGTTCGAGTTATTATATCGGGGACGGAAGAAAGAGGGGGCGATGACATCGCAGGATTTTAACTGTACAGCACAATATCGCTGTTTCTGCTAAATGAATCGTCTCTTTTGCTTTAGCGCCCACTTCACACGCACGCTATGAAATCACAAGCAGGTCGATGATGGAGTCAGACGTGAACAAAATATTTTTAAAAAAATGAACAAGCTTTCAGATCCTTCTTCTTTCTTACATTTTTAACTGGGCATCTTTATCCTTTAGGACAAACCCACACAAAGTGTACAAGTACATTTTCCTCCATTTTATGTGCCACAGCTTTCAGGAGACTTACCTTGAATCTGTGCTTTGTTCCTCCTCTGTGTTAATGGTATAACCCAGGATGGTGTCGAACATACAATGTGGGCCAGGACCGGCCAGATAAAGGTTCTAATTCAGACCAACCAAACGAGTTTAGAATCCGTGTATAAATTAAAATGGACTGTAAATAAATTATAATATTTGGGGAGGGGGAAAAAAAAGAGCTAGAGTTATTCCACTAGGGGGCAGAATAGAGCATCAGTGCCATAAGCTCTACTGACAAAAAATGTTCAATTCCAGGATTTAACACTACAAAGTGTGGAAAAGTTCAAGAGGGGTGAATACTTATGCACAGCAGTGTGTGGTAAACCCGTAAATTTGGAGTTTTTTGGGTAATGAATTGTCGCGCATTCGTCTGTTTTAATACGTTTAATCCATTTGTGCATCGAGAAAGTTGCTCTCAGATAAATGCTAATCAATGAAAACATGAAATAAGAGTTTTTGTGTCTTTACTGGTCACTAAACTGATATTGGACTGAGTGTAACATGGCCTGTTAGGTAAAATGAGTTTGACACCAAATGGTGCAAGTGTTTCAGATAACACTACAAGACAAACATCATTAAAATAAAATAATAAAAGGGGGGGGGGGTTTATTTTGTTGTCAGGACTGTCCTCTTGTGCACTCCTCCTTTATTTGTACGACCGTTTTGACTATTTACACTTTAGGGCAACAGCGACATAACTACGAGACGTGTATATAGGGGCTTGAGTAGTTCTTATAAGAAACTATTTGTTGAAGGAACAAAGAAAGATCAACAGTATATTATATATATATATATATATATATATATATATATATATATATATATATATATATACACACTATATTTGTCTTCAAGCATTTTAGCATGAGAATTTAAATAACACTGGGTTCATAATAATGAAAAAATTTACATTCTGTCACACGTGTCCAGACTGTAGAAACTGAAATTTAGCACCGAAAAAGATTTTATAATACCACTATACACAATGTGTAAAAGAATCAATGTTATGCTTTAAATACTGCAGAATTCTATATTAAATACATACACTGTGACTGCAACACGTATGTTTTAACATATGCATTGGTGCAGAGATTATACACCGCCCCCTGGTGGATAAACACTCACTACAGAAAAAGGCTGATAAATGAAAGTGTGAAGTACAGTAAATGATTTACTTCTGAAGGTGAGATTTGTGAAATA
The DNA here is from genome assembly GCA_012411365.1 of Ameiurus melas. Classification (NCBI taxonomy): domain Eukaryota; kingdom Metazoa; phylum Chordata; class Actinopteri; order Siluriformes; family Ictaluridae; genus Ameiurus; species Ameiurus melas. The sequence continues at coordinate 4,116,982 of CM022780.1, read as the reverse complement.
CTGTGCTAGTGTTGCCGAGCTGCTGTTTTATCTGTCGATCGTTTGATTCGTTTTGGCTAAAATGTGCTTTAAAATCCGACTCACCTGTCCCATCATGCTCATCTGCTTCCAACAGCTCACCGTAGAAACCTGCACAGGGGGGAGAACTGAAATGTATTTAAGCTTTTAGTGGCACTATATTCAAGGCAAAATTGTCTGTCGGAGATTAAAAGCTGGAAGTGACATTAACATACATAATAAAGAAGGCTAGGTCCTTTTACAGGTAATCATTATTAGAAAAACCAGTGCTTATATATAAACATATCCTCAAGTCTTTAGATTATTTCTTAAAATGCAAAAATCCAAAATAGATACGCATGAACTCCTTTTTTTTTTTTTGCAGCCAGGGACTATAAATGTTAAATCCGATGGAGATTTTATGAAAATAAGCCAATTAGTCAAATATTAGGCTCTTAGAGCGCTGTGAAATTAGCGGGTTGTGATTTCTACTACTGTAAACATTTCTGGAAATGATCAGACCCCACTTGGAGAACCACTGAACTGAAAGTGTGACCTTTGACTCCACATTCAACAGATCCAATCAATTCCATCCATCACGCTGACAAAAAGCTGGCCTTCACTTTTTCCCATCAGGGCCAAAAGGTGGAGGACACGTGACCTTCGGCCAAGTGGTCGTCCAAGGGGTCATTAGAGGAGCACCTAGCGCCGAATCCATTACCATAGAGATGGAGCTCCATACCTTTGTCTTCACCTCGCTGGCCACGTGACACAGACACGCAATGATTGACAGAGCAGCTCTGTGTCTGCAGGGCTCTGGGCAAATGGCCCACGATGAACCTTTCGGAGATCAAACAGCTGAATTTTACAGCTCTAATCTTCCCTATCTGTGCCAGTTGTCACAAAGCGCTGATAACACAACACAACGTGGTCAGATTTATTATTTTTTATTAAAATTTTTGAAAAACGCCCTCAATCTATCATATATCATGCATAAGCTCGGTTTAAAACACGCATATACTAAGGGTGACATCACATCCTGAGAAATCTATATATTATCCGTAAAGGTTATAGTAATAGGAAGCTATAGTTGTTGTTTTATTATTATTATTATTATTATTATTTGATGTAATTCCACACATCATCCTAGCTTATCAATATACACAGACAGGAAGCGAGCTCAAACGTAAGGACGGGATGATGAATAATGAGTCGTCCTACATCAACAAGGCAACAAACAAACGCGATCCGACTACGTGTAAATCCAATCCACAGCGACACACATCACAGTTACAGCTGCTGTAAATAAGACAGATGTGTCATACTGTCACGTCAGAGAGAGCCAGGCTCGATGACTGGGAGCGATCGGCATGTCGATGGTGTTGCATGTGGAATCGAGGGGATTTGAAATGGTTCCTAATGTGATTAACCTCCACCCTCTGCGCTCTCAACCTCCTGGAAGGAAGCACCAATTGAGAATAAAAGACACCTGTGTGGATTTAAAATCAACATTCCTTGGATCTATAAATAAATAAATAAATAAATAAACAAACAGAGCGGGTCCAGGGACAAGCTTTTTTTCTTTTTGCAGAAAACTAGGCTACTTGAATGGGCAAAACCGCAAGTGCGTAAACATGTTCTGCGCGGCCTTTCGCAGTGATGCTTGTTTGTAAATGAGACCTTTTCGCTGTACTCATGTTCTGTGCTGACAAGTGTCACATGACACGTCTCGCCCCGAACCTGCGGAAACTCTGCTGTGATTTTGAAAAATTGCTACCTACTGTATATAACCGTATATATATACACACTGTATATAACTGCATGCCAAGCTGTCACTGTTGGGCCCTTGAGCAAGGCCCTTAACCCTCTCTGCTCCAGGGGGCGTTGTATCATGGCTGACCCTGCTCTCTGACCCCAACCTCCTGACATGCTGGGGTATGTGAAGAAAATAATTTCATTTCACTGTTCATATAATACTGGAACGACTGATCCCTAAAAACGAATAAATAAAATTAAATGACCCTGATAGTGAAATATCATCTTCTGTACAATCTACAAATGATACAGGTAAGTAGACGCAAATCAAAACTCATTAAGGCAGCCTTTTTCTTTTTTTTTTAATAGTTTAGTTTTTAGCCTGCATATTAGTCATATCGTGTGTGTGTGTGTTTGTGTGTGTGTGTGTGTTCCACCGTAACTTTCTGAATACTGTGATACGCTTGACATGCTTAAAAATGATTAACGGTACAGAGACTCAGTAATCAGGCGGATTGTTGAATCAGCGGATCTGATAAGATTTCCTCATCACGAACAGCGTTATCGGCTCGCGGACTCCGTTAAACGACCTCCGAACCTCCGACCGACGTGACGGGTAAATAATTCTCTTCTTTGTAAGAGTTACGTTCCCAAATAAGAGGACGATCCCCGGGTAACGCTCGTATACAATCGCACTTGAATGGCCACGGTGGATTTTTGACAGGGTTCGAATACTCGTTTGATGAATCTGTGAGAGTGCGCCGACGCGCATCAAGACTCCGGTGCGAAACGAAGTGCCGTTGTTTTCGAAATGTCATACCTGTGTGTATTCATCAGCTGTGGCATATTTTTGTTTTGTCTTGTTTTAAGGTGTGAATAAGTTACTAGGGGGTGTTTCTAGTTTTAGATTATTGAAATAAATAAATCAAGCTGCCCAAGATAGCGAACAACCTCAAAACAAACGCACGTGGGCGTAAAGGTTTTTGTTCGACTGCTTATCGAACAAAACGAGAGGTGTTTTCGTTATCATCATCATCATCATCATTAGCCTACTAGGACTTCTTATTAATCTCCCAGCATGCATTTCTTCAGTGTATATGTAAAGGATGGGGTTTTTTTCTAAATCCAGTATTTTGGCCGCACATTCCTGAGCGCTTGTGAACGTGTGAAGTGGGGGTTGAAAAGCTTTGGCCAAGTTCAAAAGTTCACTGTTTACGACCTGCTTTTAGGAGAGCCGAGCCAAATAAAATATCTGCAAAAGAAAAAGACAACAACTTTCCTGTTAAAAAAGAAGAATTTGTCTTGAACGCGCAATAATAATAATAATAATCCTCTCACGTGTCTTTCAATAAGAGGAGTTCGTAGTAACCCCTGGCAACAAGGTAACATAACTAAGTATCACAATATCACTCAAACACCCAACACAATTAAGTGCATCACATCAGGTTCACTTCACGGAAGGACATTATTATTAGGAAAAGGAGGATAAAACTAAAAGGTATACGTTATACATGTTAATTACAGAATGCAAAAAAAGAAAGTATTTAGCTGCATTAAAACTTTACCTGTTTAACCTGCTGTCAAAAACAGAACAAATAATAAAATAAACCGTCATACCATTGGTAGTCATGTCGTAATTTCTGTCCGAGAAATCAACTCCGTTCACTTTGTCCACCATGTAGAAAAGCTCTGGGAAATTTGCATTTCATGCCACGAAACAGAAAGGGGAGGCAAAAAAACCCCAAAGCTAATACATGAAATTTCTGAAGAAAAATTAAAAAACAAAACAAAAACAAACGTCAGTCGCAAACCGCACGCGAACAGGTCGACCAAGATGCCTTAGACATAAACTGTAGCATCTTTCTCCCCTCTGAACATCTCTCCGCCAATCAGAGCGAGAATCTGCGAGTCACGTGGGGCACGATGGTGCATTCTGGGTGCTGTAGGAACTTAACGAATCGCCATTTTCGGTGTAGTCGAATTAGGCGGGGGAAAATGGAAAACGCGACACTGTTAACTGACTCAGAATTACACCGCATAACATAACATAATATAACACAACTATAAATCTATTATTATATATATATTTTGTATATATAATTGTTTAAATAGCCTATAAATATAGTTAACTAGATGGAAAGGTGGTCTCAAGTATCGCGATACTTCAGGACTTCTTCACGAGACACGAAGACGATATTTACAAAGTACTGGCCTAACAAAACATTTCCCTTACATTTTATGTAGCATTTATCAAACGTAGGCTACGTTGTATTTATTCATCTCGTGTAATTGTTGTTATTATGAGTTGTTTCAGTAAATATTAATACGAGAACTGTCACGTGAGGAGTTTGGTTTTCTTTGCTAGGTTAATAACTTTGCTGAAAGTTAAGCAATGTACTATTGTTCTTTTAAATGCCATTTTCTTAGAATAACTATTATGAGTTATTCTTTCCATTTCAAATACTTCTTCTGTTGTTGTTTTTGTTGTTGTTGTTGTTGTTGTTCTGTCGTTGATAATGGCTTTAAACCATATAATGCCAAATGTTTCCTCAACATGAAAATATGCAAATGATGTGTCATTAGTAAACCCTTTGAAATAATCAGTAATTTGTTGTTGTAATTTGTTGTTGTTGTTGTTTTTATGGAAAAGTGTGTGAAAAATTGCATTTTATGGTCAGTCACACTTGTGAGTGGTGAGATAACGTGTATACTGAATTAACATATTTCTGCAGTAATCAAAATTCTTATATATCTCAGCCCAGTTATTAACACATTTTAAACTCTGTTTCATCACATTCTAGGGTTGCTATTATACTTTTTTTTTTTTAAATAATAAATAAAAAATAAAACCCCTTATACGACACTGATAGGAATACTGAGATAAAATAACAAAAAAAATTACAACCATTGAAAAACCATTACAATTTTTTTTTCTTTACTGTACAATATATTCTAACATTGTTATATTAGTCCAACCAGTATTAAAACATCAATATTTTAACTGATTTGTAACTGTAACTTTGTCACTGCGACATTTTAATGCAACGTTCACTAACAACAGCACTTGGAAATTTAATTCAGAAAACATAAAACATTCAACATATATATTAAAGTAGAGGCCAACAGAGGTAGGTGTATTAGTGCCTTGTCTTGGGGGAGGGGCGTCATCTAGATCCAACAAATCCAGAACTTCACTCAGAGTAAAACTAAAAGAAACAACAGAGTAGAAAGTTAGGAAGAACATGGACTATCTACGTGTGTAAGTATGTGTATACCTAAATGCACTGTATTACCCCAGCGGTCTACTATTGTTGCCATCAACATGTTTACTCTTTCTATGACCACACTCGACAAAACTGAATACTTGTGAATTCATATATTAATACATACTAGACACCTTAAAGATCATGTGTACCAAAAATCTTTGTCATATCTTTGTTAACATATTTGTAAACATACTTTATTAACCTTGAGCATTGATGCAGCCATCATGGTGCAAACAGGAAGTAAACTCCTCTGGTCATGTGACCAGTTGTACTAACTTTATTTTTTGCACTCAAACACCAGTCAGTAACATTTTTAGAGCTTTATAAATTAAAACCTTCTTTACGGTTACTATTGTGACAAATGGGATTAAATAGCTGATATACATATTATATTGTGTTAACATAACATAACATAGCATACAGTAGCTTGTATTATATAGTTTCACGTATCATATCTAATAGTTAAGAGTAAAAAGTTCTTTTCAGGGTAAAATTTTTAACTTTGATGAGAAAAATCTAATCCAATGGGTTTTAGGAATCGCAGGAGAAAATGTAATTGAAAGCAAACGTTCAGGAAATGGCAAAAATTCCATGACAAAAGTGAAGCACCGACTCTCTGAAAGCATCTGAACTTGAATAAGTGCAATCATAAAAAATAAAAAAAACATTTAAAAAGACTCACCGTATAGACCATGTGCATTTCTAAACCTGGTCTAATTACTGTACTGTACGTATGCACAAAAAGAAAATTACTGTTATATATTCTTCACTTTGAAGAAGTCCATACTGATGAGGAACTTGTGATCAGCTAGTGTCCTGGATCTTTATTAGAGTGTGAAATATTTAAGAAGAGTCTGATTTACTAGCTGTGTGTGATATTGTGATATTCATGTACACATGGAAAACTCAAGGAGTTTATGTTACAGTTAAATGGGACCCTGGCTACACCAAGTTTGAGAACCAGTGACCTAGGTGACGCAGGGTGACACGAGGTGGCAGCTGTTACCCTTGAAATAAACCTTGCTGTCCCTCTGGCATCCAATCTCACAACCTCTCAGAGGTCTACGGCTGGTTCTAGATATAAGTGGTATAAGCAAGTGCATATACCAGGATGCTTCTAGTGTCCCTGAATTTCCAAGGTTCCCAGTGAAGATGCATTGATTATGCAAAATACGCGTCAATTTTTCACTTCTATTTTGGAATCATCGTCATCCTCTTAATATCTTTAAAATATTTTTTGGTGATAAGGAGCTGTGTGCCCATGTTGGTATGATTGATACTACTAAAAAAAATTGTACCAAAGTGATCCCTCATCTTCCTTAGCTTTAATATCTACAGTCCTTCACCTGGAAATATGGTTGTAGTGTACCTTTAAAAAAAACATCTGAAGTACATAATGGCACCATAATTACCGTTTACCGTTTATTCTCCATTCCATAGGAGTGATTACAAAAAAACCCTGTTGCAATTCTACTTGGTCTACCTTGTGATGTCAGCTCGTGTGTGTGTGTGTGTGTGTGTGTGTGTGTGTGTGTGTGTGTGTGTGTGTGTGTGCGTGCGTAAATTCCGTAGAGGAAAAGTATGTAAGATATGTTTGGCCACTTCATGGTGTGCGGCTTTTATCATGTGCTTTCATAATCAAAGCGGAGATTCCTTCTTCTCAAAACTTCTCAAGCTCCGCCCACTTCCTCAAACTTTACACGTTGAAATGCACACACACAAACACACAAACACACACACACAGACACACAGACACTGTCGAGGGACCGGTGTTGTAACCCCCAGTCTCCGGGACCTGTGAGGACTGTAAAGCGGTGGAATGCTGCACCGGATCGCGGCTCTACTCCTGCCGGTGCTCGCGGTGAGCTGCGCGAGCGCTGCACGGCTTCCTCGCAGAGAGACGCTGAACGACCGGCCGCTGATCGGTGTGTATACTGACATGCAGCTTCTCTACAGTTTCTGCATGCGTTTGCAGAATTGGTGCAAAATGAAACACACATAATGAAACTCTGTAGTGGCGTTCAAATAAATAAATAATTAAATACCGACAGTGCAACATTTAAAACAAAACCATTTGGATGAAATCTTTCTATATGACAGGATGCATCTATAGATTAACCTATATGATATGATTCAGCTATATTGATCGATCTATATGACATGATTCATTAAAGATTCATGTATATGACATGATTCATCTATTGATTTATTTATATAACACGATTCATCTATAGATTCATATATATGACATGATTCATCTATAGATTCATCTATATGACATGATTTATTTATAATTTCCTCTACATGACATGATTCATCTATAGATTCATCTATATGACAGGATTCATGTATATGACATGATTCATCTATGGATTCATCTATATGACACGATTCCTCTACTGATTTACCTATATGACATGATTTATTTATAATTTCCTCTACATGACATGATTCATCTATTGATCCATCTATATGACATGATTCATCTATTGATCCATCTATATGACAGGATTCATCTATAGATTAACCTATATGATATGATTCAGCTATATTGATCGATCTATATGACATGATTCATTAAAGATTCATGTATATGACATGATTCATCTATTGATTTATTTATATAACACGATTCATCTATAGATTCATATATATGACATGATTCATCTATAGATTCATCTATATGACATGATTTATTTATAATTTCCTCTACATGACATGATTCATCTATAGATTCATCTATATGACAGGATTCATGTATATGACATGATTCATCTATGGATTCATCTATATGACACGATTCCTCTACTGATTTATCTATATGACATGATTTATTTATAATTTCCTCTACATGACATGATTCATCTATTGATCCATCTATATGACATGATTCATCTATTGATCCATCTATATGACAGGATTCATCTATATGACATGATTCATTTATTGATCCATCTATATGACAGGATTCATTCGTATAACAGGATTCTTGTATATGTCAGGATTCATTTATAGATACATCTATGACATGATTTAACTATTGATCCGTCTATATGACATGATTCATCTATTGATCCATCTATATAACAGGATTCATCTATTGATCCATCTATATGAGAGGATTCATCCATATGACAGGATTCTTGTATATGGCAGGATTCATCTATAGATTCATCTATGACATGATTTAACTATTGATCCATCTATATGACATGATTCATCTATTGATTCATCTGTACGACATGATTCATCCATAGATTCATCTATACATCTATTCATCTATTCATCTAATGATTCATTTATATTACACGATTCATTTGTATGTTCATCTATTTAACAGAATTTAAATATCTGTTGATTCATTACCACCTCAATTATCACATTGATTATTTTCCAATAACAGCATATTCTAAACAGATTTACTCCTCTTATACGATGACAGTTTGCTAACAATGACAGTTTTGCAAGTGTTTATAGTTATAGTTTTTGCACATGAACTTAAGAATCTTTACATGACACAATATTTAAGATGTCTGTATAATAAAAAGCTTGTTTTTCCACAGGTATTTTGACTCAGGAGGTTACAGACTCTCAGCTACGACCGTATGGAGCAACCCACATTCCCTCGTCTTATGTGAAGTACATCGAGTCAGGCGGAGCACAAGTGATTCCCATTCGGTATGCTAGCACATGATGTGTCACCTGAACTGGCTCAAAGCATTAACTCACTGCGTTTAGAACAGGAAGCTCATATTTGTCTCAGAGTTGAGCACGGCATAGTGATTTACTTGCTCTAACATGCCTTACACTCATCACAAGCTCATCACCATGTATTTACAGTAAATAAGAGAACATTCCGTCACATCTGGTGTTTATGGCCTGAGGTGTTACGAGTCTGTACCAGTGACTGAAAGTTTTAGGTTCAACCGAGTTTCAAGTTTGAAACAGTTTTTAAACGTAAAGGTATCACACAATGGCTGACCCTGACCTTCCCAATTTGTCATATTATGTGGAAAAAAACAACACTCTGGATTTACCTAAAAATGGTGCTGGACATAATAGGATTCATAGGATTCATAGGATGAAAACACTTATATATATAGTCTAAAATACTTCATTTATGACCATCCTTGAGGCTTAAGCCTAGCAAACATCTGTAACTGCTGTATGTTTATACCGTATGTATTACTATACATTATTAAAGTATTCCTTTTGCATTATTTTCCGTTCTAGACTGAATCTGACCAGAGAAGAGCATGAAAAACTCTTCCAGTCAATCAATGGGTAGGTCAACACTTCATCTTCCAATACAGAGACAAAAGAAGAAGAGACATAGCTTACACTTCCACATAACATTAACAATGTTAATTAGAAGGCCCTCTTTTTAATAAGGACTCAGTGTGTGTGTGTGTGTGTGTGTGTGTGTGTGTGTGTCATATGATAAGCCTCTGTAGCACTCCTTGTAAATGTGGTGACAATCACATCTTCCCTGCAACAAGGAAAGTCCTGATAAAGAACAATTAATTATAATTGAAATCAGATCATCATTTTTGCCATCTTAAAATAATGAAACATAATTCACAGTGGTATTTGTGATTGCATGTAAAAGTTAACTAGTATTATATAGAGATTTTCAAATATCGTCACTCTGGATATCAGACTGTAACGTAGTCGAAATAGAGAGCAGTTATAGATCTCAGGCAGGAATTTCTAAACACTACATGGTTCTGTTCCTTCCCTCTGAAAGCCTTATTTTTATCGGTGGTGCGGTGAATCTGGAAACATCTCTCTTTGCACAGACTGCTGGGATTTACTTCAGACTCGCTCTTAAGGTAAATCATGCTCAAGCGGTCGGCTCGTACTGGCGAGCCTAGTCAAATGATCTGATTTAATCAAAAGTGTCGGAATTTCCGTCACTAACACTTCAAACTTCCTCATGAAAGTTTTTTTTTTTTTTTAATCATCTTACATGATTTTGTCTTGTTCGGTTATGTAAACATAATTTTTTTGATAATTGTCCATATTTTGATTGTATTGGAGCTGGTGAATTGAATCAGAAGAAACAGTTTGTTTATTGATTTATGTTCTTAGATCCAGTAATTCCTATTATATGTAGCTACAGTATTGTGGCTATTTAAAGGACTAGTTGGTGCGTCAGTGTTTTTTATATGTAGTGTTATATATATATATACTATATTTATATATACTGTATATCGTACTGAACTTTACCTTCTGCTCATTATTTCCAGTTCGTCAGCTGTTTAAAAAGGGAAATGACTCCAGAAGGTTCACTGTATTGCTTCCTATAATTGCGAGTGACATTTCTGAATCTGTTTTGCTTTTTTTTCAGGCTAACGATGAGGGCGACTACTTCCCTATCTGGGGAACCTGTCTGGGCTTCCAGCTCCTCACGGTACTGGTGGCTGGAGAGAACCTGCTGAGCAAAACCATGGCAGACAACGTCTCAATGCCCTTAAACCTCACCTCAGGTACATTGTAAATAAAATTTAGCACTCCAAATCCTGACAAATGTTTGAGGTCATGACCCACGCCCACGATTGGCTAGAGTCGCTGTGATTGACAGTTGGTTGTGCTCTCTGGGTGGGAGGGGCATACTTTGTCTCCCCTGTCAATCATAGCAACACTGTGCCAACCATGGTTATCTGTGACCCCGTTTATGTGTAAGAGGGCAGACAGCACTTCCCTGGTATCTTGAAGGGTTCTTTATTAGTTTGTTCTTACATTTGATATACAATCTCATCATATTGCATCTCTTGAAATCCTAATTCCAAGATGAAACTCTCTAACAGAGGCCCAGTCCAGCCGCATGTTTGCAAGTTTTCCTCCAGAGCTGTTCAAGGCGCTATCAGAGGAACCAGTTACGGGAAATTTCCATCATTATGGAGTGACGGAGCAGGTGCAAGACTCGAGCAGCATAACGTAACATATACATCGTTTCACGTTTGCACTGTTTTAATAGTAATTCTGTATGTTTCAGGTATTTGTAGGAAATAAGAAACTGAGTAGCTTCTATACCATATTGTCTACGAACAAGGCGGAGAACGGAGTTGTATTCGTCTCGACCATGGAAGGTGGAAAGCACTGAATCACGTCTACATTTTTTTGTTGACTAACAACCACGTGCCTATGGGGTGTATCACAGCCCGCATGTTTATAGTTGTCTTTAAGGAAATGTTTTCTACTGTTCTGATTGGTCCACAGGGAAGAAGTACCCGTTCTACGGTGTTCAGTGGCATCCAGAAGTGAACCGTTTCCAGTGGAATTCTCACTACACTTTTCCTCACTCTAAAAACGCTGTCCATGTGTCCTCGCTACTGTCCCAGCTTCTTGCAAATGAAGGTAACTTCTATCTATCTATCTATCTATCTATCTATCTATCTATCTATCTATCTATCTATCTATCTATCTATCTATCTATCTATCTATCTATCTATCTATCTATCTATCTATCTATCTATCTATCTATCTATCTATCTATCTGTCTGTTTGCCTGTTTGTCCGTCTGTCTGCCCCCTTGCTTTCTGTCTGTCTGTCTATTTTTTTATTTAGTGTAAGTCGCTCTGGTTGAGAGAAGATAACGAAATATCATCAGTCTGTTTGTCTGTCTGTCTGTCTGTATTGCTATTTCAAACATATTTACATTAAAACTATATATTTGCTCATTTTCAATACCCTCTCTCTCTCTCTCTCTCTCTCTCTCTCTGCAGGAAGGAGAAGTTCTCACCACTTCAGTCAGCTGGAGGAGGAGAGGCGAGCACTCATATACAACTATAATCCTGTTTATACAGCAAACTTTAGTCCATACGAGCAAATCTACTTCTTCTAAATGAAAACCTATTTCCAGTTCACACTTAGTCCTCATACTCATTTTTTATTTCCATATTAGTGTATTTAAAACGCAGAATGTTGTTATGCCTTTGTATGAAAAGATCAGATGCTTTGCTTTTCACATCCCTGCTCTGTTTTTTTGTTTTTGATTTTTTCATTCAAAAGAAAACAGCGTTTAATGTCCTGCTTTACCAGAAGAGGGCAGCATTTATCTTGCAAAGAGGAATAAAATGTACCTCAGTAACTCTTTGTACCTCACTCAAATGTACCTCACTCATCTCAGCAGTTAATGGACAAGAACAAAATGCCAGCAAAACAGTAATGCTGCTTTAAAATATGTGAATTGTACCTTTATCTATTGCCAACAAAAAGATAATAAACAAGTGAATACTGGAATGGATAATTTTGTAATTCTGTAATTCAATTTTGATCAATATAGTCAATCAGCCATAATAATAGAAATCTATCTGTCACAAAACTTCTCCATAAACATATGCGCAAAAACCTTCATAAACTTTAATTTTAAATGACATCACTGCACTAAATAATCATATTTTTAACATATTTATTTAGTAAAAGAGCAGATAGAGTGCGTATTGACAAATGTACATTCTGTGCAATATTCAGCTTTGAATTTAATCAGCTACACACTCATACACACACACCATATCCGTCACTTTGTACAGTTATAGATTGTAACCCATTTTATGTTATACATAATGCATTGGCACCCCTTTACCCTGTTCATCAAGGGAAAGATGATATATTATTTAAATTAGAGGATAACACTAACACACACGAGTTTCTAAATGTACACCTTCAACGTGGACCAACAAGGCACAATAAAGTACAGTGAAGTGTTTAACACAGTGTTCAAAACCCTAGATAACATTGATACATGTATACCTGATACACTTGGACCAGAACCACACACACACACACACACACACACACACACACACACTGTCATATGAGTATCACCTCAGTGATAGTCCTGTGGTGGTCATAACTAGATGCATGGCTGTTTCTTGGTGTAACTGGTCACATAGGGCCCCAGACTGCTAGAAAAGCCCCTGGTGTTTAAAATAGATGTGCAAAAAAAAAAAAAAAGCACACTTCAATATCATTTGTCGAAAAAGGTTTGCATATCAGGCAGTCACAGGAGGTGTGAAATAAACAGAAACTGACAATTCCATTGACTATATTTAGTAACAAATGTGAGAAGAAGCTGAGATCATGAAAGGTTTATATCTGTCTGGGGCAGAATGCAAAATGGAGGGGGGGAGGTGCAGAAGAGGACAAAATGATCGAAAACATTGATAAGAAATTAGTGCTAATTAACTGGATTTAGTCAGTTCAGCTTCTTTCTTGCTTGATGCTAGTGTAATTAAAAATGGAAAAAGTGTTGTGGCTAAGCAGCTAGTTTGCTAGCATCTGGAGTAAGAAGTCTTAACCCTCTTACCGGCTTGCCCGTCTTTGATCTATTCCCGTAAGGACGATATACCGGCTTGGTCGTCTATGCCAAATCCCTGTAAGGCCGATATAGAGGATTTACAGTGTAAATGATATCCCCGTAAGGCTGGTGTACCGGCATTACTCGGCTATCATTCCTTGCTTATTGAATTATTATTTTTTGACCCAGAAGGTTGATCACGTCATGACGTCACGACGTGATTGCGTTATTACGCCGTCATTGCGATGAAGCTGATCCAAGCGTGAATATTGGTGTAATAGTAGAAGTGAACTAAAAATGCCAAAGCATAAAGCTAATCGTGTTCCAGCTAAAGTTACACCAACAGTGAACACAGGTACATCTAAAACAGTGGGAAAAAAGAAAACATACACAGTTACACAGGCGAGAGCGAGGATTCTAGATAGTGACCGCAGTGAAAGTTCGGGCGATGTTCAAACCGAAACCGAAACTGATAGTGACCCAAACTCTCCTGATTCAGACCCTGATCCGTCTTCATCATCAGCATCAACCAGTGCGACGGACACTGCAGGGGTTTGGAGTCATAACGTGACAGTTTCTGTGCATTCGTGAAAACACTACCTGCTGGTCTGATTATCACCAGAAACTAGACTTCTGGTGCTAAAATGCATTTATTTATTTATTATTTACTTGAATTTATTCAAAGGCCTTGACCATGCTGATGCTTCTAAACGAGTAGAAGGATTTTAGCGAGCATTATTGGCAATTTCTCTGGTTAAGTATTGTGCTCTAAGTTTAGTTAAAACACTGAACTGCTTCATTTTCAAAGTAATATTACACAAATACATTATTATAAGTTGTTTCAAGGCCTAAAAAGGTTCAAATTAAAACCCAGGAACTCGGTGTTGGCGTGCTGTTTCTCTGGGGAATATAGGGAACACATTTGTTCGGTGAACTCCATGTGCATTGTGGGTATTCTGTGCATTTTTTTGGTACGTTAATGGATCGCAGTGCATTGTGGGATTTCTGAAGTTGTGACAGTTATTCTGACATGGCTACAAGACTCCTCAGACAGCAAGGAGTGTGCGTTTGCGTTTGCGCATGCGCGTTGTTTGTGAACCACTTTACCGAATCGACTCGCCTGAAAGAGTCGTTCAAACAAAAACGATTCCTCATTAATTCACTGCTTCTCACGCGGATGCCAGCGTGTTTTGATGGCGTGTTTCCCCCCGTGGAGGATTGACGACCAAACGTTGAACAGCAGAGATGTTAGGAATTCAAAATTCTAAACCCCCCCTTCCCCTTCCCCAATTGAAAGCAAGCGAGTGGGAAGGGATCTGATCTGATCTGATCTAATCTGGGTGGATCTGATTGTGTCTTTGTGTTTTGTTTTGTTTTTTTAATTATTTATTTGTATTCTCAGTGTGATGTGAATGTGCATGCTGGGAGCGCAAACTTCAAGCAGCTGTTTGGACTTCTTGTGTAAGAAATGAGCGTGGATGCCATGGACATCTGGTTACATCTGGATCGATTGGTGGAGTGAGAGAATAAAAGTCGAGCTGTGGCAACAATATAAACACAGAGCTGTTGTGCCAGGGATCAACTGATGCAACCATTCCAGTGGTGTAACGGTAAGAGCTAATCAACATCAACCCTCTGTCCTTATGTCCTTGTTTTTTTTTTTTTCTTCAAACCGTTTTGATTAATTTGCCTGATGCACTCACTCCAAAATAAAGATACGATGCATGATGATGCATAAGGATGATTGAGAAGCTCATGGAGTCTGATTATGACAGATGTTTGTGCAGTGGTGGTCATCAATCCTCCTGCAGAGTTTATCTCCTCATCTAACAAGCCTGATCCGGTTAATCCAGGCCTGGTGGATAACTGGTCCTAGGGATGCCCCAGTCCCTTTCCAAAGGGAAAGATCTGTCCATACGTGATATCTAATCTATCTGATACTGACATCCTCTGCAACGCTTATCAAGCCTCCAATTTATGCCAATTTATGCGAATGATCACAGGTGACATCCGAGACAAAATTGTATCCAGGTTAAAGCATAGTGGGAAATGGTTCTAAGGAAATGGTTCTAAGGTTTCATCCTGGAATACAAATGTTCTCCAAGAATTTCTCTTGGTGCCCTTGGATGTTCAAATTAGTTATACCATGATGTGACAGGAAGTTTACATTAATGCACTCATTCTGAAACATTATCATTTCTATAGTAACAGATTGCACTTGTATGGTGGACGCAGCACATAATTGGGTCCATAATTGTTGAGTTTTCTGTAAGGAGACGTTTATATAACATTTACGGAAGGAGTCTCCAGTGTCAGTGCTTTGTAAGAAACAGAAAGTTGTTGGTTGTTTTTTTTCAACCACAGGAAAGTTTTCAAGATAGACGTGTTTACAGTTTTGTGGCTTTTTGGTAACACAAAAAGATGCGCTTTTTTTCTGTCTTATTAATGAGTCCGTACAGGATTTCATGGAGGTTTTTTTGTCATTGTTGTAGTCAAAAACTTTGCTGTGGCTTTTTTACTAAATTTCCAATGCAAATTGGCGAATTTTTTTATTTTTCCAGTTCATAACAGCGAATAATATCGAAGTCTGCCCAACTCTCGGCTTTTATATTTTATACGCCGTTCATTCCGTCTTTATTGAAAAGTACTAAGGAGACACGTTCGCTCTCCTGAGGTTTTAATATTTGATGTTTCTCTCTCTTGAAGCACAAAGGCACATTTTTCATCCTAAGCCACGTTTTTCAATACTGCCCGAGCTGAGGAAGAGCATAGCAACACACTGACTCATTAGCTCATTATATGTCAATATTTTCCAAATGGCTCCGTTATGACGTCTGAGCAACACCAGTGAAGGACTTCTGTAATGGATTTTTACGAAAATAAAGAACAGACTTTTTTCTTTTCTCCTGCATGCTTGCGAAGGACGGAGCCGGGTTTTTATTTCATACGTCAGACTTGTAGACACCTCGATCCGAAGGGCAGGAAACTGGTCTAGTGCACCGAGTCTCATCATTGCCTGGACGCGCCTGGTTTTCTTTGGAATCGGGGAACGCCCTCACCGTGTTCAGATGTAAGAGCTGTTCTTAGAAAAGGGGGCTTGCGTTGTCTTGGCAACATGCCGGTGCCCTTGGTGATATAGGTCAGCGGGCCAGCACAACAAGTGCCGCTCACAACATGAGAGTAGCAGCGCAGCAGTCATCACGCTTCATGAGAAACTCCCTGAAGGAGGTAATTACAGTAATACAGTATAAATGAGCAGTTATGGTACTTCACGGTTTTGATGCTTATTGCATATTTTTGAAGATTTTACTCTAGTGCTTAGAGGAAAAATTCCCCCTGATTTATTTTGTATAATGGTTTCCTAAATTACCCACAATGCCGTCTTACTACCTGCCAATAGTGGTAACCCTGCATTAACCCTGCATTAACCTTAACCTTTAGCCCTCGCTTCATGTCTGCTTCATGAGATCAATGCGGCGGTGCTTTAGTCCTTTATTCTTTCCAGCTCTCTCACCTTGCCTGCTCAAACAGATCAGCTTTCAAAGCGCCAACCTTCACACTAATACCACCATCAACACATCATCTCGTAACTCGCTAACTAGCCAAGTCTCTGCTGTCGTTTAGCTGCGTTGCATTCTGGGACGTTGACGCCATCCTTTGATTTTGAACCAACGTCTCCAAGATGTTTACGGCAGATTTCGTGTTAATATGACCTTGAACAATCCTCTCATTGTGAATATGGCTAAACTGATCTTTTTTAGACGTTGAAGGAATCTAAATATTACATTAAATATATTAAACAGAGCACAAGCACAAGTTCCTGAATTTATGTGTGAACCCCATCTCACGTCGGCTCCCTGATGCCGATTCCTCGAGTAAGGAACTCCAAAGGAACTTGTTTAAGCTCTCTTTGTGAAATAGGATAACAGAAATGAAGCGACCGTAGATTTGATTTCGGAGGCTGCGAAGTCATTGTAGAGCACTAAAGTGTTGCTCGAGAGCGCACAGCCAAATAAGATGGAACAAAAATAAAATGTTGGAGGGAAAAAAGGCTGTTTATTGAATTTCCTTTGAGCAAGAGCACTTCTTCTGAGCTGTGTGGATAAAATGTGGATGAAAATGGCTTCTTCAAAGTAGAAGACTCCAAGCTCTCTTTCTAATCAAAGCCCTGAGGTGACTGTTTAGCATCATATGGCGATTAGTGGATAGCATGTTCGCCTCATACCTCCAGGGTCGGGGGTTCGATTCCCGCCGCTGCCCTGCGTGTATGGAGTTTGCATGTTTTCCACGTGCTGCGAGGGTTCCCTCCGAGTCCTCCGGTTTCCTCCCCCAGTCCAAAGACTGATTGACATTTCCAAAGTGTCCGTACTGTTTGAACGGGTGTGTGAGTGGGTATGTGAGTGTGCCCGGTGATGGATTGACACCCTGGACACCCTGGACACCCCGCCTTGTGCCTGATTCTCCCTGGGATAGGCTCCAGGTTCCCTGCGACCCTGAAGGCTAAGTGGTATAAAACATGGATGGATCTAAACTTAGCAGATGTGACGGAGAGAATGAGATGCGAGAATGTGACTTTATCACAGCAATTATCTGTGTATCAGAAGGTTTGCCTTTTGCTACATTTCTTATGAAATAAAAAACACTTGACCCTTTGTCTACGTTCTGTGCGCCATGCTTGTTGGAACGAAAGCAGAAAACACCCACAGGTCATTTGCAGAATGTGTACTGTGACTAATTCAATTACTACTAAATTATACTCTTGATCTGGACACACAGCTGGAGCGATGCTAAACTGGAGGCTATAAGTTATAAGTTGTTAGCATTGTAGCGCCAGTGCTAGCCTGAAGAAGCAAAATCTCAACTATATATATTCCTCGACTGAATCTGAAGTCAAATGAAAGTTGTGTTTCTTGTATGAGGTTTTATTGTATATTCGCACACTTTATGTACGAGGTTTGTGTGGAGGAGGGTTTGTGAGACTTCTCGCCAGCTTTGACGCCACAGGATAAATTTTGGCGTTTTTGTTGTTGTTGTTTTTTTGGTTGTTGTTCTTGCACAACAAGAGCACTGAGCAGGAAGTCTGGCCTGCTCCTCATATACACCATTAGAGACGTGTTGCAATTTCCCATTTCCTGTCATTTAGCAGTAATCCCAAATCACTGTTCTACTTTTGAGACCAGCTGGAGAATAAAAACAGTGGTTTTATGTGGTTCTAGGAGATAAGATGTGGTTTATGTGGTTCTAGGAGATAAGAGCGAAGTTTCCTAAAAGCATCACAACACAAAGGTCATGGTTAATTGGTTAGCTGGTTGAGCGAGCATCACATCGAGCACTCTCTCTCTCATTAAATCTATAATATTCCCCACAAGGCCGCAGTGTGCTGGGGATCCTGAACGACTTCAAAATGAGATCATCTGTGTGGCACAGCAAGAGACGATATGGTGATGTTTTCTCTTCAGTTATGGAAGGAATCTCCAGTGTCAGTGCTTTGTAACGGTCAGAGGTAAAGCTGCAACTTGTGAGGACATGAACAGACTTGTGTAAATGTAACCATAGACAAAAAGTATTGCTTCTGCAGTTTGTATTGATCCAAATATTACCTACTTCCTGTGCTGGGTGCTTCTGCAGTTTGGGATTGATACAAACCTTTCCCATTCCCTGTGTAGGGTGTGTCATGGAAATTAGACAACAGTCACAGACTCGTCCTCTGTTAAGTTGTACAGTGAGGGGGAAAAAGTATTTGATCCCCTGCTGATTTTGTACGTTTGCCCACTGAAAAAGAAATGATCAGTCTACAATTTTAATGGTAGGTTTATTTGAACAGTGAGAGACAGAATAACAACAAAAAAATCCAGAAAAACGCATGTCAAAAATGTTATAAATTGATTTGCATTTTAATGAGGGAAATAAGTATTGACCCCCTCTGCAAAACATGACTTAGTACTTGGTGGCAAAAACCCTTGTTGGCAATCACAGAGGTCAGACGTTTCTTGTAGTTGGCTACCAGGTTTGAACACATCTCAGGAGGGATTTTGTCCCACTCCTCTGCAGATCTTCTCCAAGTCATTAAGGTTTCGAGGCTGACGTTTGGCAACTCGAACCTTCAGCTCCCTCCACAGATTTTCTATGGGATTAAGGTCTGGAGACTGGCTAGGCCACTCCAGGACCTTAATGTGTTTCTTCTTGTGCCACTCCTTTGTTGCCTTGGCCGTGTGTTTTGGGTCATTGTCATGCTGGAATACCCATCCACGACCCACTTTCAATGCCCTGGCTGAGGGAAGGAGGTTCTCACCCAAGATTTGACGGTACATGTTTGATACGGTAAATGGTAAATGTGCACTTATATAGCGCTTTTATCCAAAGCGCTTTACACTGTGTCTCATACACCCATTCACACACACACTCACACACACCAATGGTAGCAGAGCTGCCATGCAAGGTGCTAGCTTGCCATCGGGAGCAACTTGGGGTTCAGTGCCTTGCCCAAGGACACTTCGGCATGTGGAATCACCCGGGCCGGGAATCAAACCGCCAACCCTACGATTAGTGGACAACCCGCTCTACCAACTGCGCCACAGCCGCCCAAGGTGAAGTTGTCCTGTCCCCTTAGCAGAAAAACACCCCCAAAGCATAATGTTTCCACCTCCATGTGTGACGGTGGTGATGGTGTTCTTGGGGTCATAGGCAGCATTCCTCCTCCTCCAAACACGGTGAGTTGAGTTGATGCCAAAGAGCTCCATTTGGGTCTCATCTGACCACAACACTTTCACCCAGTTGTCCTCTGAATCATTCAGATGTTCATTGGCAAACTTCAGACGGTCATGTATATGTGCTTTCTTGAGCAGGGGGACCTTGCGGGTGCTGCAGGATTTCAGTCCTTCACGGCGTAATGTGTTACCAATTGTTTTTTGGTGACTATGGTCCCAGCTGCCTTGAGATCATTGACAAGATCCTCCCGTGTAGTTCTGGGCTGATTCCTCACTGTTCTCATGATCATTGCAACTCCACAAGGTGAGATCTTGCATGGAGCCCCAGGCCGAGGGAGATTGACAGTTCTTTTGTGTTCCTTCCATTTGCAAATAATCGCACCAACTGTTGTCACCTTCTCACCAAGCTGCTTGGCAATGGTCTTGTAGCCCATTCCAGACTTGTGTACGTCTACAATCTTGTCCCTGACATGCTTGGAGAGCTCTTTGTTCTTGGCCATGGTGAAGAGTTTGGAATCTGATTGATTTATTGCTTCTGTGGACAGGTGTTTTATACAGGTAACAAGCTGAGATTAGGAGTTCTCCCTTTAAGAATGTGCTCCTAATCTCAGCACGTTACCTGTATAAAAGACATCTGGGAGCCAGAAATCATTCTAATTGAGAGGGGGTGAAATACGTATTTCCCTCATTAAAATGCAAATCAATTTATAACATTTTTGACATGCGTTTTTCTGGATTTTTTTTGTTGTTATTCTGTCTCTCACTATTCAAATAAATCTACCATTAAAATTATAGACTGTCAGTGGGCAAACGTACAAAATCAGCAGGGGATCAAATACTTTTTTCCCTCACTGTATATATATATATACATATATATACTGACGGGTCTATATATATTAGTTTTGAAGCTGTGATCTAAGAAACACCAACATCTCTGCCGTCACAGAGGCAAAGTTCCTGGAACTTCTTATGAGAAATTGCTCCATGTAATACTTCTCTCAGTGTAATACACGCATTTCTTATATCATTGACTCCCTTCCACACAGACAGCAGTTCACTATGACTTCATAAAATTCTCCTTCTAAATTCTTGATTATTCCTACAAGTCAGTGGTAAGGCTGCAACAGTCTTTCTCTCTGCACAACAACGGGCAAACTGTTTGAATGTGAACACGGACTTCAGGTGTTGTCCAGAAATGCTGAAAAGACTCACGCAGCCCAGCCAGGAGACGCCAAATTGTTGTGGAAATTAGACAACACTCGCAGACGCGTCCTCTGAAGGTAAAAAGGTTAATTACAGAAAGATGGTTAATACAGGATAGAATAAAGCAGGATAGAATAATGAGAGCGCTCTGAAGCGCTTGTGCTGAACCACTACTATAGATCTGAAACGCAGAGCATGACACACTTCTGTGCACCAATAAGAAGCAGTTTGAGGCAGTTCAAACAGGCCTTGTTTTAGGATCTTGGAAGATATTTAGACGAACCTTGAATAGAAGAACATGTTTGTGTCTCTGTAAGCAGATACACATTCTGTCACATAGGCGTTATCCTCAGATGACCATGAAACAGAACAAGAACAAAACTATTACAAAGTAAAAATGAGTAATTTCCCTCACAGGTGCTTCAGTGGTTGATCTACATCTTTCTTACTCCCTGTGTAGGGTGCTTCTGCAGTTTGGGTTCCATCTTCTCCAATAAGTCGTGCGCTATGCCACCTGTCACGTTTCAGGACCTGCCAATCAACATCTATATGGTGATCATTGGGACAGGCGTCTTCGTCTTCGTGCTCAGCCTTATATTCTGTTGCTACTTCATAAGGTAAACTATACACACACACACACACACACACACACACACACTCATACACATTTTGAAATTCTGAGCTGAAAAGACAATGATGTGAAAGCCAACAGCAGCAGGAAGTGAGGCAGAAGGGGACAGGAAGTTGCCACAGTCATGTCACTGGGCAGCGGGTCATTTCCACCTCAGTGTGGATGCATTTAGGGCAAATGTGAAGCTATTTTCATCTGCTATTATTTACAGGACCAAACACACACGTGTGCATTATATAACAGCACAATACTGCCTGATCTGACCGTTCCTTTCCTTCCGATTTACTGAAGGTCTATTGTATGATCAGAACATAGCACCTTAACACTCCTTTATTTGTCAATTAACACCCCTTGTGTGTTTTTTTTTCATTAGTAAACTGAGACACCAGGCACAAAGCGAGAGGTTTGGATATAAAGAGGTAAGAGAGCGACCTGAGAAATAAATATACAAATATCATGCTTTTACTTTTTCTGAATAAGACAATGATCAATATCTGGAATGGCTGGATGAAACAAAAACAGGCTGATCATAGTGTTCCATGTATTTTTAATTTTTTTATCTCTGAGGAGTCACGTGTTCCTATTGTAGCTGTCATAGGGGAGACATGGATGGTGTCTGGGAACTGGACAAGACAAAATTGGCGAGAAAATCTGGAGTGGGCGGGACCAAAAGACATTTAAATATCCCATTATTTTATTTGCTGTACATTTGAGAAAGTTAAAATCATTAAAGCCCTCTTTTGTTTTATTTACAGTCATTTGTTTGCCTAAAATGTATCGCCAATCTTGGTTATTGGTATCCTTAAGTGATGAAACACTGTATTTCTGAATAAATGATCAGGTATTTTTATATTCTGGACGAAGAAGACCAAAGATTAATACAGTATAATAAGTCTCAGGAGTCTACAAATTGCAGTTTACGTGATATTTTTCATGGTCTGTACTCAATTGCAGGTCGTCCTGAAAGGGGACACAAAGAAGCTGAATCTTCATGGGGTAAAGACACAATAGTATTCTGTGTCCTCTCACTGGCATGTTTTTTTTTGCTATTTCGCTTGTGTTTGTATTTCTCTGCATGTCTCTGTGTGCATTACTTTTAGTCCCCGCTTGTTTCTGTTCCTTTTTTTCTCTATGCATCTCTCTATTTCTATTTCCGTAAGTCCATGTGTCTCGGGATGTTTGTACGGCCCTGGGTGTCTGTCTTTATACTTTGTCTGTGTGTGTATCTGTACCCCCGATTGTGTGTATGGCACTTTATCTCTAGCTCTGTTTCACCTCCACAGCAGACGTGTGCCGTGTGCCTGGAGGACTTCAAGGTGAAGGACGAACTGGGAATCCTGCCGTGCCAACATGCTTTCCACAGGAGGTGAGGACGACTTCGAATGACGTCTGGCCTTTATCACAGACAAAAGCACTGGGCCTGGCTTTCATTGTTCAGTTCCTCAGATAGCCATCAGATAGCTAGTCACTTTTTTAAAATATGGTGTAAAATAAGACCTACCTAGGGAGGGGCATACTCTCTCCCCCCACAGCAGCACTAGCCAATCATAGGTGTCTGTGAGCTCGTGTATGCGGAAGAGGGGAGATAGCGCTTTTCTCCAAGTTTGTGTTGTAACATGAGCAGCAGTTTGAAAAAGATATGGTATTTCCAGTTAAAATGTTTGCCTCTGTGAGGACGTTAAGGATTGGGCGTAGACTGATCTTTGTACAAGATAATTGCAAAAAACGTAAAAGAAAATTATATATTTATAAATTTTATATAGGTGCTCCACAAACTGGGAGGTAGGCCTCGTGGGTGGTGTGGGTGGGGTGGTGAGGTCAGTTTGAATAAAGTTACGTTAGTCAACATCATTAAATTATTATATTTTTGCTCACTTTGTTAAAGGTGCCAAGAATTTTGACGTGCATGTTTTTGCAGGTGTGTGGTGAAGTGGCTGGAGGTGCGGTGTGTGTGCCCCATGTGTAACAAGGCCCTGGGTGGAGGATCGGAGCAGCACCACAGCTTAGGCACTCTTCTGGATGAGCTGGTCTAGAATAAACAAAAATGGCTCGAGTATGGAGAGATGCTTTAGCTTTCACCATTTAATTCAAAATCTGACTCGGAGCTGCTGGACTTTTTGGCCGACGCAGGCCTTGTCTCAAACTGGAACTATGAGTAAACGGGAGAAACATGGCCGAAGAAGTGGAGCTGAGATGAACCATGCACATTCCAGCAATGCTCTGTACACTGCCACTTAACTGAACACTGCCACTGATGACACCGAGCAACCCGTACACAATGCTGCCTGCGTGTGTGTGTGTGTGTGTGTGTGTGTGTGTTTGTGTGTGTGTGTGTTTGTTTTATCACTAACTCCAGCAACATTCTCACAAACTATTAACTGTCTTTCTGAAACACCAGCACGGATTCTTGATGGGTTTTTTCTTTTTGGAATGTTTAAAAGTGTTTCTAGACTTGAAACAATAACAGGATTTCAAAGACTGCGAGTCATGATATTGCCATACAATAGATTAAACTAGTTTTTCTGTTTTCTTAGGCTTCTGTTTACAATTTTCTGGGTCAGAAATTAGCTCCGCCTCCAGCCACACCAGAGCTTTGCCTCTTTTTTTTTTTTCTAAAAGAATATCCATGAGTTATATAAGGTTGCAACGAAGAAGAAGTCGTCTTGTTACAAATGTTTTTCAACTGGAAGATGAACGGAGGCTATAAATCGCATACTGCTTCTTTAATTTTCAACAGGTGGCCAGCTTTCCTTACAACAGTTCTAGATTATAGAGATGGGCGGTGTAAAAATTATATAAATATAATAGGGAATACGAACACAGAGTAAGTAAAATATGGCCACTGAGCATCAATTAGCTAAATCATTAGCCTAATTCATTCACTACTTTAAGCTTAGTGGCCATATTTAACATATTCTGTGTTTTTATACCGTAAAATATTTATTGAAATTGACATTCATCCCACATGTGAAGAAGGTTCTAAAAAAAATCACATACTGCTGCTTTCTGTTTAACCAGATGACCACTTTTTTTGGTTGTATTACTAGGAAGAAAATATATTTTTAAAAATGTTTTATGGAATACAAACACAATACACCAATTATGATCACTGAGCATTAACTAGCTAATACATTATGATAATATTTAGCCACAAAACACATAACTGTTCAGTCTTTTATAGCAGAAACAAGACAAACCCATCGCAAATATCAATGTTTACCTCAGTGGTGTTGGTAAATAAGTAAGAAAAGTCTCTGTAAGACTAAAATTACACAGTAATTGCATTTAGCATTGACTGCTAACTAAACTACTTTGGATTCTACCACATTGAGAAGTATCAACAACTCCTGAACTGGAAGCTATTTAAAGAATTTCACCAGCGAATTCATCAATATTGAATCTTGAAAACACGATAAATACACAACCTCCATTTTAACACAGAACCCTTCATGTAAGAAATGTTGTTGCTAGGCAACTTGGAAATGAGACCCTAAGCATAAACTAACTAGTGACCGAGGCTAGCTAGCAGATTCAGTTAGCTAGATTATAACAGGTCTTTTTTTTATTGATAATCTAAAGGCAAAATGACAGCAGAAATGACCCAAAACTGCCAAGAATATCAACATTTCTCTCAGAGTGTTGGTACATTACAAACAAAATGCTTTACACAGCTAAAAAACGCTGTAATTCCTAAACTGCTAATCAAGCACCAATGAAATCTTAGCAAGTAAAAAGATCTTGAATATAGTCACATTTATCGAGTATTCATAAGATTACAATAAACTAAATATATGACTATTAAACCTATTTCTTGTAAGTAATTTTGGCTGTTTTCAAGCTATTATCAGATCATTCTTCTAATTCTAAACATTTGTTTCTAGAAAGAAGAAAGATCATCTGCCAATAGAATAAGAAATGCTTGAAATGTGTAAAAGCATATACAACTGGCTGAATAATATTATATCTGATTCATAATAAGAAATATTCGATAGATTTGCCAATATTTAAGATCATTATTGTGCAGTGTTGAGAGGTGTCAACATTATGTCACAACTGGTGAACTCGAAGCTACTAACAAAAGACAAATGTACATTTTTTGAGAATTTTTGTGTGTGTGTGATTGCGAATACCAGAAAAGTGTCTCCTTTGTATAAATAAATAAATATAATGAAGATGAACACACCCCAATCTGAATGTAGCAATCCATGTTCTGAATCTGTGTTGTGTGGATTTTTTTTTATAATTAATAGTGAAATATTTGTAATGTATTTGTTAAAAACCAGCTTTTGTTCGTGTGGAATTTTCTTAGTGAGTTCAGTTTTGACTACACAGTGCCAACATTAGTTCACAAGTGTATAAACTTTTTTTTCTCTCTTTGTGTCCTTCTGTTTTGTAACAGAGTTAATTTTTATGTTGAAACATTTAATTGTTAATGTCAGTGTTCAGAATAAATCAGGACTGCAATGCTTCAGTGTCCACCGGTCTTTACAGTGCGTGTACGAGTTTAACACCAGTTTTGTTTTGTTTTGGTTTTTTTTATATAGCTTATATATAAATCTGTCTTTCATACAGATTTACCAGGTCTTTGTGTGTGTGTGTGTGTGTGTGAAAAAGTAAAGTTTTAAATTCCATCTTAAATAATTGCAGTTAGGGTATTGTGCCTTTAGAGGGCAGTGTATATCAATGTAAGTACAGTATTCCTTGATTTGGCTAATTACACCACTTATGTTATTTAGCCGCTTTCTTTTTGTTGTTAGTACAAATTTGGAGAAAAAAATATTGCTTTTTTAAAAACTATTTTCACTTCATCATATCTTGTATAAAACTGACCCAATGTGAACAAGAGTTCAGACTAAAACCGGTGAAGATAAGACTGGAGCATATTTCGGTGGAGGCTGGTGGCTCAGTTCTGACAGGTTCGGATAGAGTGTTATAGGCTGGGCCACTTCATCGTGAGGAGGTGCCTCTGAAACTGAAGGTTCCTCTCTCCTTATTGGCTGTGGGCGTCGCGGTGGAGTGGCGTCTATGTCCGGATCGGCTTTCTGCAATTTAGCACACTGAGAAACAGATGAGGGCCCTGCCTAACATTTTTTCTCTCTTTTATGTGCCTTGCTCTGCCATTCAGGATGCCTTCCAGTCAGCCAAAAACTGCACTTCACTCTTTTTTTTTGGTCTCTCTCCTTTGTCTCTAAATTAAGTTTCAGTTGTTCTAATTGTCTGAGGCTAAAACTACCTTTTTCAGGGAAACCACATTCTTTAACCCATACATCATATTGATTCCATCATCCTTCCCCATAATTCGCACGCATAAATGTGATATTAGGATCAACATATGAGCACCCTGTAGATACCATAGCATGTGTCTCAGGGCATGTTTTGCTACATGGTTTCCACATTTTTTTAATAACTTTCAAAGTTTTAATCAATTTAACATGCTATGAAAAGCAAGTGAATATGCATTCTCGTGCACAGACAGAAAAGGCTCTAGTGTGTGCCAAATCTCTAGACATTTCATTAATCATGTAACTTATAGGTTCAATAGAGCGAACCTTAAGAATGTAAAAGAGTTTACCTGTGAGGGCGAGTCCACATACAGCAATAATTATTATTTTCTTTTTTATCTCAGTAAAAATTTACTTGTCGGTTAAATTTGCCAAATATATCATGTACCGCTGGTATGATGGAATGAGTCAATGGGGCATGCCACTTGATAATAACCAACCGCAAAAATACTGTGCCTCTTGCGCTTCTTAATAAGTTCTCTCTTTGCTTATTCAAGCAATGAATAAGTAAATATTTTTACCGTTATTATCTGTCTATATATATATATATATATATATATATATATATATATATATATATATATATTTCTGTCTTAGTGATCTAACAAACACCAACATCTCTGCCGTCACGGAGGCAAAGTTCCTGGAACTTCTTATAAGAAATGGCTCCATGTAATACTTCTCTCAGTGTAATACACGCATTTCTTATATCATTGACTCCCTTCCACACAGACACAAGTTCACTATGACTTCATAAAATTCTCCTTCTAAATTCTTGATTATTCCTACAAGTCAGTGGTAAGGCTGCAACGGTCTTTCTCTCTGCACAACAACGGGCAAACCGTTTGCATGTCAACACGGACTTCAGGTGTTGTGCAGAAAGACTCACGCAGCCCAGCCAGGAGACGCCAAATTGTCGTGGAAATTAGACAACACTTGCAGACGCGTCCTCTGAAGGTAAAAAGGTTAATTACAGAAAGATGGTTAATACAGGATAGAATAAAGCAGGATAGAATAATGAGAGCGCTCTGAAGCACTTGTGCTGAACCACTACTATAGATCTGAAATGCAGAGCATGACACACTTCTGTGCACCAATAAGAAGCAGTTTGAGGCAGTTCAAACAGGCCTTGTTTTAGGATTTTGGAAGATATTTAGACGAACCTTGAATAGAAGAACATGTTTGTGTCTCTGTAAGCAGATACACATTCTGTCACATAGGCGTTATCCTCAGATGAACATGAAACAGAACAAGAACAAAACTATTACAAAGTAAAAATGAGTAATTTCCCTCACAGGTGCTTCAGTGGTTGATCTACATCTTTCTTACTCCCTGTGTAGGTTGCTTCTGCAGTTTGGGTTCGATCTTCTCCAATAAGTTATGGATTTTCTCCCCCTTGTGGCAATCACTATTTCAAGCACGCTCGGGATCACTGGGCTCATCTTTCTATTTAGCGTATTTATATGGTAAACTATACATACACACACACACACACACACACACTCAAACACACTTTGAAATTCTGAGCTGAAAAGACAATGATGTGAAAGCCAACAGCAGCAGGAAGTGAGGCAGAAGGGGACAGGAAGTTGCCACAGTCATGTCACTGGGCAGCAGGTCATTTCCACCTCAGTGTGGATGCATTTAGGGCAAATGTGAAGCTATTTTCATCTGCTATTATTTACAGGACCAAACACACACGTGTGCATTATATAACAGCACAATACTGCCTGATCTGACCGTTCCTTTCCTTCCGATTTACTGAAGGTCTATTGTATGATCAGAACATAGCACCTTAACACTCCTTTATTTGTCAATTAACACCCCTCGTGTGTTTTTTTTTTCATTAGTACACAGATAGGCCAGGCACAAAGCAAGAGGCTTGGATATAAAGAGGTAAGAGAGCGACGTGAGAAATAAACGTACAAATATCATGCTTTTACTTTTTCTGAATAAGACAATGATCAATATCAATGGCTGGATGAAACAAAAACAGGCTGATCATAGCGTTCCATGTATTTTTTTATTTTTTTTGCTGGAAATCATACGAATAAAGCAATAATCATGTTTCTTTCAATGTTCTCCATAAAATAAGAGTTATGCTTGGAAATGCACACACACTGTGCATCTGTAACATCACCATCATATCTCTGGTCTTAAAGTGTGTGGTGTTGTCCCGAGTGGCGCAACAGAAAAGCATTCGCCATATTGTCCGGACAATGACGGGTCAAATACTGACAATGCCACAGACATCTGTGACCCGGAGTCCAAGAGAGTAAAAGTGGCTGTGCTCTCTGGATGGGAGGGGCATACTCCCTCTCCAATCACAATAGTTTGAAAAGGCGTGGTCAGCAGATTCGTGTATCTCGGAGGAGTCACGTGTTCCTATTGTACCTAACATAGGGGAAACATGGATGGTGTCTGGGAACTGGGCAAGACAAAATTGGCGAGAAAATCTGGAGTGGGCGGGACCAAAAGATATTTAAATATCCCATTATTTTATTTGCTGTACATTTGAGAAAGTTAAAATCATTAAAGCCCTCTTTCTGTTTTATTTACAGTCATTCATTTGTGTGTTGACACGTAGGATGGAGGCGGATGCAGGTGCAGGTCACAGTCTTTATTTAACATACTCCAACATAACTTAAACGCAAGTAAACACGGTCTTTACAGGAACACTGGCACTGGGACATATAACATACTTGTCCTTAACATAGACGGCACGATATTTTATATTCTGGACGAAGAAGACCAAAGATTAATACAGTATAATAAGTCTCAGGAGTCTACAAATTGCAGTTTACGTGATATTTTTCATGGTCTGTACTCAATTGCAGGTCGTCCTGAAAGGGGACACAAAGAAGCTGAATCTTCATGGGGTAAAGACACAATAGTATTCTGTGTCCTCTCACTGGCATGTTTTTTTTTTGCTATTTCGCTTGTGTTTGTATTTCTCTGCATGTCTCTGTATGCATTACTTTTAGTCCCCGCTTGTTTCTGTTCCTTTTTTTCTCTATGCATCTCTCTATTTCTATTTCCGTAAGTCCATGTGTCTCGGGATGTTTGTACGGCCCTGGGTGTCTGTCTTTATACTTTGTCTGTGTGTGTATCTGTACCCCCGATTGTGTGTATGGCTCTTTATCTCTAGCTCTATGTCACTTCCACAGCAGACGTGTGCCGTGTGCCTGGAGGACCTCAAGGTGAAGGACGAACTGGGAATCCTGCCGTGCCAACATGCTTTCCACAGGAGGTGAGGATGACTGGCGAGTGATGTCTGGCCTTTATCACAGACAAACGCATTGAACACAACAGGCCTGGCTTTCATTGTTGAGCTCCTCACCCACTTAAATTTTACAAAGCCATCAGATAGCTAGTCACTTTTTAAAAATATGGGGTAAAATATCCACAATTTTTATATGTTGATACCGTTAGATCAGACTGAACTAAGAACTACCTATAGGTGTGGCCTGATATTCTAATCAGTGCTCTCTGGGTGGGAGGGGCATACTTTCTCTCCCCACAGCAGCACTAGCCAATCATAGGTGTCTGTGAGCTTGCATATGTGGAAGAGGGCGGATAGCGCTTTTCTCCAAGTGTGTGTTGTAGCATGAGTAGCAGTTTGAAAAAGATGCGGTATTTCCAGTTAAAATGTTTGCCTCTGTGAGGAGGTTAAGGATTGGGCGTAGACTGATCTTTGTACAAGATAATTACTTGATACAAACATGCAAATCCAAACAGAAATGGTTGAATAGCAACTATAACGGCAAAAAAAACTAAAATACAAAAAAATATGATATATTTATAAATTTTATATAGGTGCTCCACAAACTGGGAGGTAGGTCTCGTGGGTGGTGTGGTGAGGTCAGTTTGAATAAAGTTACTATAGTCAACATCATTCGATTTTTTCATTTTTACTCATTATGTTAAAGCATTTTGACGTGCATGTTTTTGCAGGTGTGTGGTGAAGTGGCTGGAGTTGTGGTGTGACTGCCCCATGTGTAACAAGGCCCTGTGTAGCAGCACCACAGCTTAGGCACTCTTCTGGATGAGCTGGTCTAGAATAGACGAAAATGGCCCGAGTGTGGAGAGATGCTTTAGCTTTCACCATTTAATTCAAAATCTGACTCAGAGCTAGGGCTGTACGATTTTGGCCAAAATTATAATCCCGATTATTTTGATCAATATTGAGATCTCAATTATTTATCACGATTTTAGTGACAACATATTTTTATTGCACTTTCACATTTATTAAGTTTTCTCATACCACAATATAGCACACAAGTAGGCAGGAGAAAACTTGAGTTGGTCAATTATGACAGAATTTAGGAGCATAGTGTGAGCCATGACAAATTAATTTACCTTCTGATAAACTAAATGTAATATTTTCAGTTCATTTTACAGACTGTATGCAAAAAACAACCATTGTCCTGTTCCACCTTGTAAACAAATACAATAAACCTTAATGTTCAGTGTTTGAAGTCTTCTCTTAAATATATTTAAAGCTACACTATTAGACATTTCCCACTGTCATGGTTCTGGGCTGGAGTCAGTTCTCGACACCGCTCTGTGTATATTGTGTATATATCTGAATAATCTCATATAGGATGTGATTCGGTGAGTTCATTTACCAATCAGATGCGAAGCGTTTTACTTTTAATGGTGTTCATTACTGGCGCTCCAATCAGGATTTTTACAGCCGATACCAATCCAGATACCAATCTTTTTTTTGTTTAAACTTTAATCAGGAAGTCTATCATAAACAGTTAAATGTTAGCTCTCTGTTCATGGTCACTGTTAACAATACTGTTGGTTAATTGATAAATAAACAAGCATAAAATATTTATTTTTAAATATCTTAAAAAACAATAAAGAATCCTAATTAAGAGTAGAGTAACACAAAAATGATCCATATTAGTAAAATGGCTAATAGCGTTCTAAGGAAATAGCTTACTAAGCTTAATGTCAAACTGATATTAAATGCAACCCATAGTGATTAAACATCATTTCATTTCTCACATCTTCATCTTCATTTCGTTTGTTTATCAGTTTTAAATTGGTTCCCCCAGTACAGTAGTGACATGTCTGCTGATAATATGTTGTTTTTTTTGGTTGTTTTTTTTTTGTTGTTTTTTTTTGGGGGGGGGTCCAAAACTTGGAAACTGATGTTGCCTTTCTAGTGATATCTGGCAAAAACGAATTTAAATGAAGTGAATTAGAGTTAGTGAAGGAGAGCCACAGTGTACTGTATATTTACATGCCGAACAGTTACTACTCTTGATTATGATTGGTGAGGAATTTTTTAATAAAGAAGTTTGAATTAAACCCATCTTGCAGCATTAGCATTATTATTAATTTACTCCACGCGAAGCCGCTGTGTCTACAGGAGCAGGTGAAAGTTCAGGTCATTTTGCAGGATCAATAAAAGATGGCGGTTTGTGAAAGCGGGAAGTTGAAGCAGATGATGTACAGAGTTACTTGTCATCATAATGGCTTCTTTGAAGTATTTCCACACTTGTTCGGTTGACTGAGGTGATGAAAAGCAGTGTGGAAGTAACTATTGCTCGGTGTAGATGCATTTTGGACTTCCTGTAGTTTTTATTCCGATTGTATTATTCAACTCCGAACAGGTCACTCGCACCGGTGCGAATAAATGTTTATTCACAGTCACACAAAATACTTTTTTTTTCTTTTTTTTATAGGTGGTAGTGGGGTGGGTTTTTTTTTTTTTGGTCTTTCATTCAGATCTTTTTTTGTGTGTGAAAAATTTATGTTTGAAATTCCATCTTAAATAATTGCAGTTAGGGTATTGTGCCTTTAGAGGGCAGTGTATATTAATGTAAGTATAGTATGCCTTAGTTTGGCTAATTACACCACGTATAAATGTTTGTTTTTAGTACAAATTTTGAGAAAAAACTATTGCTTTGTTTAAAACTATTTTCACAACATATCTTGTATAAAACTTTCCTCTAAGACCCGATGTGAACAAGAGTTAAGACTAAAACTTCATCCACTAGAATTTTCTGCAGCATAATGTGAAATACGTGCAGTTCTCCTTATCACCTAGTGGTGCTGATGCGTGGCTGACTCGATGAAACATGCTTTTGCTCTTTGTAACTTGGCTGCCTGCTTCATTTTACCAAACTTGTGATTTGATTCTGTACTTTGACGAATTTCCTTTTGAAACAGGAAGACAGAGTGACTGTGTTGAAGTGCTTGGCTGATTTACACCCCGACCAATAACGTTCATGAAAAGCCACACCTCCGCTCATTCTAAACAAATTTGACTGGAGCTTAGCGATCTAGCTAAATATCTAGAACAACAACTTTACTTTCAACTGTGGGGGATTTCTCTCCATTGCCTTCTCACACCTCTGTCCACTTTAATACAGACGTTATCCTAGACATCAAGATGCCTTGTTTATGTTTTTGAGCCAGTCGAGCATCCACACCGCCAATGATGACAGACACACCTGACTGTGAACCACCTGACATGTCTGATTGGTAGACAAAATTATTTTACTGACTCTTACTGATGGGGAACCCTAACAGTGTATAAAGACACACCGGTGTATAAAAAATGAATCACATTCTCCATCAGTCTGAGGTAACAACCTGCTAGTGTTGAGCAAGCCACACCCTTGAGGACGGGACTTTGGTGTTCTAGAGAGCATTTAATTTGATGAATGCAAAACTAGTACAGGTTGAGTCATCAAAAAAATTTCCATTGTTTCCCTGGATGTACCTTTTTTGGTAGTTATTTCTACATAGACGATCATATTGGTGTCTATCATTAAGAACAGGAAGAAAAAGCTCTGAAACACCTGACCCAAAATGTGTTCACTTTTGGTAGTCAATCCCCCCAAAAAAGTCAAATAAAAAAATATGAGTTCCTTATCTGAGGAGAGTAGTGTAGTATAAAATTAGTTTTGCAGAACTAGTTATAACTTCTAAAAATTTTGTCATGATACCTGGTGTATGTCATGATACCTGGTGTGTGTCGAAATGCAACGGACCCATAAGAACTGGGTTGAAGCTCACCCCGCATGTCTGAACCGTGTACTGATTTCCCAGAATGCACCTTAATGAAAACACCAAGACTCCCAATAATTTGACACATTTTCTCGCGGTATGTTGTGTAGTATTAGAGTGGGCTTGTGTCGGATTGGAACTTACCCATAGGAACTGGATTGGAACGCACCCCGTGTGTTTGAACCGCCCTCCTGATTGACTTCCCAGAATGCACCACTCACGAATATAAACTTTATCCAGGAATAAATAATTGTGGATTTAGGATTCAATACTTTACATCCGGAATGGGATTTATGTGAGAAGTACAATATTTCATTTTTAACCATGAAGGACAGCAGCGAGGAAAAAGGTGAACGGTAAATACACCCTCATCTAGAATCGTGTTGTGTGAGATCAGGGTTGCTTTCGCACCCGGAAGCTGCTGATCCTTCTGGTTCAGAATAATGATGATTGGTTTGTTCACATTTATTGTGAAATGCGCAGCCTTACTTGTTACGACTTGCGCATAAACCGTCTGAATCTTTATTGTCTTAAAAGTTAGAAAAAACAAGTTTTCTGAGCTTTCAGTTTTAACCTGCTAAGCATGTTAGATTTGCGGCGTTTTGATTTGTAATGAAATGCTATTACTACATTTTCCTCTGGGGGCGCACTGCACTGTTTTAGTCCGAGTAGAAGACGCTGGAACTCAGGCCGAACAGCAGATGGCGGCATTGCGCCTTCTGCTGTTTGTTATTACGCCGTGAGCAGTTGTAACACACATGTAAATGATAATCAGAAGTAAATTGCACACGTTTGTCTTAAGAAATCTGAGGTTCTTCATGATATGTTTTGTAAAAGGATACTTCATTAAATATGAAGATTCTCCTAAGGTACTTGTACTTCTACACACGAAAACAAAGAGAAAACAAATATAAAAATTATTTATAGGTAATTACGGTATGATTTTACTGGCCCGGCCCATTTGACATCTAATTATGCTGTATGTGGCCTGAACTAAAATGAGTTTGACAGCCCTGGTTTATAATATGTTTTCACATAAACGTTTCCTTAGATCTTGACGTACCAAGGCAAGCTTTTTTCAATAAAGAATTGTGTGTATTAAGTGGGTAAATGCGTAAAAGGGATCAAATAGATCATGTTTTTGGAAGATGTAATCTTGTAATCTTGTTTCAGAGCATCTCCAATGTAATTTCCATGTTTCCTGGTTGTAGATTCGGGGGGGAAAAATATGACGTTTTTGTATCCTCACCCCAAGTATTACCAAGTGTACCCCATGCATTTCCTATGGAACGAATTTCCTAGGAGTGAGGTTCGATGGGTTCTGAGGACAGCTGAGGTGGTTGCTGGGTGGTTGCTAAGGTATTTCAGGAAGTGATCACAAAGTTTTTCTAACATTTCAAAAGATATTACCGGTTCCGAGACCTAATACTAGTTCTAACAATTCTAATGAGCTAATACTATTTAATATATAGAAAGGTACAAACATATTGCACGTACATATAGAGTCCTAAGGTTAGCTGATCCAAGTTAAGCAAAATCTATATCTGTAAATCTAATCTGTAAATCCAGTTTAACTAATGAATGCTAACCTTTAGTGAATGAATCCTGACTTGACATTTGTCGTTGCATGGGAACTCATGTAAACGAACATATAACGTGATCGTTTCCTTCAATTCCGAGTGAATGTATTGAGTTTGGGTTTTCAGACAGAAAGACAGGCGGTCTTTATAGCTCTTAAAGTCAACAATCCTGTCTTTTTTGTTTGTTTTTTTGTCCACATTTAGAGACAGATTGTCGAGCTTGTGCCGATCCACCTCTTCTCTGTGTGATGCTTCATCGCTGTCAGTGAAAGAGGTCTACTGTACTGCTGTGGCGTCGTCAACAAAGGTATGCAAATTCAAATTCAGTTTTATTGCTCACATGCACAACCGTACTCAGTACGACGCGCAGTGAAATACTTTTTTTCGACTGGCCGGGACATAAAAATAGAAGTGACATAAGCCAGAATTTATTTCTATACAGGTTGAAAAGGAAAAATAGTTTTTTAAAAATTGATGTAAAGGAGACAAAGAAACAGTACGACTGTATTTGGAATAAGGTGCAGATGTGTGCAGTTGTTTGCACAGTACTTCCTGTGTGACATCAGGCTGAGGTGGTGGGTGTTGTGCAAACAAGTCCAAGCTTCTAGTCCTATGTGTTGTCCTGGTTGAGGGCCTGAATGGCCTGTTTGAGGAAGCTCCTCCTCATTCTCCTCATTTGTGTTGGCCTGCATGGTGCAGAACGTGCTTCCCTGACCGCAACAGAGAGAAGAGTCCGTTGTTCAGACAGCTGTTGGTCAAATTTTGCCTACTTTCTTATTACCAATATAATAATTTAGAAAATATTGAATGTACTTACAATAGCTTTCATCAGCTGAGATACTCAAAGTCTAAATCCCATGCAACCAGTAAGTGAGAAAAGGTGAAGGTCCAATTTATTTAATTCGTTACATGAGATCTAAACAGTTTGGGACGTCTCAAAAAGTGATCTTCCCGTCCCCTGAAATGGTGCTCCCTTTTATAAAGTTGACATACCCCTGGTTTGCCCAAAATACCATTACATGTGATGTCTGGGTGATGTAATGCATTTTTATGTTCTTTCCAATCCTGCTATTTCTGCCTCAGACTTCTTGAGACATGTTGAGTTTGCACTTACTCTATCAGTTCTCCTTTTTGTTTTTACTTTCTATGGCATTTCTGAACTGACTTTGAGTGAGGTCATTTATCACCTGTGTGCTTTTTCCTCCTTTTTCATGGTACCTATATGCTTTTTCTGCATTGTTAAATAAAAAAATGGTCTGTGTGTGAGTGACTTCATGTTCTTGTGTGCTGTGTGTTTTGCACTTCCTATTTATGGTCAGGCCCTAGGCCTTGCTATAATTAACTTTTTTAGGAGACATTGTCTATAAGGAAAAGAGAGCGTGACTCTGTTCTTGCCTATATTCTCACTAAATCTTCATTCTCCATATTTTATTACCCTTGTGTTTTATTTCTATCAAAAATCTTATCCAACACAGCTGAGGTCCTTCACTATCTTCTTTGCTTAGGTTCAGCACTGCTTGCTGAGCGCAGTGTGGATGTTGCGCCCGGGTGGTCTGGAGAGATCCTGCTTGGTGCTGTTCCCTGTGATAGGCGACCCTGCGACCCTGTGCAGGATAAGCAGTATGGAAGATGGATGGATGGATGGATGGACTTTTTGTACTCTTTTTTTATTATTTATTTAAAGCTGATTTCTTCTTTTTCACAGCTGACTTCTGTTTATGTAAAATGACTTATTTTATTTACGGATGACTTCTTTTTATTTAAAGAGGACTTCTTTTATTTCCAGGGTTCGAGTCTCGCCGGGACCCTGTGTTCGCATGTTCTCCCCGTGCTGCAGGGGTTTCCTCCGGCTATTCCAGTTTCCTCCCCCAGTCCAAAGACATGCATGGTAGGCGGATTGGCGTGTCTAAAGTGTCTGTAGTGTATGAATGGGTGTGTGAGTGTGTATGTGATCGTGCCCTGTGATGGACTGGCTGTGTACCCCACCTTGTCCCGATGCTCCCTGGGATAGACTCCAGGTTCCCTGTGACCCTGAAGGAAGGAGTAAGCGGTATAGAAGATGGATGGACTTCTTTTATTTACATTTGACTTCTTTTATGTAGTAAATGACTTCCTTTATTTACATTTGACTTCTTTTTATGTAAAAATGAACGTTTATTTCCATTTGACTTCCTTCATTTCCATTTGACTTCCTTCATTTCCATTTGACTTTTGTTTAGGATATCTCGGACTTATCCGGAAGTATCGCGAGAGTTCAGAAGAACACGTGGGACAACATGGCGGCGTCCTAGAGCTCGCATGCGGGGTTTTCTTTCTACGCTTCGGGAAATCGCCGTCTGAGGAAAGTTTGGGTGCACATTTAAGTGAAACCCTCGGCTGGGAGGAATTAAACAATATCTCTCGCTGTCGTCTGGATTAAACAGAAGGACCCACAATGCAACACGACGATGTAAGCTGTAACACGATGTAACACTGCCGAACATGCTTCATGTTTAAATACACTTTTCTTTGATCCTGTACTGGAAGACCCTATGTTTGTTTATTCACATGCTGACTCCTAATTCATTATGTTCTGATTCATTCAGAATAACAGACATGATCATGTCCTTCTCTTTACAGGTAATCTGGGACCTGATCGGAAACAAACTGTTTTGTTCTTATAAAGTCAAGTAAGTATGAGCACTCCTAATACAGGTGTCTATAGATCCTCATTGAAAGAAATCTCTCCGTGTTGTGCGGTTCGAGGAAAATAATCAGTAACCGGTGGCCCGAGAGTGGTGTGGTGTGATGAAACCGATGAAGTTACTGTACAACTTATCGACAATTCCATCCATTTGATTGATTATAGAACGACGCGTGCTTTTTTTTTATCCGTTTGTGGTTACGTCCGTTGACACGGATCGTCCGCGAAAACGAGTTTCCTGTCGCTTGTGTTATAGCAGCTAAAAACACTCGCTCCTTCCCCGGCCTCTCCTCATTTCTCACTCCGACTGAATAAGTGGAAGAACGGAGAGAAAAGAAAACGACGCCGCACTGTTACGAAGCGCTGACACTGGAGACTCCTTCCGTAAACGCTAAACAGACATCTCTACAGACGATTTTATTCGTATGCGAGGCGCCGTCGCTGTACCTTCGTACGTCCGTCTGAATGAGCTGCTTCTATAAAAAAAGAAAACGACGCCGTGTTAAAACGCGCCGCTGTTTAGAGAAAACGAATCGCGGCGCCGTGGTGTAGCGGGCTTTAAATCCGACTGATCGTTTCGATGGCTAGCGAGGGAGACTGTCTAAAGGGGTTGAAGCTTAAAGTAATACGTCTGTCTTTCCTCCTTAGGACAAAAACGAAGAATTTCTGCCGGAATGAGTACAACATCACGGGTCTCTGCACCCGCAAGGGGTGTCCTCTGGCCAACAGTCAGTACGCCACCGTCAGAGAGGAAAAAGGTACTGATGGATCGCACTCGGGCTGGGCTTTTTAATGAAATATATCCGTCGAAACGGCTGTGTGTTAGCTGTCTGTTTGGTAAGACGTGTTGTGTTGTGTTTGTAAGTCTGACCCCGGGTGTGTTTCTCAGGTCGGTGTTTCCTCTACATGAAGGTGATCGAGAGAGCGGCTTTTCCAGCACGCATGTGGGAGAAGGTAGGCCGAGGTTTATAACACAGTGACATTCTGATATGTTTGTGGTTGTGGTATGATGAAATAATTTCCAAGAGATCCAGACATCGTGGAAAATAAGACACTGTTTTAGAGTCTTTATCCTATTTTCCTAAGTTGTTTATGTTCACAAGTTATACCTGGGTTTTTGGTTTTTTTTTTTTCTTTCCTGTCCAGGTGAAGCTGAATCAGAACTACGAGAAGGCCCTGCAGGAGATCGACGAGAACCTCATCTACTGGCCGCGCTTCATCCGGCACAAGTGCAAACAGCGGTTCACCAAAATCACGCAGTACCTCATCCGCATCCGCAAGCTCACGTTGAAGAGACAGTGAGTACACGCACCGTCTCCCTTCCTCCCTCCCCCTCTCTCCCCCTCTCTCTCTCTCTCTCTCTCTATCTCTATCTCTCTCTCTGTATACTTATTAGATGTTTTTAATAACACAATGGTTTTTGTTCACAGGAGGAAACTTGTTCCACTTAGCAGGAAAGTAGAGAGGAGAGAAAAGAGGAAAGAGGTGCGTATCCAGAAAATGTTGTCAGTGTGTTTATATTATTATTGTCACATGTCTATTCCTTAAAGTCCCCATGAAATCAAACCTGAAGTTTTGTTTAGCTCTTTAGTATGAACACGCCGGCCTCAAGTTGATCTATAAGCTCGTGTTGCTCCAAAACACTGACCACATTCGCATTTAGAAGCTATAGACAAGTCAAAATCTCGCTCTAGCACTACACCACCTATGCGGATCAGTGGTTTTGCCGACGTCATTCTGCACGTAGGATTTTCTGCCCAATCAAACGCTCTCTAGAATCCGAAATGTCCCGCCCCCATCCATCCATCTTCAACCGCTTATCCGTAATCGGGTCGCGGGGGTAGCAGCTCCAGCAAGAGACCCCAAACTTCCCTTTCCTGAGCCACATTAACCAGCTCTGACTGGGGGATCCCGAGGCATTCACAGGCCAGTGTGGAAATATAATCTCTCCACCTAGTCCTGGGTCTTCCCCGAGGTCTCCTCCCAGCTGGAAGTGCCTGGAACACCTCCCTAGGTCCCACCCCCAACGTTATAAAAATCCGTCGTACTAACAGTCAACTACGACTTATCCCGGGCTGTGAGGTACGCTAAACGCTATTGGCTATTTCAGAAGGAGGAGGAGTCACTCTGTCCCCTCTCTGACTTCCTGTTTCTGTGGAAATGACGACAAGCCTGACGAATAACGCTGCGCAGTTTAAGGCACTTCACAGGGAGTTTAAATTCATGTCTTTAGTTCTGCCTGTTATGAAAAGTGTAAAACATTTGGGGGCGTGCTTTTACCGGGAAAATAATCGACGACGTCAAATGCTACCGCACCAACGTTGCTTATTTTCCAGCTGCTGCGTTTTCCACAACAGCTCCGTGGTATAAACATGAAGAATTGACGTTGGCCTTTGTTTGTTTATTTATTTAAATCTTTTCGTTAAAGGAAAAAGCCCTGGTCGCTGCTCAGGTGGAGAACGCCATCGAGAAAGAGCTGCTGGAGAGGTTAAAACAGGGAACGGTGAGCATCACATCACTTCACAGCTGTACTTTTTTTTATTATTTGTTTGTTTGTTTATTTATTTAAAAGCATTTTTTATATCAATTCTTTCTTTTGTTGTCGATTTCAGTACGGGGACATCTACAACTTCCCCATCCACGCCTTCGATAAAGCGATAGAGAAACAGGACGCAGAAAGTGAGACGGAGGAGGAGGAGGAAGACGAAGAGGAGGAGGAAGAGGAGGAGGAGGTGAGAACTAGTGATTAAAGTTACATGATGTTCATACTGCGATAAATCATCCCATAATATACTTTTTTCTGAGATAATTATATATTGTAATAATTGTGCTTGCTAATCGTGTGTGTGTGTGTGTGTGTGTGTGTGTGTGTATGTAGGGCGTAGGGAAGAGAGAATTTGTCGCAGCAGACGAGTTTGAAGAAAGTGACATTAGTGATTTTGAGGTGAGGATCTGTTATTTTTTAATGTTTTATTATTATGATTGTTGTTGTTATTATTGTTGTTGTATAGTTTATATTATGAGTAAATACAGTTTAAAGATCGCTGGGCACTAAACGAATCGCACATTCACACACAGGATATGAACAACTTAAATGCCAGCGATGATGAAGAAGAGGAGGAGGAAGAGGGCTCAAGTGAAGAGGAGGAGGAATCGGAAGAGGAAATGGAGGAAGACGTTGAGGAAGAGTCCAGAGTCAGGTCGAAAGGAAAGACTCCGCTCAAAGGACCAGCGAGGAAGAAACGCGCGTACGTGGAGATCGAGTACGAGGAAGAGATGGAACCGGCGGCCAAGAGCAAGACTTCGTAGAGACTCCCCACACACACACACACACACTGTGGATAGTTCAATCTCTCCACACTAATAAGCAAAGCAGAGTGACTTTGTGTTTCCGTGTGTGGAGACGATTTAAAATGCAGCTGTTCAAATCAAAATCTGCATTTTGTTGTTCTTTCTATTAAAATGTTTTTGCTTTTAAACAAGTAGACTTTCCTTTGACTATATTGCCATGTAGTAGGCATGTAAAAGTTTTATCTTCTAGAAAGGAATTACCTTGGTAAAATATTTAAAACCTTGGTAAAATATTTTTTAAAAAAGAAAACATGGTACTTTTTTAATGTACAAAAAGGAAAATGTGAGGAGCATGATGTGTATGAGGTGGTGTAGAGAACAGACCGAGAACCGAGTCCATATCACAGAACAGCTTTTATTTTTCCACACTTTCCAAAAGCAGGAAATCGATTTTAAAAAAAAAAGTCACCTTAGAAGTCCGTTTGATTTATTCAGCCGTCCATTAAAACATACTTGAT
Organism: Ameiurus melas; assembly: GCA_012411365.1. Taxonomy (NCBI): domain Eukaryota; kingdom Metazoa; phylum Chordata; class Actinopteri; order Siluriformes; family Ictaluridae; genus Ameiurus; species Ameiurus melas. The sequence goes on along the minus strand of CM022780.1, from coordinate 4,074,738 downwards.
GTATTTAATCATCTTATTCTTAACATTAACAAAATTAAAAGTAGAGCAGCGTCCGTGCTGCTCGGTTCAGCTCAGCTCAGCTCACACACTCTGCACGTGTAAAATCCTGTATGCACTTTAACACTCGCTCACACACACAGCTGCCGTCCACCTCCTTCAGCTCCACCTGCAAGTCCAAATGGTTTATCACTGTAGAGGGGCTTCTGTCGAACGCATGCACTTTTACAGATAAAGGAGAGACAACTCGGCTGTTCCGCAAAATGTTCTCGTCGCATAAGAATTTCAGATTCATGTATTTATAGGTGTATTCATGGACTTAATCTACAGGGCATCAGGAAGCAATGAGAGGAAAACTACATATCGTTCATTTTGTATTTATTATTTACAACATGCTTTTTGTACAGCAACAAGCAATTAATCTGCGAAATAGTTCGTTATTCACGTTACCGTCACAATATTTTCACCCTTGGTAAATCCGTATCGGATACAAACCCGCCTCGGAATCATACTCTAACAGGAGGCGGGACTACACAGCTCTCAGCCACGCCTCCCTGTACGTACCCTCAGTGCGCCGTGTGAGCAGTGGTCCAGCAGCAGCAGGCAGCGTGACGCTCTGTTCGACAGCTCCTCGGTGAGCTCAGGAGACAGAGACTCTGCAGAGACGTCCACGAGGAACCTGAGCAAGCTCCTAGCTAAGACAGACAGCCTGCATGCCATCCTACACACACACACACACACACACACACACACATTCAGGACAAGAAGAACGTTCCAAATTCTCAGCAGCGGTCAAACCTGTATGCCAAAAGAGGGTGCCATAACATTTAATCTCTTCGCTAACTCTATAATACACGATTGGGTTGAAAAACACGGCCTCTGTCAGCCAATCCGCAGGCATTTAATAGGGTTGAATGAAAAGTGCATCGTCACAACAACATGGCGGCCCATCGTTTTATACTCGACGACGCGGACTCTGTCGTAAAAAAGTTCAAGTTTTGATTTGCAACAAAATTCCCCGAATTTCGGCCGTAGGACGCATTAAAACCATTATGACGGATACGTTTTTAATGACTAAACACGAACAAGACAGCTGACCTGTATCATACGTCGTTCTTCATGACTAAAAATCACGCAGAAATAACTCACGTAGGCCTTCTTTATGCGTTTCATATAAAGTCAGAAACTAGCCATACAAACACGACCTTGCATCCAAGCCCTGGAATGCGTTTCGGTCCGAACTCAGGACAGTTCCAAGTAAAACGCATCACGGAAATAGCGCTAGCGAATTGTCACTAAATAGTTTCACATATTAGTCTAGTTGTGAAGAAGTGCTTGGACCCCCGATGAAGGCCACTTGCAGATATTATATCATTTTCATTCTGTTTGTTGTTGATTGTTTACGCCGTAAACAGATTGATACCGATCGACCGGTTTCGCCGATTAATTGGCACCGATTTCAGATCTATGGAACTATCGGTTATCGGAAAAATTCCACACCGATAAAATTTCCCGGTTGTGTCCGGCGTGTGAGTGGCTCAGAAGGGTCCGCTGTCATTATACGGTACGAGAGCGGCCTCTACAGGCGAAATAAAAACCAGCGCTGACCAATTTTGTCCTGTTAAATTTGCATATACCTTGGCCAGGCAACCTGTATCGTCCTCTCTAGAACCGCCAATATGCTGAGCCTGGCTTTCTCTTCCGGACCATCCGAGACCTCCAGATATCCCAAAATCACCCTCTCCAGCCTCTTCAGATGCCGAGCGATGCCTATGCCCATCCTGTAAAAATCAACCCCAGCTTAACACAAAGTGTACTTCAATTATAGACACCAAAGCTTAAAGTAAACGTGAGCCAAGACGCTCGTAAACAGCGTCTGCATCCGGCTTAACGTTACGCGGTGTGCGCCGTGGAACTCACTTCTCGACGAACAGCAGGAGATTGCTGGCGTAGATCCGGCGCAGTGCGAGCTTGTGCTCCATTTCCATGTGCGTTAAAACGAGGCGGAGGACGCTGTCGTAGCGGTTCGGCGCTCGGGGTAACCCTGCGTGGCCGAGAGGCTTCTCAAGGACTGAGAGTAAATCTATAAGACACGGCAGGACCACCTGCAACAAAAACACCACACACACACGCGGCTTGTATTTATATGCATTTTATCATTTCTGACTAGAGCGTTAAGAATAAAATACAAATTTTGGCTCGAATAATGCTTAAACACGCTGCCCGTCATCGTTAATTACGGGTGAACTGTAAAACGTGACGTCACACGTGTTACACGTATGCACACTACCTGTACGAGCGGCGCTTCAGACGTGTACAGGTGACTGTAGAGGGCGTCGTAGAGCACCTGGGCACGGTTAAACTGCCTCAAATCAGCAGCAGGCTGGACACGACGACAATCAAACACACCGATATTACTATTAGTCCCGGGGTGACTTCTACGAGTACTCGATTTAAAAAAAAAAATTTTTATAGCGAAAAGTCTTATCTGACCACATGAAGGACGATGTGATGGAGGCAGTGCACGCCGAGGACTCTGTTCTCCGTCCGGTAGTCGTCCGACATGAGCAGAGACGGGGGGAAGACCTTGTCCAAGTAGTCGGCTAAGCGGGGACGCCCGACCTGCACCAGCAGCCACGAGAAGACGTGTTTCACCGCTTCGTTTCGCTTCCAGGTTTCCCTGGAAAAGAGAGATCAACGATCATCATCATCATCATCATCATCATCTGCACAGCAACTATACGATTCTGCTTTCCGACAGCAACTATACGATTCTGAGATCAATCTTCACACACCGTGGATGAAGAACCCATGCACCTGTACACTTTTGGACTGGTTCCTGTGTGTAAATGAAGTCGTTATTGTGTCTCGTGGACTATAATGTAAAAAAAAAACATCTGTCGTGTGAAACAAGATTATTCGGGGGCAGGACGAAAAATAAACACCTAAATAAAAATTTGTGTTTATTTATTCTTTTAAAATTGTTAACATTTTGCGGATTCTGCGAGGGGTGTGTAAACTTATGACCTCGACTGTAAGTCTACAGCGTCCCGGTGAGTCTGGACTTTTTACTCGAGCTCACTTTGTCATGTCAGGCTGGAGGGTGTCCAGGATGGACCCCAGGACCCCTTCGTCTGGATCTGCATCACTTCCACACAGCAGCTCCTGCACGGAGCCGCTTCCATGGGCTGTGACGGTGCGCTCCAGCAGCTCCAGGGCGCATCTCCTGGAGGAGCCATCAGTCCACGGCTGCTCCTGCAGGTGTGTGATGGAGAAGACACACAGGACAGGACTGAGGGCGTGAATTAAAGCCTTCGCCCCTGACGCTCCAGACTTCACCGCCTCTCCGAGCTGAGCGCTTAGCGCCAGGAGAGTTCCCCCGACCGCCAGGGCTTTTCCTGGGATCTCTTCATAGCTGGCGGCCGGTAAAGTCCCGCTGTCCGTGTCACACGACGGCAAAGCGGCGTGTTTAGTGCAGGAGCTCACCAGGTCTGCATACGCGCTCCGTAACCGCGAGCTGGACTCGGGGAACAGCCAGGACAGGGGACTGACCCGGAACACCTCGGCGGTGCGACTCAGGATGCTCGGCTTGTCTGAATCTGTCTCCTCGAAGCGATCGCGGATTTCCGAAAGAACAGAAATGACACTTCCGTCCTTCTCAACTTCAGACGTGATATTCAAGTCACGGAGAAGGCGCTCTAAAGACATCCCCGTGGAAACTATTTATTTCAGCGAAGACATGCTCAAAGCAGCTTTTATTTTGAGCTCGATAGTTGTCGCAGGATAAAGGCGTCATTCTCCTCCCGCGGTCTCTACAAACCCTGCCTGCTAATACTTCTCATAAACCGCTCTCTGATTGGATAGCTCTACTGGAGGGGTGTTATATGGACCAATCTTAGCACAGGAGGCGGGGCAATCCTTTGATGACTAGAAAATAAGGGCACAAAACGACTGCCATATTATAAATGAATTGTTTGACGATGGCTTTTTATTTATATTTTTTGTTTTGTTTGTTTGTTCGTTAGTTCATGAATTCATGAATTTATATTATTTAAGTTGTTGTATAGATCTTTGACATCCTTATTTTGTTAGTCCTTACATTGTTTAAATAAATACAAATTAAACAGGACATAATGCATACATGATATAAAACTTACTTCTTCTTCTTCTTATTATTATTATTATTATTATTATTATTATATTTATTATTATTATTACTATTATTATTATTATTATTACTATTATTATTATTATTATTATTATTATTATTATTATTATTATTATTATTATTATTATTATCATCCATCCATCCATCCATCCATCCATCCATCCATCCACCCACCTTCTACTGCTCCTTTTCAGGGTCACTGGGAACCTGGAGCCTATCCCAGGAATCATCGGGCACAAGGCGGGGTACACCAGGTGCCAGTCCATCACAGGGCACAATCACATACACACTCACACACCCATTCATACACTACAGACACTTTGGACACGCCAATAAGCCTACCATACATGTGCTTGGACTGGGGGAGGAAACCGGAGTACCCGGAGGAAACCCCCACAGCACGGGAAGAACATGCAAACCACTCAGCCACTGTGTGCCTTATTATTATTATTATTATTATTATTATTATTATTATTATTATTATTATTATTATTGTTGTTGTTGTTGTTGTTGTTGGTGGTGGTGGTGGTGTTGGTGTTGTTGTTGTTATTTTATTGTTGTTGTTGCAGCTAATTTTTTAAATTAATAATTTACTTTAAATATAAGCTTTGGGTAACAGGGTTGTATGTTTAAAGTGATCTTGCCTGTCAATATCACATTATTATTTATAAAATTAAAGCTTCTGTTGAACATGTGACCTATGGAATATTCCAGATATTTCATAGGGCTGAATGCGTTCATTCAAGTATTCAGTGTTGAGTGAAACTAAAGTGTACGTTTTCCACGTAAACTACTGTATGAATATGGACAACTCTTGGAAAAGGATGTTTCAAGAAGGAGACGTTGAAATGTTTTCACATATTAATTAAAAAAAAACAATAAGATTTTGATGAATTTTAATGATTATATGTGAAGGTAAAGCATAGTTATGATGCTCTGGGACGGGCAGACATACTGTTTTCTAATTGCGATAATATCGGTTTCTATGAAAGTTTTATCTGAAAAACACACACAGGTTGTTTGAAAGGACACTTCACGTGTGTTAAATACGGATTTTAAAATGTAATATCAGTGAGACACAAATGTCACCCTGATCATGGAATCACCCAATTTATTTTTGTAGATCAAATGAAATAAATAAAAGACTTATTTAAAAATGATATCACAATTCATCAGATATTTGCTGTTATTTGGAACCTCTAAAATCATATATAGAATTAAAATGCGAAACTAATTGAAACCTGCTTTTGAAAAACATTTTTTTTCCTTTTTATTAATAGCAGTATCAATCCTATAAGCCATTTTGAACCATCTGAGCTGTTGCTTAGCCACTGCGAAAGCTGTTCTGGTCACCCTTAAAGAGCTTTTATTTAATCAAGCAGGGTGGAAATGTAATCTTTTGTCACGTCTGTCATTACCTTCGCCTTTCATGTCATATTACAGGATGGAACGTGATGCCTATCAGCTAGAAAGAGATGCGTCACCTTTGGGATTTACGACCTGAGCGTTTATTGACATTGGAACAAAGAGCTTAGATTGCGAGGATATTGAATGTTCGCTGTCACGTTCAATGCAATCTTGTCTACGTGATTATTATGTTTGCACCGATGTAGGTAAACGTATTTCTTGTATGAGACACGTAGCAGATTAATCACACCAAGTGGGTCCCTGGATGAGCTGGTTGAGTGTTTGATGTATACACAGTGCACAGGGCTATGTCCTGGATTAAGATCTGCTCTACTAGATATACATATTTGGAATCATCGTCCATCCAGTAAGGTGAAATACAAGACAACAGTATAACAGCTCACATTATTCCACAGCCCTGTCGAATACTCGATTCTGATTGGGCAGAACAGCTTCTAATACGTTCGAATACTTTATCGTTTCTATAGTAACAACTCACACATGGACGGTCCAAGTTATTCAACAAAGAAAAAGGTATAATCCTGTATATGGTTTTATATGTTTACTGACATTTAAGAGGAGACGTTTTTATTATTATTATTATTATTATTATTATTATTATTATTATTATTATTATTATTATGAAACCTTTATGGAAGGAGTCTCCAGTATCAGCGATGCATTTTTGTCAAGTAAAGCATCGTTCATAAATTGCGATTTCATGATAGCATGATGATTTTTTTCTTCGAGAGAGCGAGAGCAAAAAGAGAGGCTGTTGAGGAAGCGAGTGCTTGCAGCTGCTATAGCGTAGGTGAGAACAGGAAAACGGATAAAAAAGCGTGATGTGTCGTTAATGAATTAATGCCAAATTGTAATCATTGGCAAATTGCTGTGGCGTAAGAGGAATAAAACACTCCATAGATGGAGCGCTGTTATAGGAAAACACTCAACTGCAAATTGGCAAAAGTAACCCGTCGTTGATTCTTTGCCTATAACAGAATGCCCCCCCCCCCCCCACCCCCGTGCGTGTGTTAGTCCTCTGGTCCGGTGTCACTCTCGTCACTCAGGGGGAACTCTCTGCACTGACGCTCCGTGCTGTAGCTCTTCACGTGCATGGGACACTCCTGGTTTAGAATCGCCTGTGGGGAAAATCGACATGCAAAAGCCTGAAGGGATAGAATGTGTAGTGTTTGAGTGTGTATATATGTGCGTGTGTGTGTTACCATCTTCTCCTCCTGAGCAGCAGGGTTTTTCAGAAAGAAGCACAGGGGTGCATAAAGAATATTGACCACCCCGATGAGCACCATCAGATACGGGAAGCCGATCACTTGTACTATAGCGCCCCCTGTAGATGGACCTACATCGTAATACAGGAGAAACGTCTCAGATTGTCTGGCTAGTTATTCTGGAAAATATAAATTTTTGTGCTATAATGCTCTTTTTTAGAGTAAAAGAGGGGAAAAAAGCGGTATTACACACTTATTCATACATTCATTATGAGTTTACGGCACTCCAACTTCGTCATTTTACTTGTGATTATCGTAGAATTTCAAAGATTCCGTTACAACATTTCTATGCAATGATTTCTATGTCTGTTTACATTTTTCCGGCCCTGAAATCAATGATTTCAAAATGAAATCATTTTTCTGCCCCCCCCCAGCAGAAGCATCTCCACATCGCACCTTCATTCAGACCCTACTCATGTGGGAAATGCACTTCACGGATAACGTGAAGTCATTGCAATTCACCTCGTAAGCAGTAGAGGGCTCTAAAAAATGACAAACTGCCGCTTTAATGTCTATTACAAAATATAAAGTCCATAAGAAATTCATTCGATCGGATTTGTTTCGTTTAAAGTTAGAGGCGATGTTCAACATAAATCGTTTACCTATAGCGAACCCCATACAGAGTGCCACATCCGCTATGGCGTACACGCTGCCATACACAGAGGCATGTCTGATATCTACCAGGTATCCCATTATAGCCATCATGGACGAATCAACCATTCCTACAAACACAAAGTGCAAATTCCAGCAATTAGTGGAAATGTAGCCGTGTTCCTGCTCTGGCAGTGTTAGCAGTGCAGTGCTTACCAATAGCGAATCCTAGTCCTCCGTTAGGGCCAATAAGGCCGTAGATGTTTTTGGCCAAAGGAACCTGTAAGAAATTCGGATTTAAGAGAAGAATAGGTGCTAGACCTGTCTTAGTATTGTGTTTTTTTCATCATTTGCTAGTCACTTCCTGCACACAGAGACAGCGGCTATTCCTGAAAATAGCATTAACCCGTTTTACCAGAGCCCAAAGAATGGAATTTTTTTTTCACGGTGCCCGTGTTCAGCATTGAATTTATTTGTGATGTCACACCCCACAGTAGTGCTTAATGGCTCATATGAAAGTAGACACTCAGGGCTTTAAGAATGTGTATTTCTTTTTTGAACCTATCCTATTAGGTTTAAATGTTATAATTTTATTGTTGCAGTTGTTTTACTATCAAAAGTCATGCTGTCGGTTTTATCTCCGTATCACTGTTATTGTGGAGAAGAGTGAATTGTTTGCCCAGCAGTGGGCTCACACCCCTCCCCTTTCACATCATCCTGCTCACCAACATCTAAATACAGTCACGATACTCTACACACAGTAACCCAACATTGTCCCGGCTAGTCTTAACATATATAATATATATAATTATAAATATCACATTTACATAATGTACAATTTACCCCAAATGTTGAAAAAAAATGAATGGGATTGCGATGCTGGATTGAGATGCGACTTTGATCAACTGCAGAGCAATGCTATATTATGTGATACAGGATATAATAATGAAATATGTACAGCTGTGTTTTGATCTAAAAAAAATTGTTTATCAATCACAATATTTAAATGACAAGAAGCTGTCTATCATTCAGTGGATTGTGCAATTGGAGAATTTATAAAGTAGTAGTCCTATCATGTCTATACATTTTCTATTGAATAGAAAGTAAATAATGGCGTCACTCACGCAAAGGAGGCTGATGCCAACAACGACCATGCCGATCATGGAGCACAGCCACCTAGTAAAGATCAGGGTTATGAAAGTAATCGTCTGGGGTTTTTTTTTTTTAAAGCTCAATCTCCACTGCAAATAATTACTCCTGAAGTCCAGATATCTTTGCATAAAGTTACTGCAAGATATATTTCACTACATAATTTCTTTCCACATATTTTTGAGCTAATAATAATAAACCCAAATTACTCTTAATATGAACACCATTAAATGTTATTTATGTTATTAAATGCACCAGAAAGACATTTTACCTGCCCATTTTGTTGGCCAGCAGGCCAAACAGGTTGGTTCCAATTAAGTAAGACACGCTAGCTGGTAGAAAAGCCACCCCTGAAATATCAACACCCTCATCAGTGGATGGAAGAAGGGGGGTTAGAGGGGGTAGCAGAGCTCATGATGCCAACAGATAAAACAGACAAGGAAGACAATCTCTGCCATCTTCTGAATACACTCTCAGACATATCAGTGGTTTTGATCGGGCGACTGAGCCTCATAGAAAAAGCAATTAAAGTAATAGAGACATCGATGTCCCGTGGAGATGTCTGGAGCCTCCTCGCCTCTTCGCTTTCTGTCTTTTAGAGCAAAGGTTAAAGGCAGAGTTTTCGGCAGAATTTTGCTGCTTTGAAAGTCAAAATGAAGCTGCGATCCCTCCAAAGCCGCCGTAAAAGATTACTTATAGTGACGGGAAATAAGCACGTCCCTTTGTTATTTAATATACGTTAAGATCAGATTTACACACGTAATGTCTGGACTCTTTTGTACTTATAACTATGACCAAAAAATAGTATGCATTCATAAGAATAAACAAAGGAGGAACGTATCAGAGACCACAAATGATCCACCTCAGTACTAAGTTGCAAAGCTGTTGTTGGAAATTACAGTTACCCAATTAATGTTACCCATTCCTCTCATCATCAATTCCCCAAATTTACAATTTGAAAATCCTCCCTAAATTGTCAATAGGATTCAAGCTCGGAGATGGGCTCGGCCATGCGAGGCGAGTTATCTCGACTGTGTGTTTTTTGGACGTTGTCTTGTTACAAACGTCTGTCTTCATGGTCAGTGAGATTCAGTTCTTCTCTAACATGTCCTGATATGTCGTTCCATTCCTTCATGTTTCCTTCGTTGACGTGTAATATCATGATGCTCCCACCACCGTGCTTTCGCTTCCTTCTTTCTCCAAACAGGACGAGCTGAATTATTGATTGTCTAAATGTTTTTTCAGATGTGCATCACTGTGCTTCCTTTTAAACAGAGGAGTTTTTACATGAGGTCTAGAAACAAACATGATCGTGGTTCCTGCTGCTTTCAGGTCGTCCCACAACTCTCGCTTTCCTTTCTTATCATTACTCCGAGAGTGCTTTTTGAAATCCTGCATGGCGCACTAGTCTAGGAATGATTTGTGAAATTTCCAACTGTATAGTATTGAACCAATCGTACTTACAAGGATGTTTAAGGTCTTTGCTATGGTTCTGAACCTTTATCCATTCAAGTGTTGTTCAATAATGTTCCTTCACCATGTTCTCGTTGTGCGAAACCAGGTCCAATTAAAATGAGAACTTTTATTTTTTTGCAGCACTTATATTTAGAACTTGATTTTTATTGTAACCCTAACCTTTATATATTTTAATATAGTGTATGAATTCCTATTAATTTAGTGTTTTAAACACGACATCCTTATGAATACATACTTTTATGTACATATAAAATATATATATATATATCCATTCATCCATCTTCTACCGCTTACTCCTTCTTCAGGGTTGCGGGGAACCTGGAGTCTATCCCAGGAAGCATCAGGCACAAGGCGGAGTACACCCTGGACACAGTGCCAATCCATCGCAGGGCACAATCATATACACTCACACACCCATTCATACACTACGAACACTTTAGACACGCCAATAAGCCTACCATACATGTGTTTGTACTGGGGGAGGAAACCGGAGTACCCGGAGGAAACCCCCGCAGCACGGGGAGAACATGCAAACTCAGCACGGACCCTGGAGGTGTAAGGCGAACGTGCTAACCACTAAGCCACCATGCGCCCTTATATATATATAAGTACAAAAGCTGAAAAACAATATATATGCGTTAATTTGACATGGACGTATACATTGGAAATATATTAAATAACAAAAACATACAAAAATACTACTTTCCCCTCAATCAGTTCCTAGCTAACTTGTTACTTCTGTTATTATTATTATTATTATTATTATTATTATTATTTATAAGTGTTTTCTTGTTTTGTTTTGTTTTGGGGTTTGTTTGTTTTTTTAATTGTAACATGACCTTGGGTATGAGTAAGGCACTACATAAATGAAACGTAATATATAGTTATTATTGTTTACATTTTTTCAAATTTGCTGACCCCACCTTTAATATCTGGTTCGACTGTTACATGAATGAAAGACCAATTAGAAAACCGTGCCAAATGGTAGCAAATAGCTTGCATTTTGTCAAAGTTATTTACTTTGTTTGTTCTGTATTACGAAGGAATGAAGCAGGTAGTGGACCTTCTTACCAAGCTGCCATTTTGGTGAACACATGGTCTGCATCATCCATATAGGGAGAGTGGGCTCCAAAATGGCAACGCCCATGTTGGCAAAGCACAAAGATCCTGCGAACAAGCTCATGCCATCAATACCAGTGTGTTTGTGTGCAGTTTGGAAAATATTTTATTGTTCTGGAAAGGATTCTGAATTTCACATTACATTAACACATGTCCAAGTGATAAGTATACACACAGCACACAGGCATGGCTTTTATCAATCGCTCGCATTAAGACAAAGGTAATTCCTTGATAGATGATAAGTAGCAAACACACACACACACACACACACACACACCTGCGCTGATGAGTATATAAGGGTCCTTCAGCAGAGTTAGCAGTGGTGTACCCGCAACACTCTGAAAACAGATTCCACAATTAAAGGTGCGATAAGTGATATACAGCCTATATATATATATATATATATATATATATATATATATATATATATATATATATATATATATATATATATATATATATATATATATATATATATATATATATTAGGTCCGCGATTCATTCTAAAATATATACGCCTTAAGTGTAATAGAAATATTCATCTCAAATATATAACTAAACCTTTCTCCAAATGAAGTACAGCGGTCACTTTTTATTTTTTGTTCGGTATCTACGTTTGGCTTCTTTCGTTTTGCCTCAATATGAGGCTAAGATAATTTTGCTAAGTAGTCAAATTCAAACTTAATAAACTTCAAAAATCAAAACAAACATGCTAATTGTTGATGTGGTGATGTTTTCTGTAAGGAGATGTTTACGTAACCTTTAAGGAAGGAGTTAGCGCTAAAGCTATAACTTTACTGACATCTTCAGGTCGGAGGAGTTTACAGTTTGTGGCTTAAAAAAAAAAATAATAATTTGTTTTTGTTTTTGCTGCTATAACATAAGTGATAACAGGAACTAAATTGAACTAACTAACTAACTAACTAACTCAGAAACTCCATCCTGTTGTTCATTAGCATTCGCGTAACAGAAGTGCTTTCTTGATTACAATTTTTCCATTTATTAAAGAACAACAAGATACTTTTTTATCCATTTATAGTTACAATTTATTGTCATGGGCCATCCAAAAAACAAACAAACAAAAAAACCCAACTGAGTTCCTGTTAGCACGTCTGTTATAGTAGCTAGAAACTGTTGTTCTGTTGTGTGTAAATGTAGTCAGGAGAGGGGTGAGGTGTCCATGCTTACCCCGGGAGATATCTTAGAGGGCTGCAGGATACAAAGCTGGAGTGCTTTGTTTTAAAGTAAATCAATCAATCAATCAATCAAACATTAACACAAAAGCGCGATAATCATGATGCAGTAAGAGCAGAATTTTTAAATGTTTCACCTCCATCAAACAGAGCGAGGAAGGCCAGGATGAGGAACGGAGAGCTTTTACTCACAAACTCGTACATGACACTTCCGAAAGGGGCGCCAACTGTAAAACACACACACACACACACACACACACGTCAGCCCCACTAATAGCTGATTCTCCTTCTGCATCAATTAGTAATTACAAGTGATTATTGTGAGCAATTTCTAATAGTCCCAGCACTCACTAAGCACACCCATGGCGAGTCCTCCTAGTGCTATCCCCATGGCAATCCCTCTCTCATTATCATCGGTGTACACACTGGCCAGCATGCCCAGTCCTACACATACACACACACACACACAAATGACATGCATACAACACAATCAGTAAGATATCTATTTTGGTTCCTGATATACTTGGATGACATTTTCTAATCTGCGAATACAGACACACACTTGTGAAATAATCCTATGCCTACGTCTACACCTAATTCGAATCGAAACTTAGTCGTTTTTATATATTTTATGTAGTTGTAGTAGTTTAAGTTCAAATAAATCAACGCGGACCAACCAAACGTCTACCCAAGTCCAAAATAGTTACATATATACCAGGCTGTATGGGTACATTTGATCGCCTTAAAGGAAGTTTACGATTTCAGCTTTATTTCCTGGAATTGAAATCTAGTTGTGTTAAAGTACATGAAACATAGAACTGCTGTTCTGTGTCTGCTTGTTAGTACACCAGTGGTTTCTTTCTTTTTCAGGACATTCCAGATTGTTGTACTGGTTATCCCCAATGCTTGTGCAACGACTCTGATCAATTTCCCCCCTCAAAGCCATCTCTCTGGTCTTCATGTTGGTTTATCCTTTTTTAACAAATTCAGTCTTCACAGGCGAAACCTAGGGCTCAAACCAAGAGTAGACGTTCAGAGCTATTAGTTCTTTAAACAATCAGTGTAACAGGGCACACCTGGGCGGAAATAAACACCTATCAGTCACGTGTTCCAATATTTTGGATCTAGATGTAAATACGAGGAAATGAAAGCTGAAATTCTGATCTGTCTTTTGATCTCAAACCCAAATGTCTTCAGTGTATTTTCAGAGGACACACACACAGACACACACACACATGCACGCTGTACCTGCAACAGAGGAGAAGGAAGAGCCGATGCCCTGGAGGGAACGAGCGAAAAACAGCAAGGCGTACGTCTCTGAGAAAGCAAACACTGCACGGCAGAAACACACACACACACACACACACACACAGATGACATTAAAACACATTAAAGCTCTCCATGCAGAACATTTTAAACGCCTTTATATTCTTAGGTTCGTGCCAATAATTCTGGAGTTGAATATAAGCGAATAAGATTTAAAAAATACAACAAAATATATATATTTTGCACTATTTAGTTATGGTTATCAAAGGTTTTGAAGGTTTTATACGATTTGCAGGTGAATTAGTATTAGATACATGTGCCGGCTTGTTACAGTGTGCACATGTTTGATGTTCCATGTATTTAATTGATATGTTTTGCTTACTTATCGTGGAGACAAACATGATGACGAACCCAGCGAACATGGGTATATGGTAACCGATCCTGAAAAAGAAAGAAGCACAGATCACAAATCCGCTCACTGAAGGTTGTACATGTTTTGTATCACTGCACTGGTTAGGCTTGAAATGGTCTTGTTAATAATAGCGGTTTTGTTGTTCATTTTCAATGAAGTATTATAAATCTATACAGAAATTCCAATCCAAAACCACTACACTCCGGTCTCACTGGAGGAATGTTAAAACAGACGGTTTCCTGTTTTAGAACAGGCTCCAAGAACCCCATCTGAAGAGAAAGATTCATCGACTGTCCAAAGAACCTTTTTTTTTCCTCAAGAGGAATCTCCTGAAGAACATCAGAGTAAGTCTGAAGTCTGAAAGGGGAAGCAATCTTCCTGGGAGTGGAATTACAGAAAGAAGAATACATAAATATATAAACACAGTTTACGTATCCAGCGGAACTCGGCTCACACAAAAAGATTTGGTGTTGGCAGTCGATTACAAAGCGGACAGAGAGTGTAATATTCTTCTTAGTTAATGTCCAATAAGCTCCCATCTTTCCCATTCTCTATCAAGTTTCAGCACCATCATTTCCCTCTCCCCTCCCTACTATTCAAGCCTCATCATCAGAAGCAACTCAGATCTCCAGCCTAAGTTCTCAGAGTTCTCCTCTTCATGTCTCCTCATTTCGTAAGAAATGGTTTTTAAGTTCATACAGTGATTAGCAGTCAAGCTACTGTACAAATACACACCTGTTGGTCAGCGGACCCACGAACGGGTTGACCAGAAGCTGCACTATAGCTTTGGATGCAAACAAGAGGCCGACTCTCACGTTCTCGGCCTCCAGAAACTTCCTGTCGCCCTTACAGTCGCCCGAATCAGAGATGCTGGCACTCCCGTTGGAGAATGGCGTAACCGTTGAGTCACTGAAGTTATCCTGGGTCACAGTGTTGGTGGTGGTCTTGGTGTAGGTCATGTTATCATAGAGAGAGAAGATGGAAGAGAAGGTGGGGTGGGTCATGGTAGGAGGAGACAGAGAGGAGAAGGAGGAGGAGGAGGAGGAAAGTTCAACCGGTTGATGCTCCATGGCATACAGGAAGGTAGGGATGATGGGAACTGGAGAGCAGGAGAAAGGTGATGATCAATTAAACGTGGTAATACTGGTAATGTTGTAAATTCAGAAATTCTGTACATGGGATTAATGTTACTGTCTTAGAGGAGTAGTCTGGGGGGTGGGACGTGGGGGGGTAATTCCGTTACTGTGAATGTGGTTGATTTGCTTCTCTAGTTTTGCAATGGAGTTAACAAGTACAGGAAGTCTATTTCACCCACAGCGGTTAAGAGCACAGTTTGTCTACTCTATATTTGAAATTATTGTAGCTGCTGCCTCACAGCCTCAGGGTTTCTGGTTCAATCCTGAGCATGAGTTACTGTCTGTGTGGGGTTTAGCATGTGGGTTTCCTCCAGGTTGTCATGTTTTCTCCTCGCTCCCATAAACAGGCCAGTATGTGGCGTGTTTACGATAAATTGCCCCTCTGTGTGTGAATAATGCCTCGCAATGGACTGGCATCTGAATTCCTGCTTCACACCCAGTGCTCCACAGTAACCCTGACCAGGATAAAGCGGTTACTTGAGCCTTGTAGTTCCAGTGCAGAACTAAAGAAGTCAATTGCAGACGCCAAACATGTCTTGAGTAAGGGGTAATGGGAACCGGTGTAAGTATGATTGTTGTTGTTTTTTGTTTTCCACTTTACTTCACACCTGATGAACATCGGTTTAGAAAACTGTGGCATGCGAGTCGGTGTGTTCAAGATGTTAAATTAGCATGAGGGTTAATGTGTGTCGGGCTGCTGACTCACCCACGACAGTCAGCAACATGTTATCCAGCAGCAGAGCCACACACACCACCACCAGCACGAGGCGCCGTGAGCCCCTGCTCTTAATGATCCACTCCATAGGATTCAACACAGTCATCGTCAAACCTGGTCACTGCACTCACACACACATTTACAAATGGCAGTCTCTATGTCTGATTGTCTGGGGAAAAAACATGATTAGTGGAAAAAACGAGTATGGGAAAAGACGCTGAAGTTTTGTCCTATTTGAAAGTCGGACACACGCCACGACAAGTCTCTGCACGCTGTTACAAGCAATTAGCATGCAGCTTACCTTGCTGAAAATTGGGTTAATGTGCTATTAATCCTAATAGGAGAAAGCCTTGGAAGATAGGTGGGTTAATTTAGCGTACAAGCTGTGACAGGATCATTAATTCGACACTTTCGCACATTTCATTTTTCTAAATGTTAGAAACGGCTTACTGTCGCTTGATACTTGCACGTGTTTTATTATATACTATATAATGTGACTCTATAGCATACGTGTGTGTCGATGCAGTATTCCTGAGAGACACGTTATTCTACAAATTAACATGCCTGAAGGAATGACGCGTGTTGTGCCATCACGAGCGATAAAACTTTTTCAGGAAATTATGACATCGCAAGGAATTCCACACCCATGAATGTCTTGAGAATGATCAGCATCGTGACAGCGTAAAAGATTTTTACACACTAGAACGTCTCTAAGAAATTTCAGACATCATGACATCATGATGCCAAGATTCCACGCCCTAGAATGTGCTGAGGAATGTCACATATTGTGAGATGACAAGTGATTCTAAACACTAGAACATCTTGAGAAGGACTGGAATTATGGTGGGAGTGGTGGCTTGGCGGTTAAGAGAGTCATAACCTGAGTTTAACATCTCATCCGAAAGACGCTGCTGTTTTTACAGTATAGTGTCCCCTATATTGACCCCATCATTCTGACCCCAACTTTCTGGCATGCTGGGGTATGCAACGAAAATAATTTCACTGTGCTGTAATGTATACGTGACCAATAAAGACTCATTATCATTATCAAACACACCTCCAAGACAACCACTGCCTTGCTAAAGAAGCAGAGGGTGAAGGTCATGGACTGGCCAAGCATGCCTCCAGACCTAAACCCTATTGAGCATCTGTGGGGCATCCTCAAACAGAAGATAGAGGAGCACAAGGTCTCTAACATCCACCAGCTCCGTGATGTTGTCATGGAGGAGTGGAAGAGGACTCCAGTGGAAACCTGTCAAGCTCTGGTGAACTCCATGCCCAAGAGGGTTAAGGCAGTACTGGAAAATAATGGTGGCCACACAAAATACTGACACTTTGGGCCCAATTTGGACATTTTCACTTAGGGGTGTATTTACTTTTGTTGTCAGCGGTTTAGACATTAATGTCTGTGTGTTGAGTTATTTTGAGGGGACAGCAAATTGACACTGTTACACAAGTTGTACACTCACTACTTTACATTGTAGCAAAGTGTCATTTCTTGAGTGTTGTCACTTTAAAAGATATCATCAAATATTTACGCAAATGGGAGGGGTGTACTTACTTTTGTGAGATACTGTATAGTTTACATACTGTTTATGGTAATTGATTTACCTTCTTAAATGTTGTTAATGCATGTGCAGTTAATATTAACCAGGAGGAAACACCTACATAACACAGCCCAGGACGTCTCTCCTGACACACAATTTACACACCACCATTGGTTTGGCCTTAGACTACAGCAAGATCACCCCCCCACACACACACACACACACACACACAAAATAAATGGTATGTTCTATGAGCATCTGCTCTGCTCCAATTTGGCTTCACTTAAACTGAATCTGATCTTAATTACCTTATTCATGTCTCTCGTTACACTCCAGCTTCCATACACACACACACACACACACACACTCAAGCAAGCAGAGATAAGATGATCTTTAAGTTGTCTAATCAGCATCCATTCGCAAAGACCAGAAGCAGTCACTCAACAAACGTTTCTCACACTCATCACACTCATCACCAGGGAACAGTGTGTTCACAAAACACCCAAATGATCTGTCTGAAGAGTCCTCATGCTGGTAACAACACAAACCGACAAGTTTAATTGCCGATATTTATAGTACACACACACACACACACACACACAATCCCCCCAAAATAAATAAATATGCCATTTAAATAAATGAAAGAAATGAAAGCTTTGGTTACACCACACTACTACCAAAGACAAACAGAAAACCTCAGACATTTGATTAGCCAAAAACAAACTTAAGCTAACACTCAAGGCAAAGCTAGCTAGTCTCACCAATTTATTTATTTAGCTAGTTTTAACTATGACCTATAACCCTGCTGGGGTTTAACGTAACATTGCGCAGCCATGTTTATTAACAAGCTTGCGAACCTTTTGTGAATAATGTTTGCTAGCGTGTTAAACTGAGTGGGGGGGAAGCAATTTCAGCTCGAAAATTTTTTCCATGATTTGATGGGTTACATGTCACTATGGTCTCACGGTGTAGGTCTGAACAATAGCTCCATATAGCATGGAGGTGATGCGATTTCTATACAAGAACATAGAAAAATACTTTGAATTTGAAATACAGTTTCTTCCTGATGGTATATTTTAAATCTGGATTTAAGAACGATTAATAAAGTGCAATTTCGTATAATTCCATGATAGAGAAGGGCCAATTTCACCAGGACAACAGGGTTATACCCCTACTCTTTACCATAAGTGTCCTGGGATCTTTAATGACCACAGAGAGTCAGGACCTCAGTTTAACGCCTCATCTGAAAGACGGTGGTGTTTTTATAGTACAGTCTCGGTCACTATATTGGGGTATTAAGCTCAACACAGACCACAGGGTGCGCGCCCCCTGCTGGCCTCTCTAATACCACTTCCAGGAGCAACCTCAGTTTTCCCCAGGAGGTCTCCAATCCAGGTACTGTCCAGCCTCAACCCTGATTAGCTTCAATGGGAAACCAGGCGAGGACTGCAGTGAGATATGGCTCTGGCAATTAGCACATTCAATTTGCTAATTGAAACAGGATCACTCTAGCTACGGTAATCACGTGATGCCTGGAAAATCCAGCCTTTTACCCTGTATTAGTTTCCGTTAGAGTGAAGATTATATAGTCTGCTTATTATATAATCCCTGGACTAGATCCAAGATAAAATAAAATAATTCAAATAAATGAGTGGCGCGCATGATCCTTATAACAATCATACACGAGTTATATTAGACTAGGACTCTTTTATTCTATTGAATTTTACATTTATATTACTCCTGTAACATTTCATTTAAAAAAAAAAGAAGAAGAATTGCAAAAGAAATTACGTTTCTCACGTATCACTGTTTAAGATAAGCATTCTGATAAGAAATGGTCACTGATTTATGAATGAAAGCCTAAAATGAACACTTATAATGTATAAATGTATCATAATTAACAATAACAGTTGATCAATTATGAATGAATTATGAATTAATATTATGTAATGGATGTTAAATAGAAAATACAAGAGCATAAAAATAATACTAAAACCTGTCTTACCTTCAGTTGCATTGCCTCTCACTGTGTGTGTGTGTGTGTGTGTGTGTGTGTGTGCGCGTCCAAGACAGGTGAGCTGTTTGCCAGGTCAACTGGTGGACCCTATATGTGTTCTGTTCGTTTTAAGAGAAAGCCCTTACACAGGGACCTTATTAGGACCACACCCCCCCCCCCCACACACACACACACACACACACACTACGTCAGAGCGAGGTTAATTGTCAGTGTCTGTTGTTCTTTATTGGGTACGTGAATAACCTGAAGGCTTTTGTTGGCCACGGTTTATCTTTTCTATCACATTCAGACTCACACACACACACACACACACACACACGTTAAACAGCTGTTTCTCCACTGTACTGTGTGTGAGTTTCATATACAGGAGTGGAAAATGTATGTTTCTTTATTTGTCATACACTAATAAAAAATAAAAAGTAATTAAGTAGATAGGTAGATAGATATATAGTAGATAGATAACTATACATACATACATACATACAGTGTCTACATATATATGTGTGTGTTTGTGTGCGTGTGTGTATAATGTATATAATGTGTGTGTGTGTGTGTGTGTGTGTGTGGTTATATATATATATATATATATATATATATATATATATATATATATATATATACTGTGATGGACTGGCACCCTGTCCAGGGTGTACCCTGCCTTGTGCCCGATGCTTCCTGGGATAGGCTCCAGGTTCCCCGCGACCCTGAAGCAGGAATAAGCGGTTGAAGATGGATGGATGGATGGATATATATATATATATATATATATATATATATATATATATATATATATATATATATATATATATATATATATATATATATATATATATATATGTACGTGTATATATAATGAAGTATTCTCTATGTATGACTCTGGGGTTAATGGCTAAGGATGACTCTGTAGTGTGTGCCAGCTTAATTTCCTTTTTGCTATTAGCTCAAACACCCCACACACACACACACTCAGTCTGGTGATGTGCTATCTGCTGGTTTTTCTTTTTCTACAACAGTCTCAGGCTTTAAAGTCTTTCTTTCTGCATCCATCACCTACTTGGTGCTCAGTTTCCACTTATCTCCCCACTCACACACACTCACACACACTCACACAAACACACACACACACACACACACACACACACACGGTCAGTTAGCTCTTTAGGAGCAGACACCAAACCCTCCACATGGTTGATCACTTTAGCAGGACAGTCCAAACCAAATTTTTATTTATTTATTTATTTGTTTATTTTTTTAATCAGAGCGATAATGGGAGGACGTCGTGTCTCCCTGCTCCTGTTAATGCTCGTCTGTCTTTGAAGTCTCGTCTCTCTCGGCCATCCTGTTTGAACAGGCTGGATAATTACAGTTCTCCCCAGGCTACCGTGGGCTGGAAATCCCACATTTAATGCGGGCTTGATCAGGAAACACGGTCTTGAACGGAAACGCTTTTCATCTCCCCTTGAACCTCCATTCAGTGACCTGCTCGGGCCATTTAAAAGAAACATTAGCAGCCCTTGTAGATCAGTAAAGTCTAATCTTCTGGTAATTAACCGTCAGCTTAAAAAGGCCGCAAAGAAGCCGGCTCAAGCCGAGGGAACAGGTAAATCACCTGTTCCGGCGCAGGAAAGCGGCTCCCATCCGGGCCGTTAATGCACGGGCCTCGTTCAAAGAACTCCAATAGTTTTGATGACACACACACACACACACACACACTTTGTCAGAAGGTGTAACGTGTAAAAGAGCTTTTGATCTCCGGCGTACAGGTAGTAATTGGCCCTAATTACCGCTCTAATGCCAGGCCTGTTATATAAACCATCCTGTTTTGACGTGTGTTCACAGCGCAGACTGACGCAGAAGAGACACGGCCGTCTTTAGCACATCTGGGAAGGTTGTTTTAAGCTCAGCTGAGAAACGACCTTCAACACGCCTCTTTTCGCCATGTGGACACCTGCTGTTTTTGCGCTGTGCCTCACCTCAGCGGTTCTCTGCTTGGACTCCAACGAGATTCGCTCCTCCAGAGAGATTATCACGGACCCTGAGCCGGTAAGAGCACAGCCTCATCCTCATCCTCCTCTTCCTCATCCTCACACTGACTCCACATGCAGAAAGAACGCACTGCTTCGTGTGCTTCAATGAGTGTAAGAATGTTGTTTTCTGTATTAAAGTACAATAGTTGGGTGACACCCCAAGACGCACCAAAAATGTCTTGAAGACTTTTCTTTATTATGTTTGGACATTTCAAACGTATCACATCATTAATGAAGCTGAGCAGAACTGTTCAGAAAAGTTATTTAAAAAAATTATACAGTATTATTATTTAAATTCAATTATTTATTATTTAAACCAGAATCAAAAATGGTGGATATTAAGATATATATTTAACATATTAAAAAGAATTTTTAAAAATAAATATTTCTGATTATTATGTGGACATTTACTCTACTTGAATCTCAAGTTGTTGACAGTTTTCCAGCTGTTGTTGTTGTTGGGTTTTTTTCCCTTTTCTTTTTCTCCTCATATCTCTTTTCCCTCCGTTTCTGAACGATAGTTTATATTCTCCCTTTATATTCTCATCGCCTGCTTCCGCTCTAATCTTTTTCTGCTTCAGGGCTTGTGGTAGTTGTTTCCCGTTGTCGATTCGGATTCCCACGGCTTGACAGTGTGAGTCTAAATTAAGTATGACGATGTAACACAATAATACCGTAAGACAGCAAACCCAGAATGCACTAATCAGCGGGTTGGTACAGAAAATCACTAATCACTGGGTCACTTCACACACTGCCTGCTGTCTCATGATTGTTTTGGGGATTTTTTGAAACCCTTGGAAGTATGGAGAGGGTGAATTTACGCTGACCAGTTACCTTACTTATCTCTTCCCTGAATCCAGGGGAACCGATGCAAGGACACAAAGAAGAGACAAGGTCGTAAAAACAAGCCGGACGATACAGTCACTGAAAAAGGTAAAATAAATCAATAAAAAGATAACTCGTACAGAAAAATCAAAAATCTAGTTTGTTTACATACAGGTCGTGTTGAAAATAAACTCATAGACCACAAATGTAACCATCTCACAAGTTAGTACAGTTCTCGTTTTGTCTGGTGTGGTTTGGAAGTTGTTGAATCGCTGGACATCGAAGAGATTTAATAGCTTATAGCGTATAGGGGCAGTCACTTTAAAGAAGCGGTTTACAATTTTTCGAGTGCTCTTGCTGCTGGCAATGAAAACACAGACAGACCTTCTCTAGTCCACACAATCTATTCTGAAGCAATTTATGACTCAGGAACTGCCTTTTTAAAGAACTCTGTTTTAGCAGGAGCTCATTCCAGGGCCAGAAAATATACACACACACACACACACACACACACACACATACATATATATATATATATATATTTCTAGAAGATTAAAATGGAAGAAGTGATGCAAATTACGTTTTGTTTTTGTTTTTTCGATTTTGAGAAATCTTTTAGACTACGTGATACATTACAAACTGCACCTTTAAATCCGACAGCCGCTAAATAAACTCAGGGCTAGAGTAAGCCGTAATTCTAGCCAGCATCAGTTCTACAAAGATCCATATCTAGATCCATAAAGCTGACAAACCTGAAAATGCACCAAAGCACTGATTTAACCATCCCCTGGGTTGTCTGGGAAAAAAAGTCTAGCTTTTATTTAAAATTTATTTAGAACTTTTTAAACCTTGTGCACACAACTAGTACTGTTTTTAACACGTACAGTTGTATATTGCACAACTCTTGGTATGATGTACAGTATTATATCATTGCTATTACATACATATTATCTATTCATGTCACTGGAAGATTCGAACATCATGTTATTCTACTTGTACGGTGACGATAAAAGAATTTCATTTACGGTGATGAAGGACTTATCAGTGTTAGTAAGTTATTGCTTACTAACTTATTAGTGTTGCTGCCTCACAGCTCCAGGGTGCCCGGTTCTTCCCATGTCCGTTTGGGTTTCCTTCAGGTTTTCCGGTTATCCTGTATCCTCACAGTAACATGTCAGTAGGTGGATTGGCTAAAATAAATCGGCCGTGTGTGTGAATGTGTGTGAATATTGCCTTGTGTTTGTCTGGAGTCCCATTCATGGTGTATTCCCACCTCACACCTAACGTTCCCGGGATAGGCACTGTATCCACCATGACGCTCGCTAGGATAAAGTTCTAATAGGTGTATACGGACACGCTACAGACACAGGACTAAATTTATAAAGCAATAAGTGATCGCAAGGCTCGGGCGTAAAGTGTCGTGCTTAGAACCGCTTTACACGTGATCATATTACGTTACAACCATATGGTAAAATGTGTGTGCGGAGTTTGCATGTTCTCCCCGTGCCTCGGGGGTTTCCTCCTGGTACTCCGGTTTCTTCCCCCAGTTCAAAGAAATGCATTGTAGGCTGTTTGGCATTCCGAAATTGTCCGTGGTGTCCGAATGCGTGTGCGATCGTGCCCTGTAATGAGTTGATAACCCATCCATGATGTCCCCTGCCTTGTGCCCCGAGTCCCCTGGGAAATGCCCCCCTCCATGACCCCTGTGACCCTGTGTAGGAAAACCGGTATGGAAAACGGATGGAATGGACCTGCTTAGTCCTTTATTCTCTTTCAGGAAGGCAAAACTAAACTTCTTGTCCTTGATAACGCAAAACTAAACCTGTTCAAAAAGCACTTAGAACACACCACACCGTAATCGCCACTTGTGAACTCATACGCACGAACTTCCGAGGAGGACTTGAAGGCAGCACTACGTTAAGTGTAGCGGTTATTTCCCCCATTTTAAGTCCTGGCGCATTAATACACACGTCAATTATTGTGACGCGGTCAGGTCCCAGGTGTGCGTATATCAAGGATTTTTTGTCTTTGTGTTTGTTTTAAACAACGGCTTCAAACGAGGCTTTCAGCCAATCGGATTTGAGAACAGTCGTTTATTAAACGTGACTTATTTCCACCCACAGGGGCGAAGAGGACTGCGTGCGTGCGCTCACGTGACTGTGGAGAGGGCTGGTGCTGCGTTCAATCCCCCAGCGGAGGACGGTGCCAGAGGGTTCCTCAGGAAGGCGAGATGTGCATTTTAGGAGGGCCACCCAAATCTAAATCCCGCAGAATTTTTAATCGTTGCGCCTGCAAGGCGGGTCTGAGCTGCCTCCGGAAGCCTGGAGCCCTCAAGGGACAAGGAGAGTGCAGCGTTCATGGAAGGGAAGCATACACTCCGCATTAGGGTGTGTCTGAAACGAACAACGCTAACGGCTTCGCGGGCAGTACCCGGATGCTGGCTGTGGCCCAATCTGTGGCCTAATCTTATTTTTCATCAAGTTTCCATGAATCCCAGCATTTATTATTATTATTATTATTATTATTATTATTATTATTATTATAATTATTATTATTATTTTATAGTTAGCAAGTGGTACCTCAAGTGTGTGTTGTAAGATAGCATACTCAAATAACTCACAAATATGGGGTTGAGAAAAAACAACTAGAATAACACTAGTCCTTATCCCTTGAAGGTATTAGTTGCTAAACAGATTAATATTTGAGTAAATTTACTCAGAACATGAGGTGAATATTTCTGTCTCTATTCACTCAGCTATTCATCGTTTAGTTTAGCGGAGCCTATTTCCCACGAAAATGTTTTTCCGTAATTAAAGTAATATATCCGTATTAGCTTGAAAAAAGAAGAACGCTGCTGAGTCATTAGATTAGAGCTAGAACAAGGTAGACAACTGCTTTCCATTACAGACACACCTGTCTAGTACGGAAACCCTAAGCGGCCGTGCATTATTCGTTTTTTGTTGTTGTTGTTGTTCTCTCGTGATCTCGACTTAATTTTCTCGTGATCTCGACAGAACAGAAAGCCGATTTCTCACGACATAATCTCATCCCGAGAACATCTTGCGCTTTGTGATTGGGACTGGTGTTACAGGCACGTTGGCATCTTCGCCATCGTAAATGTAACAACTGGCCAGTGTAGAGATCGATCTCCGCATTAAGAGAGAGGGGTGTGTGTGTCCCTCTCAAGCGTCCGACACTAATGTGGAAGTCGTCGATCCTGCAGGGATGAGGTATTTTTGTAGGCCACCCCGGAAGTCAGCATCACCCCGGATCCCTCGACAGAAATCCGATAGGATTTTTCCATTGGCTCTGTGACGAACAAAACTTTATGATTCTTACACGTTTCGTTCATTAAGATAATCTTCACAAACGAACACAACTTTTATGAATTTCGAAGCCTAGATACACTCGACAGAAGTAAAAAGCTAAAGTTAGGCAATAACCGAACTACACCACGGTCACATGACTTCAACGCCACCAATCGCCACTTCAACTCTTTCAATTTTTATTAAAAAAAAAAAACCCTGCAATTGGAAAATACTATAAATTGATAAAGCTACAAGTTGGAAAGTTTGAGATGGAATAGTTTGCAAGAGCACGAGTATAAACACAACGAGGGTATATAGGTGAGTTTTCCTGCTCGGCGTGATGACGTTTAAGCTCTCCGTCAACCTAGTCCCGTTTGGCAACTTGTTCGCAACCGTCTATATCAAGACATGTAAAAGCTTTTTTAAAAATTCCTGAGTGGGGTATTACTGGTGTATTTTCTGTCGTAATATAAAAAACGTGAATATATCTTGAGCTTTTGTTAACCACAGACCTTATTTCAGGCATTTCACCAAAAACCCATTCAAAAAACCCGCACTGACTTTGGGACGATGGACGTCGAGTACGCAGAAAATATTTTCTTGAGAAAACACGAAATAAAAAATTAATAATGCATGGCCACTTAGGCCTTCCGTAGTCTAGGGCTGAAGACAGGTTTCTAAAATATTTTTTGTGCTCTAGCAAGTGAATGTGTAACGTTTGAATGTAAGCTGATAGGCTAAGACACATTGTCCGGTGACCAAATTTTACTTTAATTTGATTGATTAGCATCATGCAGACTGTGCGTCTGAATCACGGCTTTCGCCTCAGTCGCCTACGCTCACCTGTTGAGCCGTTAAACTTTCACACAGGCTTGAGAAAGCAGTTTTTGGGACACTCAGACACACTGAGGTATTAAAAACGGTTAAAAACAGTCCTAGCTTCACAGTGTAGGTTAATCGCTTTCTTCCTCTGCACAGTTTGCATAGTACGCTTTACAGTGTACAGTTATTTCACGGCCAAACCGTTCTTTGTTGATTTTATAAGCTCGCCAAAAACCATGCTAGCCGTCAACAATTTTGAGACATTAAATGAATGTTTAAGAAAGAAAAAAAATATTTAATTTACACGATCAGCAAGTTGTCCAAATTTTGCTTCTTTATTTTGAACAATTCACGGGAAGCCACGGGACCGTCTCGGCCGATCGAGCGTAAAAGCTGACTAAACTGTCCATGTATGTAATCCTCATGTATGTGAAATCGTGTTCTAAAGCTATTATATTATCATCATTATGACTACATAAATATATATTTACCTTTTTGAATGTAGGACGTGCTCGTTTACTCAGCACGCCCATCATCACCAGCGAAACATGTTGGATTTCATTTTTAAAAAGAAATTATTCTAAACAATTACGTTTCTGCTACTTTCTAACGCTGGTGTCTTGTGTATTATTTACAGTGTTTAGTGTTACGAAAACACGACTTTCAATTATTCCTTTGTGTAAGTCTTCGTGTGGTTATTTATTTTATTTTTTAAACAACTTTTGTCGCCACCTAGAGACAACAATGCAGAAATGCATGTATTCCCCAGGAGGAGAATTAGGAGGACACACCCAGTCTGACACACACACACCACACACACACACACACACACACACACACACACACACACACACAAATAAACCCACAAACCCTTTTCTTCTCAAAACAGCTGCACTGCAGAGACACGGATAATAAATCTGCACAACGTCTTTATTGTTTTTAAAGTCAGGAACTTTCTGTCCTGCCTCTTTCCGGTCTCAGATTGCACAGACGTAGATCTCTTTACCCCAAGTCCGGGTAATTAAACCCAGCACTGTGTTCACTAAGACCTAGGGTTACTCTTTACGCTTCCCAGCTGTCCACTAGAACGTGTTAGATAGTGCTGAGAAATCAGACACCCGAAAGGATCCGGGCTGATTTGGTCTCAGCAGAAACTCGAGCTTGGTTTCGCTCAGCTGCTGTGTGGAAAAAGCCAGACACACCTGTTCAGCTCCACCGAATCACACCGACTACAGCGTGTGCAAGTTACAGGATTAAGTAAGGAGTAACGGACATGGGGTAGCACCCAGACGTTGATCTTTTTCCTATAACGGCACAACCCGAAGCGTTTTATTCTTATACTATAACATTTTGCAGAGTAGACTTCATTTCTAGTTACATTTTTATATCTGGGAAACAAGTTAGTTCCTGCTATCGCTTATGTTACAGCAGGTATGAAGCAGTTCCCTCACCAGCCAATCGCTTTATCTCTCCAAGTTAACAAGAACAAAAAAAAATTTTTTAATGTAAAAAAAATGACATTTATATATTTTAAAAATTAAAATAAATAATGAGTGTGTCTAAACCTTTGACCGGTAGTGTGTGTGTGTGTGTATATATATATACACACATACATACACACACACACACTCTTCCTACAGAATTTTTAATTGAAGTGGCAAGAAAACTGGTTTGTTGTCAAAATTCGAATGCTAGTTGTGCCAGTTGTAGTGTGTGTGTGTGTATTTAACTGCTAATCGGTTCAGGTGGATATTTAGAGAAAAGTGAGAGCGAGTTCGATTAGAGACAGAAAAGCAAGAGAAGTACAGCTGCTTGTTGGACTTTACTGGATGCAGTGTTAGTTATTCAAAATACTGGCAACAAAATGTTTAGTTCAACATGGCGTTAAACCTCCTTGTATTCACCCCCCCCCCTCCCCCAGCACTTTGTCCATGTGTTTTGGAACCTGATTGGTCAGGAGGTGCTTGATGTCACTCTGAAAAGCTGAATTTTGTTCGACCTTGAAGCTCCACTGTGACAAAATGTGGGAAAAACAAAACAACCCCAAAACACAACCGCCGACACTACGTCTTGGCTGACATTTCCAGAGCGCTCAGGACGTAAATAATTTAGCCAAATTATTTCACCGCATAACCGTCATGCTATGCTACTACTGCCCAGTCGTACTGAAATGGAATTTTATCAGCTAGCTGAGAAAGTTCCTAGCTAGTCTAGGAAATTTATTAGCTAGGATCAAACCACCCATTTTAGCACACAAGAGCAAGAAGTGAGAAATGTCTCGGAGCTCGTTGTTCCCCCTTTTTATTTTCAGATTTTGATACATGAATCTCACAGCCCGTGGGCTTCTACTTGCAATGAAAATGAAAATGATCTTTAAAAAAAAGAAAAGAAAAGAAAAAAGAGGCAACTCGTGAGTGGACGGTGTAAGGGAAATAGATTAGCGGGTGTCGAAGCAGGACAGGAACGCAGCGATTTGAGCAGTGTTTCACGGGGACTCAGAGATCAGGGTGTGCAGGAGATGTGGGTGGGACAGGAAGCGCCTAGAGCTGGCCGCAATCGGCGATGATGATCTTGGCGCTGGTTTTGCCGCTGTTGCTGCCGTAGCCCTCCACCTTCTTGATGATATCCAGACCCTCCACGACCTGACCGAAGACCACGTGCTTCCCGTCCAGCCTGACGGGACACAAAGCAGTCCGTCGAGGGTTTGATTCAGAGCTTTAAAACCAGGAATACTACATTTATCAAACCAAATCACAAGGGAACGTTAAGCTCCTAAATTCATGCAGAGCTTCAAACCTATGAAAATGACTAGGCCGTCCTAACGGTCCAGTTTCGTTTACACCATCTATGCTGAAGTCATGGTAAAATACGTCAACCTTTCTCCGTCTAGAATAAGCCTCAGGTCAAATCCAAGTTTATTAGCCAACAAAAATAAAAACTGACCAGCTGGTGTTCGCCGTACAGATGAAGAACTGCGAGCCGTTGGTGTTGGGTCCGGCGTTGGCCATGGACAGGCAGCCGGCCCCCGTGTGCTTCAGAGAGAAGTTCTCGTCCTCGAATTTGTGGCCGTAGATGGACTTGCCACCGGTTCCGTTGTGGTTTGTGAAGTCGCCACCCTGCAAACGTTCAGTGTTAATGGGGACGGAGCGGCCACGACACTTCAGACACACGTCCCGATGTGTAAAACGTCTGCGTGATGGTGTACGGACTGGAATTTCCATTCCGTGTGGAGACGCTATGGTAAAATGGTTTCCCCACGGTGAATATCGGATTATGTATTTATTTATTTAAATCGGCCCTGAGCCGCTTTTGTCTGTCGTCCTAAATCGGATATACATCTAATACACACACACACATATATATATATGAATGCATATATCACAGTTTAATTAAAACACCCATAAATGCTATTTAAAAAGTTTAAACCGATACGAAGGGAAAAAACACTGTCTTTTTTAACCTGATAAACGCCGTCTCCTACAGCCTGCGCTACTCCCAAGCACTAAGCGCTTAGACTCGAAACAAAACAAAACAAAAGCGGGAAGATAAAAACGGGCTTCACTTCGCCGAGGACTGAGCTCGAAGCAAAGAAAGGTTCGAATATCGCTTCGGAGATACGGAATTGGTGCGGATGAACACGGCTAACTCTGACGAGCGATGTACGTTTTCTTTCTCTTTGTTTGGTCAGTGTTTTTCGATTTTAACAAACGAACATGTCTGCATGTCGGGTAGTCTAAAGCGAATACTTGTATACACAGTACAACTCGTTTAAAGGCAAGAAGTTTTACTTTGTTTATTTCTGATGCCGTGCGCAACCATGCTGATTTGACGTCACTCCGTACTCGGGGAAGGGACTCGGATTTGAGAAGAAAACCCCAAGCGGACTTCTCGGTCGCGGCGGCATTTCATGTCATGAAAGTCTCCGTTTGCTGTCGAGAAAGAAGGGTTCACCAAAGTTGTGCAAAATATAGTAAGCAAATAGTGCAAGTAATGTCTTCTTTTTTTTTTCCTCATTAAAAAAAACATCCTTTATTGAAGAGAACAATCGTTTGCACTATTTGCTATAGATGTTGCCGTTACTATTTCAAATAAATAAAAAAAAAAAAAAAAAACTTTATAAAGTGTAAGAACAAGAATCGAACCGTTCATAAATTTTGGGGGGACCGATGACATTATTTATTTAT
Source organism: Ameiurus melas (assembly GCA_012411365.1). Classification (NCBI taxonomy): domain Eukaryota; kingdom Metazoa; phylum Chordata; class Actinopteri; order Siluriformes; family Ictaluridae; genus Ameiurus; species Ameiurus melas. The sequence goes on along the minus strand of CM022780.1, from coordinate 4,044,093 downwards.
TTTGCAATATTGCCCAGCCCTACTGTCCATTGCTGGCAGTGCAGCGAGATAACTGAGGACAGGAACAGTATATCCGGTGGAAGGACGGTGAAATTGGTGCTAGAGGAGTAAAGTTCGGTTCTCCAACGAAAAATATCCGTACCTGGCACATGAAATTAGGGATGACACGGTGGAAGGTGGAGCCTTTGTAGCCGAAGCCAGGCTGCCCCGTGCACAGCTGCCTGAAGTTCTCTGCAAACACACACCCACACAACTTAGAATTTTCTTTCAAGGTTTTAATTTAGATAGACATGTGTAAAGGGGATTTGGGTGTTGGGGTGGTGGTGAGGGGGGGGGGGGGGGGGGGGGTGGAGTCATACCTGCTGTCCTGGGGACGACATCAGCTCTCAGCTGTTAAAAAAATAACAACACAAATATATACACATTTCATACTTAAAATGTCTGGACAAAAACAGTTCTCTACAAATAGGCCAAAGCGCCTCCTTGCCTAGCCGCTCCCCAAAATAGAGCGGGACGCAGTGGACAGGGTGTGGCTTCAGACACAAGCCGACCAGCAGGCGGTGCACATCCTGGATCTCATGCACGCTGGCAGTCGGGCATAATCTGTCGGTGGGGCATCGACGTGCGCGGATCACGTGACTCGATTTACGACGGTCCCGAGAGCAACTTGAAAGCGCGCGCGCGCTCGAACGCGCAGCAGCTATGAGGCATGCGGTCGCGCGGGAACGCGCACAAGGGCTACATTCACACACGTGCGCGCGCACACTTCCCTGAATTCATACTTATCATAAAAAAAATCTCACGGATTACAAACACAACAATAATAATAATAGTTAATAATGATGACGGTAATAATAAGCGGTCTGTGTGGTATAGGAAATCGTTTTAAGATTCAGTATTAGTGTATATTATATATACACACAGTATATGCGCGCGAGAGAAGGAAGTTTGGGGGGGTGAGCTGACCACGTGCGCAATCATTCACACTGGTCTCCGGGTTTATGTGTTTAAACCAAAATGTCGCATTTCACAACAATACCTACACAACTGGTGTACATCCTCCTGCACCTTAAAAAACACAATTTTAATAAAGAAAGGCGGGGTTCTCGGTGAGAATTCTCCGCAGCGCCTCAAGGACGCGCTCGAACTCACGCGCGCGCGCCCCCCAATTCCCCAGAACTTTCCAGAACATTTATAAATGAATTCAAGGACAGGGATGGAGGGGACGGACGACGAAGCAGCTTTATTATTTACAAATGTATATATAAATCATATTTATTAAGAGGGTTCGGTGTTCGGCTCGATTCTGACGTCGTTTAATGAATCAACACATATATGAAATTAGACGCTGAAACAGTTCGGTTCATGTGTCGGTTCATGTGTGCCGCATAGCACGACGCGTTCTCATCCAGACGTTCTGAATGAATCCAGGAAATAAATACAGCGCCCCCTCCAATACATAAATAAATAATAAAAAAATAAATAACAGCGCACTGCCCGAAAAACCAACACACACTGTCTTGTGTATAAACGCAAAAATAAATAAATACATAAATAAATAAATAACAATGAACAGATTTGCGCGAAGGGTTTTGAGCAGAAGTAACCAGCCGGTTGGTCACAGTGCATCCTGGGAGAAAAAGCTCTGTTTTAAGCCACAATAACGTCATATTACGGATGTTTGTATAAAGCACACTGTCTGCAGGCTTGGTGCAAATCCGTGGCACTGAGCATCATGTCTCTCTGCTAAACCCCTGGAGTGTGAATGAACACCGGTGTTCAAGTTCAGCTGCACATAATGAATGAACTGAACGAATAAGCAGCAGGAAAATGGAATAAAAGGATGCCGGCAAGGATACAAGTCAAAATGATCAGGCGCTGGCGCAAACACACCCCAGTGGAGAAGCACAGCCCTGTCTATTATACTACACTATAATATACTATACTACACTATACTGAAGTTCACAATACGGAATAATAATAATAATAATAATAATAATAATAATAATAAACAAACAAACAAACAAAAAAAATATATATATATTTATATCCTACCTCCATAATCACTCTGCCGAGCGGGTTTCCACCTGCAGTGATGTCGAAGAAAACTCTAGGGTTTTCCATTATTATTATTAGTTATTATTATTATTATTAATATATATATATTTATATATTAATTTAAATGATGTTCGCACTGGGAATCTATTGTCTCGCCCAGACGGGTCGCTATGGTCTTGGAAATGGCGGAGAAAGGAAAAAGGGGCCGGCGGAAGGTTTATAAGTGTCAGGGGCTGGTTTCTAGAGCGCTGTGCGAAAGCTCGCGTCCAATGAGAACGCAGACGTAGGATGAGCGACGTAGCGAGCAGCCAATCAAGCCGTGCGCGCGAAGGTGGAGGTCACCGACAGCGGCACAATCCCAAAATGGTGTACCAGGATAGTGTAAACGGCCTCCAGTCTACGTTACAGTGTTGGATGGTAGAGCCGTGAAGGCTCGAAAAGGTTAACTTTATAGGAAATAATACTTTCCTGTACCTTTCCACACCACTATATAGTACATAATGAGTAAATAATACGCGGGACTTGTGTTCTTCAGAGAATTGTGCTCCGTACCACACTGTCAATCGTCGTTGTCCCGTAACTGCTGGTTTGGGGCACGGTGGATCCGGAGTCTGGGTGTGAGACGGGAACGCACCCTGAACCGGACGCCGGAGCGCTGCAAGACACCACGTACAAATTCACACCCTCACTCACACCGAGCGGCGATTTAGCGTTGCCAGACGGGGGCCTTGCATGTTTTTCGGGAGGTGGGAGAAAACCAGAGAACCCAGAGGAAACCCACATGGACACGGGGAGACGATAAAAAGCTCCAGACAGACAGTAACCCGAGCAGCACAGTTCCCACACAACATACGTTGAAATCATTCAATACATAGACATATAGGTACACAGGCGCATGCATATAGGACTGCAGGAATAAGCAATACGGACCCCCAGGGGCCACTGTAATATCTCTTTTTGTAGGTCTCCATTCTTAAATATACCATCAAAGTTATTGGCACCCTTTGTGTGACAACATATACATACATTTATATATATATATATATATATATATATATATATATACACACACACATTATATATATACACACACACAATATATATACATACACACATTATAATTATATATACATACACACACACACACACTAATACATATATATACATATATATATATATACACATATACATACACATATATATATATACAGTGGTGTGAAAAAGTGTTTGCCCCCTTCCTCATTTCCTGTTCCTTTGCATGTTTGTCACACTTAAGTGTTTCGGAACATCAAACCAATTTAAACAATAGTCAAGGACAACACAAGTAAACACAAAATGCAATTTGTAAATGAAGGTGTTTATTATTAAAGGTGAAAAAAAATCCAAACAATCATGGCCCTGTGTGAAAAAGTGATTGCCCCCTAAACCTAATAACTGGTTGGGCCACCCTTAGCAGCAAAACTGCAACCAAGCGTTTGCGATAACGTGCAGTGAGGCTTTTACAGCGTCCTGGAGGAATTTTGGCCCACTCATCTTTGCAGAATTGTCCTAATTCAGTTACATTAGAGGGTTTTTGAGCATGAACGGCCTTTTTAAGGTCATACCACAACATCTCAATAGGATTCAGGTCAGGACTTTGGCTAGGCCACTTCAAAGTCTTCATTTTGTTTTTCTTCAGCCATTCGGTGGTGGACTTGCTGGTGTGTTTAGGATCATTGTCCTGCTGCAGAACCCAAGTTCGTTTCAGCTTGAGTACACGAACAGATGGTCGGACATTCTCCTTCAGGATCTCTTGGTAGACAGCAGAATTCATAGTTCCTCTTATCACGGCAAGTCTTCCAGGTCCTGAAGCAGCAAAACAGCCCCAGACCATCACACTACCACCACAGAATGTTGTCCCAAATGTTGTCGGTCCACAGAATGTTGTCCCAAAAGTCTTGGGGATCATCAAGATGTGTTGTGGAGAAATTGAGACGAGCTTTGATGTTCTTTTTGCTCAGCAGTGGTTTTCTCCTTGGAACTCTGCCATGCAGGCCATTTTTGCCCAGTCTTTTCCTGATGGCGGAGGCATGAACGCTGACCTTAACTGAGGCAAGTGAGGCCTGCAGTTCTTTGGACGTTGTTGTGGGGTCTTTTGTGACCTCTTGGATGAGTCGTTGCTGCGCTCTTGGGGTAATTTTGGGCGGCCGGCCACTCCTGGGAAGGTTCACCACTGTTCCATGTCTTCGCCATTTGTGGATAATGGCTCTCACTGTGGTTCGCTGGATTCCCAAAGCTTTGGAAATGGCTTTATAACCCTTTCCAGACTGATAGATCTCAATTACTCTTTCTCAATTGTTCCTGAATTTCTTTGGGTCTCGGCATGATGTATAGCTTTTAAGGATCTTCTGGTGGACCTTACTGTGTCAAGCAGCTCCTATTTAAGTGATGCCTTGATTGTGAACAGGTGTGGCAATAATCAGGCCTGGGTGTGGCTAGAGAAATTGAACTCAGGTGTGGACAACCACAGTTATAGTATGTTTTAACAAGGGGGGCAATCACTTTTTCACACAGGGCCATGATGGTTTGGATTTTTTTTCACCTTTAATAATAAACACCTTCATTTACAAATTGCATTTTGTGTTTACTTGTGTTGTCCTTGACTATTGTTTAAATTGGTTTGATGTTCCGAAACACTTAAGTGTGACAAACATGCAAAGGAACAGGAAATGAGGAAGGGGGCAAACACTTTTTCACACCACTGTATATATATGGGTTATAAGGTCACCGGTTATACACTGCATTCATAATCTAATGCTAATAAACAGATTTTCGTTTTATTTAACCCCATAGTCTGAAGCAATCTGCAGTGATTGAGTTACTGACACTTCCCACTTTAATTTTTGTGCCTGTACTTGGGTTTTTATAATTTATATAACCAGCGACAGCTATTGAGCAGCGATAAGCCGAGGAAGGGCGGGGGTTGGGGGGGTACTTTTAATTTTTATTTTTTCCCCCCTTCTCAATGAAATATTTGGGAAAGGGAAGGGAAAGAGAAAAGGTAAAAGAATCACATGAAAATGAATCACATGTAAATGAATCATATGAAAATGAATAAATAAATTAAAACTAAACAAAACATAACAGATACAGTGGAGTTTTCCATGAAACATTTAATTGAGGGAGTCCCCAGTGTCAACAGGAAGGAAACTTTATCCATGTATATCTTTAAAAAAAAATATATATTTTTTTTTGGGGGGTTCCCACCGCTGCCCTGTGTGTGGAGTTTGCATGTTCTCCCCCTGCTGCGGGGGTGGGGTTTCCTCCGAGTACTCCGGTTTCCACCCATGGCCCTGATTGGTGTGTCTAAAGTGTCCGTAGCGTATGAACGGGTGTGTGAATGTGTATATGATTGTTTCCTGCGATGGATTGGCACCCTGTCCAGGATGTACCCCACCTTGTACCCGATGCTCCCTGGGATAATCTCCAGGTTCCCTGCGACCCTGTAGGATAAGCGGTATAGAAAACGGATGGATAGGTGGATGGATCATGGCTCTGACTGTGCTTCATAGCATTTCTAAAATATCCAATTATGCAGATCAACAACCATCTGTACACGGTGTTAAAAACGTTGGTCATGGACTACAACGGAGTTCCTGAATACCAAGAGAAGCACAAAAAGGTTTTCTTTAAACATGACCGGTTGTTTAGGGGGTCGGGAAGATTTCATACGATCATCAAAAAATAAAGAAGCAGCTTTAAAGGAAAGCAAATGAATTCTGTCGGACAGGAACATTTAAATGATTCAATTTAATACGATCATTTTTCTTCATGGGTGCCATCAATTCTGGCAGTGACTGGATCATCATTTCTTTCTTTAATTGAAGATAAAGCACGTGGAAGAATAAAAACCAGGCATCCGCAGCTCTGAGAAGATAATGTGTTTATTGAATGAAGATAAACAAGGACAGGAGCTCGATTCTCTAAAATAAAAATAAATAAAATCATCTGCGTCCTCGAACGATAGGCACGCACTTCCTTGCAGAACGATCCCACACGAACAGGATTCACTGACAGTTCTTCAGCCAGTCCGATCAGAAGTTTTTGTTGTGTGTTGTTGGGTTTTTTTTTGGCACATGGTGTGGCAGAAGAGGAGCAGATGCGAAGTGTAGTTTGCCGTAGGCGGATGGTGGGGTTTAGTGTGCCCACCTGATAGAACACACTCAAACGGGACGAGGCGGCTCTCGTGGTGACCTGTGTGGATTTTTTTTTTTTTTTAAACCACCGGTCACGAGCCTCCTCTTGTTTTGTGCGGACATATTCACATAAATACAATCATACAGTTTAAAAGAACAGTCAGGAAACGTGTCCCGTCTGTTGTGCAGCATCACAGCCGGAAACCACATTCAAACGAGCCCACTATGTCTGTTTAAAGCAGAAATAAAACCACAGATGAAGAAAATAAAATAGTACTTAAAGACTTTCAAAGGGGGGAGGGGGGGTGCATATTATATATTATACATATATGTATATTATATAATGTTTGGATGTCAGTAGCCTGGCGCAAGCACAAAAATCAGCACAGAGCAATTTACATCGTTTATACAGGAATATGGAGGTCATCGGGAAGCACACATCTGATATCCGATTATCCTATATGCGATAGCGTGAGCACTGGATCAGATTTGCCGTATTTTACAATCGGACTTGGGTTTGTTTTTTTTGACCACTTCATTTCCTTCCTTACATCTATTGTAATCACATCCCACTTTCATAAGTCTTAAAATCAGCTTTGAATCGGCTAATACTTGTATAAAAACCGGAAGAAGAAGACGCGCGCAAACCCCCCCCCAAAAGAACAAAACGCTCTATAACTAAAACGAACTTCTCCGATGAATAAAAAGCCAGCAGGGGCATGAACCACCGCCATCTTTTTTTCTTTTCTTTTTAAATCCGCCACCAGCTGTGCTTTGGTTGCGTCTGCATGCGTCACACCAGCATTAGCCGTATAGGATGTACGCTTGTGCTGTTATTTGTGGCTTTTTCACAGGAACACGTCCGTAATTTTAGAATAATAATAATAATGATAATAAGTCTAATAAGAAATCCAGAACGGTAATGAGTCGAGGTGTGTGTGTGTGGGACGGAACGAAGCGTGCTCAGTGCATTTAGAGAACTACCTTTCGTTGCTAGGTTGTGTATGTGTGTACAAGTGTACGAGCGTGACAGATGAAGCGTGTGTGTGAGAGAGATGTACGCGATGGAGAAAGCAGCGTTTGATGCAGTAACGAGACCTGACTGGACACGTTTTTGGAGCAGGTGGGGTAAAACCGAAGCATTTCTGTCTGATGCGAGCTTAGATGTGATCTTTGAAGGCGTCCATGTTGAAGGCGGTGTCCAGGAAGCGTTTCAGCTCCTGGAGGTGGGAGTTCTTGCTGCCGGTGGCTGGAGCAGCAGCAGGTTCACGACCAGCATACCTAAACACACACACAGTTATCACACTAAACACACACTACAGTATTTTAAAAACACACCAGTGTGCATGTTGTAATTAAATACGATTACAGTATGTCCTAAAATGTATGGACACGTGCAATAACCTAACACCATAAACGTTATTCCCCATGTAGTGAACATACATAGCAAGCAGGAAGTCTTTTGGGGTTTGTCCTAACCGTGTATTTACTAAGAGTGTAAAACCTCACGCTTCCGAGTGGTCCGATTGGACGCTGCATTGATGCGTGTTGTTTCAAATCTGGGAAATCGTTAATTCATGAAATTCAGGACTTTTTTTTTTTTTTTTTAAATAAATATCAGAGTCACAGGACAACCACTTTACTAACCAATTTATACATCAGCTTAAAAATCAGATTTATTTATTTTTTATATACACCAGTTGTTTGTTAATTTACGATAAATCAATTTATAATACATGTATAATTAACCGGTAGTGATTTATCTAAACAGGATAAAAAAAAATAATAATAATAAATAAATAAAAACCCCACACAGTGCATGCACTTTACACCTTGTTGAAGCACTTTGCTACATTTGATTAATAATTTGTAGCTACCCATAAAGAGGCAGCTTGGATGTGGAATACACTTTTCTGTTGCTATAGAAACGGTATATCTATGCAGTGCAATGTTCATGAAGATCATAAAACCAACCTAGTTTGAGAAATGGGTGTAGTTTCCACAGTTTTGTGGTTTATACAAAACTCGTCGGCTGTCATGAGGCAGCGGAGAGGGTGTGTGTGTGAGAGAGAGAGAGACTATGTTTACCAGACGGGCTTGGAGCGGGCGATGGTGGTGCGCATGCGAGGCTTCACGTAGTCGTAGTAGCCCTGGTTCTTATGTTCCTCCTGACACCACACCAAGTCAGCGTTGGCGTATTTATCCGTCTCGGCCTTGACCAGGTCGAAGGGGAATGGAGAGAGCTGCGGGAATTTGGGGGGAGGGGGTTCAGAGGTCACCACGCTTACATCATCCACCAACCAAATCTTCTGCAGTGTAATTACTGTTAATATACTGTACATTGTACATGATTATACTTATACGCTCGCACACCTAAAAATGCGTTAGCGTGCGAAAGTGAGTGTCGTACCTGCTCGACACGTGCGATGGCCACGGTGTTCTCCAGGCCACGGGTTTTGCGTTCGCGCGTGAGCTCGTAGAAAACTTTCCCTGTGCAGAAGATCAGACGCTTCACCGCAGCTGGGTCCTGGGCTGCGAGACCTTCCTCTGGGATCATACGCTGGAAATGGGTGCCTAGACACACACACGCATAACTCAATCATAATAATAATAATAATAATAATAAATAAATAAATAAATAAAACACGCTATTCCAAAAAAAATTTCACTATACCTATTAATGTCAAGTCAAGACCGATTATTTATAAAGCAAAGACAGACAGAAAGATGAACAGACAGTTAGACAGATACACAGGCGACAGACAGACAAAGAATGATAAACAGATGGACAGACAGACCGACAATATAGACACACTTACAGGAGATAGACAGGCAGCCAGATAAAGATAAACAGATGAGTAGATGTATATAGATAGAGGACAGACAGGCAGTAGACAGACAGAGACGTAAATATAAAAGCAGCCCTAGAGACAAAATTGGATAGACAACAATAGACAGAAAGGCAGACACCTGCTTCAAGAAGAAAAAACAAAAAGGATAGAATCCAAAATTAACTTTTTTAAAAAAAAAATTACAACAAAAATGTCAAACTCATGAAATCTGATCACATGACTGACCAGGCAGCATCAGGTCAAAGTTGGACTTGGCCTCTGGGTGGCGCAGCAGAGATTTAGGAGTGAAAACGATGAGCTGTAGATGAGCGAGAGATTAATTAATCACTCTGTGTTCTCTGTATGTGTGTGTGTGTGTGTGTGTGTATGTGTCAGTGCGAGTGTGAACTCACAGGCTTCCTGAATGGCTGCAGGATTTGCCTCCTCAGCACGTGGAAGAAGTTGGCGGGAGTGGAGCAGTTCACCACGATCCAGTTACAGTCGTACAGCTGACGCACAGCGAAGTCGTCCGTGATTTTCTACAACAGATCGGAATCACAATTACACACCGCCGGTTCTGATCAGGCAGCGGGAGACCTTCCCATTAATCATGTATACACACACACGTACGTATAAAAATCCATCATTGTTGTCCTGCGTCTACAAGTCAACAGTTTTGTCCGCCATTCTGCTCAACACACACACAGCGAAGAAAAGTTCATTCTCAGTACAGCGCAACGAGGTCATGCGCTCTTTCGCGTTTCCCTGCAAACGCCGTGTTCGTGTCGAACATCCTGCACGAGAGCGTCGTTGTATTTTTGTCCACGCGGTGCTTGAATTTGCCGGTGTATCTGCCATCAAATAATAATGTTTCAGCGCGCCGTGCGTTATCGACAACAAGGACAAAAACGCCTGTGGCGGATCTTCCCGTCGGTGTTAATAATGGTAAAAAAGGATTAAGTGGAGAAAATAAATAAATAAAGATCAGAAGACGTCGACGGGTAGAGAACAGATAAGTGGCCGAATAAACGCTGACGCACAGGTGAGACTCATGTTTTCTCAACGTTACCCATTAGAAATGTAAAGAAATAAAAATAAACATCCGTCTTACGGGGAAAAAATCAGGATCGTCGTTGCACATTTGCAGGAAACGCTCGGGGCGAGCTGACGAGTGTTCGGGACCCTACAACAAAAAAAGAAAGAAAGAGAGAGAGTGTTAAATTAAATAACAATCACTAGTACATGATGGTGTGTACACTCACTGCAGCGGTTTAAATGCTATATCGCAATATAGGAAGAATGAATACGGTACCTGGTTGAGCGATAGACAAGAAAGGATGTTTACTTAACACTGTGGAAGGAGTCTCCAGTGTCGGTGCTTTGGAACAGTCAGAACTAAAGCTCAATCTTTAAGTTTTATGACACAGGAAAGTCTTACGCTTTCTATCTTCTTGGCAAAACGACAGGCTGTTGGTTGTTTTTTTTTTTTTTTAAAGGGCTGTGCGATACATCGATATAACCTCGATATCATGATAAATGCTTACGCAAAACACTTTTCTGAGATATCGTCAGTGTGGTGATATTTAAAAAAAAAAAACAACAACAAACAAGTGTTTTTAATAATCACAATTGAAACGGTACTGAATGGACACAGATCTGACTTTTTTTTTTTTTTTTAAACTTAACTTAATCTTCTTTGTTGGCATCAAAGAAAATTTTTAAACTCCGTTTAACAGTAAATTTTTTTTATATTTATATACACACCATTTAACCTCCGTTTCCCAGACAGTTGTATTAGCCAAGTTATACATTAAAAGGACTAAAAAAAAAACAAAAAAAAAAAAAAAACCCCGTGTCATTCTTTAATGATTTATTATTTACAGACTGTTGTGTAAGAGAAATAAAACGCTTTGGGACGTGCAGTTTTGCATCAGGCTGCATATAATACATGGCTGTTGATATGGAATATGTGAACGAGTCTCAGTAGGGATTATCCAGTTTAATAATAATAATAATAAGTGAAATTAAAATAAAAGTCTGGCCACGCAGGTGAATTGTGGGTAAATGTAGTCTCACCATGCCCTCCATGCCGTGCGGCAGCAGCAGGACTATGCCGTTCTGGCGGACCCACTTGGCCTGTCCGGGACAGATAAACTGGTCGATTATACACTGGGCCGTGTTGTGGAAGTCTCCAAACTGGGCCTCCCACAGAACCAATGCGTTCGGACTGGCCATGGCGAATCCCAACTCGAAACCTGAGGAAAACGAAGAAACAGAAGGTCAGGGCAGGTTCGAGGCACGGGCAGACGTGATGAAGAGATGGTGAGTGTACACACACACACACACACACACACACACACACACACACACCTAGCACTCCGTACTCGGACAGCGAGCTGTTGCACACGGTGTAGGGAGCCTGGTTTGGGGCCACGTGGTTCATGGGGATACACGTCCTCTTATCCACGTTCTGATCGTGGAGGACGTGGTGACGGTGACTGTGGAGGAGAGACAGAAAAAAAAAAAGAAAGAAAGAAAGAAAGAAAGAAAAGGCGGTATTAGAAAAAGAAAACATGGGACCCGGGGTTGCGAAACTAGATCCGGTTTCCTGATCGTATAAGAAGCGTTTCCGCTGCAAGGGTCTGGGGAACCGATGGAACTGGAAAACGAGCAGCTTTTCCTAGGCGAAAGTGTTGTTTAGACGTGACGCCTGGCGCTCACGCTGCGTGCACGCGCACACACACAGTCCGAGAAACCTCGCGAACGACACCGAAATACTCAGCAGCACCTGAAGGTTCCTCTCTCCACGTCCTGGCCGCTGAGACGCACGTGAATCCCCTCTTTGAGAAGAGAACCGAAGGCCATGTACTCTCCCAGAGCCCAGTCCACCGTCCGATTCCGGATCATCTCGCCTCGAGCCTTCAGGATCCGACTCAGACCTGACGAACACACACACACACACACACACACACAGAGAGAGAAATATTAAAAGTACACTGCAGCAGAGGGGTGTGTGTGTGTGTGTGTGTGTGTGTGTGTGTATATATATATATATATACACACCCCCGTGAATAGTAAAGTCTTCCACAGGTACGGACGATGCCACCTGACCGATGTGCGTCAGCTCCTCCTCACTCAATCCTGTAGAAGGACAGGTCATGCTTTTGGGCTGGCCGTCCAGTGTGAAAAAACCTGGACACACACACGACAAAGGTCACAGTGTTAATGGGTGCTGTTTTATTAGAACATTTCACAGAAGTCAACAGGTCAAGTGCATACACACTTTTATATACATATAAATATATGTACATACACACACACACACACACACACACACACACACACCAGGCCAAGGCGAATCCAGCCAGTGCTTGATGTGGAGGATTTTCTCGTCCTTAGAGCGAGCGTAAGCCTCCTCACAGATCTTGTCGTATTTAGCAATCTCCTCCTGCGCGCACACACACACACACACTTCAGTACTTAATATGTTCATCTCCACCTGAAAACAACAGCCACTTTAATCCTCGATTTGGATGAGATCTTGTGTGGAGGAGAGAGAGAGAGAGAGAGAGAGAGAGAGAGAGAGACACCTGACCTCATACTCCTGGCGTGTGACCACTCCCTCAGCAATGAGTTTCTCGGCGTATTTCAGCAGCACTGGCTTCTGCTTCTTGATCTGCTTGTACATCAGCGGCTGTGTGAACATGGGCTCGTCCATCTCGTTATGGCCGTTACGCCGATAACTCACCTACGCCGGAGAGGAGACGGGGACAAACGCGCGTCCGTACATATCACAACATAACGGTCATGGTCATAACAACAACAACAACACGCGGCCGTTTTAAGGATGACAACCGTGGGAACACGCTCACCAGGTCGACCACGACGTCTTTGTGGAAGGTGGCTCGCCATTCGGCGGCGACATTGCACACGTACACGACGGCCTCCGGGTCGTCCGCGTTAACGTGGAAGATCGGAGCGTTCACCACGCGCGCTACATCGGTGGGGTACGGAGAGGAGCGGGCCATGCGGGGATCAGTGGTGAAGCCAATCTTACACACACACACACACACACACAGAGAAAGAGAGAGATTTGTTTAAACAACCCCAATTCCAAAAAAGACGGGACGCTGTGTAAAATGTAAACTGAAACACAATGTGACTTGCAAATCTCATAAACCCGTACGTTATTCACAACAGAACATAGAAAACATATCTAATGGTTAAACTGAGGAAATGTAACGTTTTAATGGAAAAAAATAAAAAGGTCATTTTGAATTTGAACACGTCTCAAAAAAGTTGGGACGGGGCAACAAAAGGCTGGAAAAGTAAACGCTACTAAAGAAAAAGTGTAAGTGGTTGTAAATTGGTGGTGTGTGTATACTTTAAGCTTAGAAGAGGATGTAGAATGGTAAATGGTAAATGTGCACTTATATAGCACTTTTATCCAAAGCGCTTTACACTGTGTCTCATTCACCCATTCACACACACACCAATGGTAGCAGAGCTGCCATGCAAGGCGCTAACTTGCCATCGGGAGCAACTTGGGGTTCAGTGTCTTGCCCAAGGACACTACGGCATGTGGAGTCACCCGGGCCGGGAATCAAACCACCAACCCTACGATTAGTGGACAACCCACTCTACCAACTGCACCACAGCCGCCCAGAAGGACAACAGGGGAGGGCGAGACAATACAGTCACGTCACATTCAAACACAAAAAAACTAAAACACAGAAGTGAATGGGGGGGATATATTGGAGAAAATATATGTATTAAAAAAAAAAATAAATAAATAAAAAATGGAGGAGATATTTATTTCTGGAACTGGACACGTTTACACAGAAAGAGACGTGCGTGTGTGTGAGAGAGTGTGTACCTGGTTGTTGACGACCACGTGCACCGTGCCGTGTGTAGTGTAAGACGGCAGGTCGCTCAGATGGAAGGTTTCATACACGATGCCCTGGCCGGCGAACGCAGCATCACCATGCAGCATAATGGACATCACCTACACACACACACACGAGAAACAGTATTGAAATACAGGTTTGTTTCATGATCAATACCCGAGTTGTTCCCTACCAGAGAAAGATTATACGGAGGAAAGATATTATACAATATTACACATATACAATAAGTGCATGAACAGCGTGTGTGTGTGTGTTGCCGACCCGGTTGCCCCCGGTGTCTCCGCAGTAAAACTGCTCGGCCTTGGTTTTGCCCTGCACCACCGGGTTCACGGCTTCCAGGTGAGATGGGTTGGCCACCAGAGACAGGGTGATGTTCTTGTCCGTCACACGGTTTATCCTCCTGTGGTACATGCCCAAATGGTACTTCACATCTCCAGATCCCTGTAACACACACACACAGGTTCTGAAGATGTCTGAAAACCAAGGGTTAGGTTACAGCTTCACTTCTGACTGTTTCAAAGCACTGACACTGGAGACTCCTTCCATAAATGCTAAACATCTCTTTAAAAACAAAAAAAAAAACCCATTCATTATTAGTCTTACATTATGTAGCGTACGCTGTACGAGACCCTCCGGATGAGTCGTTACTATGGAAACGATAATGTATTAAAACATGCGCATTGATCTAATAATGCGATTTGCGGAGCTGCGATTAACGAAAATGTATCAATCTTCCGACCAATCAGAATCTAGAATTGAAACGTAGATAGTGTGTTAGGTATGTTAATGTACTCATTGTTTAATACATGTTTAAAAAAATAAAATAAAAAAATTCCTAGCTGTGTTCATAGCTGAATGTGGAATCGGGGGGCGTGGTCGAGCACACGGTTGTGTATCCTCACCTCATCTGCAGCCTCCAGCTTGGAATCAAACTGGCAGAAGATCTGCTCCAGCTCCTTCCTGATCACGTTGGCCAGCACATTCAGTCGCCCTCTACACACACACCACAAATCACGACCGATGACAAACCTCTTCTTAAAAGATCTACCAAACCACTAGGATGTCAGAGAGCAGAAAAGCGTCGACGGGTGGCACCTGTGCGGCATTCCCATGACGACGTTCTCCACGCCGCACGTGCTGGATTTGTCGATGATGGTTTTGAGGGCGGGGATGAGGCTGTCGGAGCCCTCCAGGCCAAAACGTTTCTCTGAGGACCACTTCTTCTGGAGGAACTCTTCAAACCTTGAGTGTTACAAAAGGTGCGTAACGGTCGTAACGACTGAAGGATAGTGAGAATGTGCGTGTGTGTGTGTGTGTGTGTGTGTGTGTGTACTGTGCATCACTGTGTGCGTGTACCTGGTGGAGCGGACCATGCGAGCCAGCAGTGTGCGTTTCTCCTCCAGGCTGAACTGCATGACCCCGGGACTCTCAAACTTCTGACGGATCCATTGGCACTGGTCCAAGTCGTTAATGAACATGAACTCCACTCCTATGTGCTGGCAATACGACATCTATCTCTCACACACACACATACACAGAGAGCTTCGTGAGCCATCAGTGAAGCTGAACCATATTTACATCACAACACTACTGAACTCTCGAATCTGATTGGTCAGGTGGTGTTGGTTAATTTTCTATAATATATAGAGCTCTACATAATATTTTAGATATACATTCTCAAGCTGACGTTCTAATAGTTGACGGTTCGCTGAGGTACAAGAGGAATGAAATATTTCATGGAAAAATAAAAGTGTAATAAATTGCAGGGTGGTAGAAGGTAACCGTGGTAATTTCACTTCACCTCCATGTGGATTCTTTTCCTACAAAAGCACAACATGGTGTTTAATTCCGCAGTTGGAGAAGACAAGAGCACAGCGGATAAACGCAAAAGGTCAGGGATGGAGTTAGAGTAATGTGGTGAAGCAATGTGTGTGTGTTTGTCACCTCCAGGCGGCGGATGATCTCCCGCAGAGGCAGAGCGCTCTCCGTGCCCCCGATGAAGGTAGTGGTGGGCAGGCGGAACACTTTGTCCAGATCCGACTCTTCCAAGCCGTAGAATCCTACAGGCCAGAGCCGTGGAGAGGCAAGGAGAGGATGGGGGAGGGGTATAAAAGAAATAAATTAAAAATAAAAATAAAAAGAGGACGAGTGCGGGGATGAGGAAGAGGGGATGAGAATTGTTTAGACCGTGACATGAGGGAGCGAGGAGAAAACATGAGCAGGGTAGAGGTGGTGAATGCACGGCACATGGGAATAAAAGTGTGGGGCAAAAAAAAACAACAAAAAAAACAAACATTCCATACAGCGATACGGCGCCATGGAGTTGAGGCGAATTTACATTCGTTGGAAAAGTTATAAAGCAAAGCCACAACAATGACATGCAGGGTTAACAGATGGATGGAAGGATGGAAAGGACAGGAAAGGATGAGGTCCGGGCGGGGGGGGGGGGGGGTGTAAACCAAGAAATGAGAGAGAAGAGAAAGAGTCAACAGCGTCATCATTTCCAGCTCTTATTGACTGGGTTATTAGTGTTAGCATGGCGTGCTAAGGCATCTTCCAGATGACGTGAGATTAAAAGCGTGTGAAGGGAAACATGGCGCTGACCCGTGACGTGCGATCCACGGGAATCATTTATTTACAGGAGCGAACGACAAATAATAATAAAACCAGCATCGTGGAATCCAGGCTACATCAAGAACCGTGGAAATTTCAGATATCAGATTCATTGCATGATTGCTGCCGTGCACACATGGAAACAAGTCCGGTGGATATTATTATGGGATGTTGAGCATGAGGCAGGAAACAGCAGTCATGCATACTAGCATGAATGAGTGGGAGAGCGGTATAGAGACGGTTAGGCCTGAGCATACAAAGAACACCTTGAACTGGACGTACATGTGTGTGTGTGTGTGTGAGTGTGTGTGCGCACACGCGTATTAGTCACAACTTGGACGCGAGACAGGCAGAGAGCGAGAGAGGAAAAACAGACAGCAAGAGATACAGACAGAAACGGAGAAACACAGATGGACAAAGAGAGAGAGATAAAAACAGGGGGAGAGAGAGAGAGAGAAAGAAAAACACAGTGGTGCTTGAAAGTTTGTGAACCCTTTAGAGTTTTCTATATATCTGCATACATATGACTTGCATCATCATCAGATTGTCACAAGTCCTAAAAGTAGACAGCGAGAACCTGATTAAACAAATGAGATTAAAAATGGTATACTCGGGTCATTGATTTTAAGAGGAAAAACGATCCAAATGTTACACATCTGTGAGCGGCAAAAGTATGTGAACGTCTAGGATTAGCAGCTTAATTTGAAGGTGAAATCAGAGTCATGGTGTCTTCAGTCAGTGGGATGATGTTCAGGAGTGAGTGATGGACCCCGGTTCTTTAAATAAAACAGGGCGCTCACTCAGAGTCGGATCTTCACAACACGCGTTCGGAACGGCCGAGTCAAAGTCCTGACCTTAATCCAGTAGAAATGTCATGGAGGAACCTGAGGCCAGCAGTTCATGTGAGGAAACCCACCAACATCCCAGAGATGAAGCTGTTCTGGACTGAGGAACCGGCTAAAACTCCTCCGAGACGATGCGCAGGACCGATCAACATTTACCCCAAACGTTTATCTGCAGTTAATTACTGCACAAGGGGGTCACACCAGATACCCAAATCAAACCTTTATACTTTTACCGCTCACAGACGTGCAACACTGGTTCGGTTTACCTTGATAAATAAATGACCAAGTAGAATATTTTTATCTCCATTTGTTTAACTGGGTTCTTCTCGGTCTGCTTTTAAAAAATCTGATGTTTTTGGTCATATTTATGCAGAAATGTAGAAAATTCTACACTTAGATAAGCACCACTGGAAGAGAGAGAGTGAGAAAGAGAGAGTGAGAAAGAGAGCGCGCAACAGACAGAATATACTGTGCGTCTGAAAATATACGGAGTTGAGAATGTGTATGCGCGTGTGCGTGCGCGCACCTAGAAGGAAGTGATGGACATTTCAGGGCCAGAGCACAGGGAAAGTCCCTCAGGTGGAGATGTAACGTAAATGTTTCCAGGGTGTGAGAAGGTAAAACCGAACATCGGAACGAAACCCAACACTGCGGCTCGCTCTCATCACCACACCTTCACAACTGAGAACTCAGAGGCCATGTGCGCGTGTGTGTGTGTGTGTGTGTGTGTGTGTGTGGGAGAGAGAATGTGTGCGCAAATCCCCCACTGATTCAGAGCCATTCACATCGAAACACAGCGGCTCCGCCCAAAAAAAAAAAAAAAGCATTAAGCCATCACCCAGCTACGAGCAATTTACACATCCTGCATATGTGTGTGTGTGTGTGTGTGTGTGTGTGTGTGACGAGCTCGACACTCTTTAAATGCACAGCGATACACAAATCAGACAAGTCTACCTCAGGAGCATACAGACCTCTGGTCAGAGCATATCAATTTACCCCTTTTAAAGCTTTGAGATAAGTCAGATTGGTAGCCACACTCTGGAAGACAAAGTAGAAAGAAAGGAGGAGAGCACATTGAGGAAAACAAAAGTGATTAGTCGAGTCACAAAAGTAACAAAAAAACAGGCTGTTAATTCGTTGAGGAATGAACACAACGTCCCCATTTACCCCCAAATGCAGTCGATGCGACGTTTACTTTAGTTCTGCACAGGAGCTACAAGGACAGTGTAGTGAGAACATCTGCAGAACACCTGCATAAGCCAGCTCAAACATCAGGCTCCGTAGAGAATAGAGTTTTGGTGTCGATCTCAAAACCCGATAAGGGGACAAGCATGGAGAACGATTGTGTACGCTCTCGTTGGTGCGACATGTCCCTTTAATTCAAATTTTATACTTAAAATCGATACTTTTTTTTCAAATTACTCTTTCCTTAAAAAAAAAAAAAAAAAAAAAGTCATTTCCAGGAAGTCACGAGTCGTCTTTTTCGAGAACTCTTTACTTAAAGAATCGTTCTGAAAAAAGCCGGTGGAGAAAATGAATTTCCGCAGACGCCGAAAAAGTGGGCGGTCACTACTGAGGCGGAGCAAAGAGACAGGCGCGTCATTAACGGCGCACATTGTGCTCTTTTAGAACGCTCGCGTCATTAAGGATTCTGGTTGTCCAAGATGGCCGCCTCAGCCGCACGCCGTCTTGTTCACGTTTTCATGTTACTGGGTCCTGAAATACTGGATGCAGTTTGAGCCTCATATCTCCTGTGCAAAATGTTCACACTATCAAGCTACAAGTCACTTGTTAGTCTCTGTGGGCGTGGCCTGTACAGGAATAAAAAAAAATAAAAAAAAAACAGCAGTAGCTAGATATAGGTACAATATAAAGCCTGTAATTAAACAACGCACGAATCAGCGTGAAAATGGTTTCCTGCGTTTCTGTTGGTGCATTAGCAAAGCAAATCAATTTACTAGCTACATCCACGCACCAGAGACGACGACAACGATCTCCGGAGCTTTTCGTCGTTACGTCCCTTTGTTTATAAGTTACACGTTCTCGTTCTAATGTTTGTGCGTCATATTGAATTTGTAGAAAAATCTCCGGTCGCAGTGTCACTGAAATCATTTCTCTATTTGTGTAAAAAAAAATTTTTTAATTAGCGTATGTACATACGTACACAGAAAACGAACTTGGGCGTTAGTTAGTGTGAACGCAGGATGTGGCGAAAAGAAACCGCACCCATTCACGATCGACTACATTTGGAGTCCTTTGAAGTGATCAGTCTGGTTAACGTAACTCGAAAAGCGATTTCTTCCCTTTTCTGATCGCGGTTAGAAGACGGAGCGGCGCTTACAAAGGAAGGACGGCGGCACAAACTCGAGTCTGAACATGCCGACACCTCCCCGTTCGGCAGCACGCTCCAGCTCGCTGTTCTACAGGCAGTAAATCAGGGGACAGAGGAGTCACTGTGTGGAGCTACTTCTCATTCAGTGAGACAACATTAACAAACACTCCACAGCCAGGGTGACTACAGGGTCCGAGCAGGCTCGATTGTCAAGCGGGAGGGCGGGGTCAAGTGAAAACATTCGGAGAGCTCTTACTGCGTGTCATTTCGTTATACAAGACAATAAGAAGTGTTTGTTCGGCTAGGGCTCGTTGTGTCGTTTCCTTTCCAGATGTTTCCACTTGACGACTAAATCTACGGAGCGCTACACCGAGTGTGTGGCTCGCCGACTACCCTACACACCCTGCAAATCAAACAGATCGACAGAGGAGAAGAAAGAAAGAAAGAAAGAAAGAAAAAGTCAGACAGAGCTTGCTTGTCCTTGAGGCCTACCTCCGACGGTTAGAACACTTAGCCGATCCTTGAAATGTGTAAGGTCTGGAGAAGCAGTGACAGGAAAGAAACATCCGGAAGACGTTAATGACCACAATGATGGGAGACAACATTACATTACTGTATCTTCCAGACAATACGTTGACCCAAATCCCCTTCCCACAACTGACCCCCCCTCAATGATGCATCCAGACGTCTGGAAAATACAGTAGACCAAATACTGCCAGATGTCTGGTAATATTGGTACTGAAACCACACACACACACACACGCACGCACAAATGAAGTGCATAAAAAAAAGCCGAATTTCAGCAACACCACCTATCCACGACTGATCTTTTAATCTCATCCCAATTAACAAACACGACCATCACCGCACGGTCTACTTCTGTAGATCGTAAGCGAAGCTCGCAAAACAGGCCTGCAAAAGACACATGCTTCTTCAAAACACAAACCGAGGCCTCGAGCCCTGCCGCAGCGCAGAACCCGCTCGACACCGAGCTCGGATTTAACCAGGAAATTCCCTCGGCCTTGCGAAGATCCGGTGGATCCGGTGTGCGGATGAACATGCAGAACGGTCACATGCTGCGAGCGTGTTCGCGCAAAGAGCACGCCGATGGTCAGTTATACGACGTTTCAACACACACAACACACACACACACACACACACACACACACACACACACACACACACACACACTACCACGTGGACACCTCAGATCGTCTTTGAGGTTCTTTGTTTATGAGGAATTTTAAAAAAACAAAACAAAAAAAAAAACAATTCTGTTTGCCTACTGGCCAAATTTCTTAGTGGCCATTAAAGGTGCAGTGTGTAACATAAAAAACAAACAAACTAACAAAAGAGTCTCTCGACTTGTAGGTCACAGGGTTTCGAAATCTAACTGCCATGCATTCGAGCGAAACGGTTTTTAAAGCATTTTGGAGATCGTGTTCGTCACGAGCTCATCAGCCTCCGCGTTGCTTTAAAGGGGCGGTCTGTCACTTTTAAAAGTAATCCTTTAAAGATACCACAGCAAAACCGAGACTCGGACCAGTGGTGCGTAACTGTTCTGGTTCGTTTTGTGTCTACAAATCTACAAAAAAATTTTTTTAATCTCTCTTTCAACTTTGGCAAGCTAATGTACCTCCAAGGAACTAACCTACGTGTCTTGAATTAACCCCGGATTAAATACGAGCAGCTAGCATACAACCGAGTCAATAAAGGTTATTCGTGATGCATCTACTCGGGCTCCTTTTTTGGATGAAATGCTGCCCAATCGGTTTCAATAATCACAGTAATGAAAATCTGACACAACGGTACACGCCCTCTTGGGGGCGGGGCTTACAGTGTCCCCTCAAACACGCTCCAACGCAAGCGCAATGTAAAGCAAGTTCCTGCCAGCATGCCCTTTATGCAAAACACTTGCTCTGTCAAACACTCGCTCGAACTCCTCTTACAGGCTCGGATACCGAGGTCAAGGTTCTCAGACAGCTCGGAAATCCGGTGACGGATTAACCGCCAGGCGTCTGGGAGACATACGCGTTTCAACTGAATTGACAACTGTTTCTCGAACGGCTGAAAGTGCACGAGGTTTGTGCGGTTGTCGTTAGCAGATCGTTTCCGTTATCTGGTCACAAATGACTCGAGCTCAGTGTCCAAAACGTGCCCTTAAGCCTTTTGAGATGTTGCCATAGTAACACCTTTTCAGTCATCTGAAAGGATGTTCTCATTGAAACTCTTGACAACTTTTGGGTATTTCGTGCCTCTACGGTACATCCCTCGTGCATTACCTACCGCAGTGCATCATGGGATTTATTAAAAATAGAGCACTGGAGAGAGATGTAATATATATATATATATATTTCACTAAACTGCAAAGAGGCAGGTCTTGAAAATAAGTGCACGATGTAGTGAACAGGGCATGGTTTCGGACACAGCCAAGGTGTTATTTAGGAAGAGTAAATATGTTGTTAGTGGAAGTAAGTAAGAGTTTAACAGGGTGACTTTTAAATTGAAATGGGGGTTACTTCAGCTTCCAGAGGGCGATAATAACCTCGCATTTGCTCTCTCATGATGGATTTTATTCCTTTCCCTTCGACCTGCGAACTGATTGGCTGACAAGACTTGGTGGTTTTCTCAAGCTCTGTTGCAACAAAAAAAAAAAAAAAAAAAATCTTCCTGGAGTAACATATATAAAACGTGTTGGCGGTTGAGAGGGAAAAAAAAAATCCGAAAGCAGCCTTAGACTGCTAATCTGAAATGTTTGTCTCTTGGGTAAATACTGAGTCGATAGCAGCCTCACGAAGGAAAAAACCTCACAACGCTGGACTAACTGGTATCGCTCCGCACCCCAGTCAAGAGCCTTCATACAAAAGAAAGAGGGACGTGTCCCGTGTTTTGACTCCGCTACGAGAAAGAGAAACCGTGCAGGCAGAGTCTAACAGGAACTAAGAAGCTGAGATAAAGAGTGCAGTGCGCAAGTCAGAGACTGCCGTTTAAAAGAGAAGGCTAAGCTTGGCAGATCCTCCAAAATGCAAAACAGCTTTGCTTCATTTCTTGTCTCGTCTACGTTGAGCGGGGCTGTAACGCTCCGGAGCAGGACGGCGGATTCGTTCGGACACGGCCCGGAGCACGTCACCGATCCCCGAGCTTCGCGTCGCCGCCAGCCGTCCTGGGACGGAGGTTTACATCCCCGCTCGTCGATTACCGACGAGGCGGTACAGCACGCGCTCATAACTCCTCACCGAGTTTATCCGAAGACGTAATAATGTCGGTGGGGACGCACGAGTCCAGATCAGCATCCATGATCCCCAGAGGGTCCAGCTGAGCGACATGGTGACCCCGGATCTACAGGAGACGATGCAGCCGACGGGGGGAGGGGGAACAAAACAAAATAAAAAAAGAAATGGGGGCAAAGAATGCGAGAGCACCCACGATGGGAGAGGGTGAAGATGGAAGTGCGAGTGGTGAAAGGTGGAAAGAAAAGAAATGACAGATTAAAGGAGAGCGAGAGAGAGAGAGAGAGAGAGACAGATAGAGGGGGAGGGGGAGGTTGGGGAGGAGCGACAACAACACAAAACAGGCTCATTAATGATGTTCTGCAGAGCTGTGGAGGCGACAGAAGAAACATTTCTCACCAACATGCTGGTAACCAGTAGCTACTGTGGCTTCGTCAAAATTTACACAACTGATGCCGAGCGGGTCGAGCTTGGCATTGTGATGCCCCATGACCTGGAAACAAGGCAACAGCAGTCACAAGAGACCGTGACACAAACTCACCGTGCAGCCGGGGGGGGGAATCCCAAAACGCTCTTCACTTTCAGAATAAAAACGCTTACAAAAATAAAATAAAAATAGTGTCATACACCTTTATATCCCAGGGCTGTCAGAACGAACGGCACCATAAAGAGAGTACCGAAACGCGCTTATTCGTCAGATTTAAACCCTCCACGTTCAAAATCTGATCTTGAGCTACAAACATCGCCAACGAGAGAACTTATTCAAAAAACCATCGCAAAAATCCCTAGTGGACATCAGTGGACGAGATTAGATTAGAATTTTTACAGCGTTGTTTTTAAAGTGAAAAACGCAACAGGTCTTGTTGGAATTTACTGAACAGTCCTCCATTTATCGATCGCGATATGTATGGTGTAGCGCAGAAACGTCATAGCGCCCAGCCCTATACTTACCCGTGTGTTTGCTTATATTTTCTTGGGCTAAACGACATGTATCGCCATGGCAACTGCTAGAAATCATCTCACCTAATGGTAAAAAAATAAATCTTCAAGTGAAGCTACAGCGCGCATGTTTGATTTGCACGCCTGCTAACGTTTGAACACCCTTCTTTATAGTGAATAATATACGAACGCAATCGCAAAAGAGAGAAGAAAATAAATAAATTATTTTATTTTACAAAATTAATTATTATTTTTTAAGACAGCCCTAGTATATAACACTACTTAAAAAAAAACAACAACAAAAAAAAAAACAAACAACAACAAAAAAAAAACGCAGGAATGTCTAACCGACTTACCCTCGTCTTAGTTTAAGATGGATGAGACACAGACACGAACGTACATTTCCACTCTTTGTTAAAGAACACGCATGAAAACAGGTGCGGAAATAGCCGGAATATTGTAATCAATAGATGCAAGTTCAATACCAACATTCGTAGCATGTATTTTTTTTTATATAGTGGGTGTATATACGGGGTTTTACAGTCAACACCATGGAGAGAAAACACTGTTTACATGCAGAAAACTCGCTGTCTCTTTAGCAAGAATTTCACTGCATCCTAAATGAAGGAGTAAATAAATAAATACATAGTTTGGGTTAAAAACGCATTTAAAAATGCATAAAGGGATTACTTCCAGACGACAATATAATGCACACACCTGTGATTTTACTCGACACACTTGGTTTGTATGGTAGTTGGATTGATTTTCAGCATTTCTCCAAAGTTCAAAGACATCCGATGACTAAACATTTTTAAGCTTTTAAAAAATTTAAGAAAAAAAAAAAAAAAACCGGCAAAAACTACAAGGCTCGTGTTTCTGTACTGTAGGATTGGCGTCTTGGATGTACCTGATAAGCTCTGATGAGCGACTGCACAGCCAGATGGTCCTCCACCAACTTCTCCACGTTGGGCTGAGCACCGACCAGAGACTGGGCCTGAGTCAGCTCGGCCAGGCCCATGCCCAGCGGAGGGGGACTCTGGTAGGCGGTGCCCGGGGGAGCCCCAGCATTAGCGTTCCTGAAGAAAATGTCCCAAGACTGGAAAGTTGGCAGAAAGAAAGAGAGAGAAGGAAGGATTTAGGACCAGGGAGATTCCATGTTCATCTTTGTAACTCTGTACTTTAAACTTTATTGTTTTAGAAGTCCTCAGCATTTGGGAATTTCCAGACAAGTCCAGTGTTTATTTTAAGCAACCTCTGCGTAAACGTGAATCAGATTTGCCTAATGAAAAGCCGGTCCCTTCGGATAGGCAACGACACGAGGCAGGAAAGCGGAATAAACTTTTCATAGCGGTTAACAGTGTGGTTCAATTGAACCTTGAACATTTGCAAACCATAGAAGCGTCATCCAATCGAAAACAAGACGGCGGTCATACTGGACATGGTGAGAGCTGGTGAAAATCCTGCGCGCAAACACAACCGCATAATGAAATCAGACTGAGAGTGCCGTGTTAAACGAGGAACGGAGCTCATATCTTTGCTTCATAAATTTTACGCCTAGTTCCCATTCCTCCTGCGAGGACGCATTGGGTTGTGGTCGACTTTCCATAAGCTTTACATTAGAACCGGTTTCTATATGACTGAAGTCAGATTTTCCACAGACCTCTGGAATGATTTTATTTCTGCAAACTGGGCTTCCTAAAACTGTACTTCCTCAAAATGTGCTACCGAAAAAACAGGCTCAGAAAAGGTGCCATGTAAAAAAAATTAAATTAATAAATAAAAAAAACTGCTGTCTTAAAACATGCTGCCGAAAACCACACTGATGCCTACAAATCCACGCGGTCTAAACATGCTCATAAAACATGCTGCCTAAAAAAAAAAGTTCTGCCAAGAAACCTGCTGCCACCAAAATGTGCTTGCATAAAATCTATGCTGTCATGAAACGGTGATGCCATGAATCTGTGCTGCCTACAAAAGAGTTCTACAATGATATTGAGCTGCCACCAAACTGTGCTGCCACTAAAAAGGTTCCACAATGAAATTGTGCTGCCTAATAACGGCGCTGCCACCAAACAGGTTCTACAATGAAATTGTGCTGCCTAATAACGGCGCTGCCACCAAACTGTGCTGCCACCAAAAAGGTTCTACAATGAAATTGTGCTGCCTTATTAATTTTTACTTCAGGGGTCTAATTTTATTTTACAATGAAATTGATCACTGCAAAAACTTTGAGAACTGCTGCCCTATACTAACTAACTCACATACATATTGTCGTGACGGATGGACATTTGACGCGCATGGCAGGCAAAACGCTCCTTTCCCGACTGCCGCACCGGCACGAAGCAGACAGCTTCGTACCGGACCCCATACCAACTGGAAGGGCGGAACTGCCAGAGCCACAGCGTCCGGTGATTAGAGAGTTAGACGGAAGAATTCCACCACTGCGACACCGGAAGGCTATAAAATGATGCCCTTCCGCAGATGCTGGTTTGAGTACCGACGCACCGACACTGCATGGGCGACGATGCCAGCGGCAGACTCGGCGCTCACACGGAACGACTGCACGGGAATCCCCGACACGCCCCGAAAGTGTCACTACGTCAGCCCTGCCTCCACTGGCTATCCAACAGGCAGCACACACCCACACTCTTCTAAGCCATTGACAGACTACGTGAGAACTGAATAAACGTAAAATTCTTCCCCCCTCATCCCCCAGTGTGCCGTGTCTCTATGCTCTGCCTTTCCCCCGGGCTTGCTTGCTTGCTTGCATACATCTAGTTACACATGTCAGCCTTGTAAGAACAGTAAAAAAGTAAAGACTGCAGATAATCAGCTGAAGGTGATCTGACTCCAACAAGGTGACCGTTCCACTACGTCCTTCGCCCCTAAGAACAGAACAGCGACCGAAAGGAAACGAGGCCGACGTCTGACGTCGTCTCCACTGAACTCCTCGCACACACCTCGCTTTAAGCATTTAAATATTAGCGCGCAAATTAATATGCAGTGCACGTGTAAAAGTATACTACAGGACGTTTACGCTGTCAGGAATAACCCGTGACCTCCGCTGAATAAACTCGTACGCCCCACGCACAGGCGTTCGTGTTCTTAATTTGATTAACACGGTGCTGACAGAGCAGAGGCAGAGATTGACCTTGGAATAATAATCACTGAAGTACGGACACGTCCTCTGGCGTTCTGTAACGCGACACCCACAGAGCCACACGCTGTACTCCACACACCACATGACCCGAGGGGTTATCCTGAAGCAGCGGTAATAAAACTATTACTGTGTACACAGCAGTACTACACGGATATACCACTCTGATAGTAGATCAGATCATGCTTAGATTCTGACCTTTTACCACCACGGACACCGTTATCTAGACTGTACACGCCGATAAATTGTGAGCCCATTTAATTACATTTTACAGTTTTAAAAAGAAATAAATCATGAGAATTAAGAATCAAATTCAAAGCAGAGCAGGCGATGTTACGATTATGTATCTTAAAAAATGTTTCAAAACGAGCCCCCACCCCCGATTTTAAATATTTCATACTTATACATATTTATACTAAAAAAAAAAAAAACCAAACACCTTTTATCTGTTAAATATATGGTCGAACATTCTTCTTCTTTTGAAAAGAATACTCTTAGAATACATTAAAGAGTATAAAACCGCTCCTGTTGATCTGGTTATCGCTAGTTAAAGCGTCCATGTGAGTAACAGGAAGTCTGCGGGAGATTTCCCTCAGCTTGAAGACGTTCCTTCACTGTCTATGTTCCGAGTGAATTTGGATAAAACCGTCCAGCAAATAAACGAACGCCAACAATGATGTCGGTTTACAGGAAGAAAAATAAATAACATAAAAAACAAAGAGCGAAATCCCCAACTAAGGTGCAGGTTTTTTGTGCCGTTTCATCGGGATGAAGAATTAAAGCAAATAAATAAATAAATAAATAAATAAAAATTTAAAAAAAAAAAAAAAAAAACCCACACCACAGCTTCTCTTCTTACAGAGCAGACACCACAGTCGAACCCTGATCTTCTCGGCCACGCTCCACAATGTTCTAGCGTGTGAGGTAAACTGTGCTTGCTTGCACTAACCCGCTTGCCAGCTCCAGCTCCAGCCGCTTGTTGTAAAGTGCGTCGTAGGACAGTTTAGTCAACGTAGCGTGCAGAGACGAGGAAACAGCACGGATCATTTAACCCCAACTAGACGCTCCACTGAGCGTGATGACGTGAATATCACACCGTGATTCTTGAAGGCATTGCGATGATGCACATCTACCAAAACATTTATAGATTTTTTTAAATAAACAAGCAAACATAACTAAATAAAACTTGTTTGCTTGATACAATATTTAACTTCTACAAAAACGTTCATTTTTCCTGTTTTTAGAAAAACTATCATTTTTATTTATTAACATTTTTAAAAATGAAAATTTTTTAACACGTAGATTCAGCTCCTTCCATTCAACTTGTAATTTTTTAAAAAATAAAATAAAAAAAAGATACATTACACGATATCTCAAAACGTCATCGTGACAATTTAACACAATATCGATCTTATGGGAGTGGCTTAAAATAAATAAATACATACACACAAATAAAAAGGGTCATTGTTTACGGACAAGCTCAGAAAGATAAGCAGGGGAGTATAAACACTGTCTCCGCGAGTGAATACGCTCCTGATCCTAAATATGCTAATCTGATCAGCTAGCAATCATTTTAGATATCTTATATATATATATATATATATATATCTTTCATTAAAACTTGGACATATGGATTGTTCGGGCAGGTGATGGAAATGTACCTGAATTAAAAAAAAAAAAAAAAACCAACCAACCACCCTTCTTTATAGATTTAGCAAGACATGTGGGAAACAGCTGTCTGGAACATCTGTAGCGAGCTAGGGCTAGCATGCTAAAGATAGTTGGTGAAGTTATCCTTAGCGAGCTGTCGGTTCATCTCAATCCTGCGTGTTGCATATTTATTCATTTCATACACAGTTCCAGGCCGTGTGTTAGGGGGGTAATAAGCGTACGTGCTGTTCAGGGACTTTCCCCTCACTGTTCTGAAGTAGAACTGCAAAAATGGTTGGTCCATATGAACAAAATTGTTCTTTTACAGCGTTAGAGTACACTATCGAAATTCTGATGCTTGCTCGGACACGCTGGAGGTGCGACTAGTGTCGGATCCAGACCGCTTTCTGAGACTCCCACGAAGGATGAAGCTCCCGTGAGTCCGCCTTTACGTCTGGCGAGTCCACCTATTTCTCATGATTACGAGTTTGTATCCTGCATCTCTGACTTTATTCCCTCGCACTTTAGACAGCCACTTGACGCAGTACCTGAAACGTGACTAACTTCAGGTAACGAGAGAGCGCCACCATCTGGCTTTCCTCGTCTTGACTAGCTGAGGAGTGTTCTTACTGTATTTAGCCCGTTTATATACAATGGTTGATGTTCTGTTGGGGCATTCTTTGTAACTTACTAAAGGTCAAGCAGACGTCTAAATTCGGAGGGAAAAACTGCAAGATTTTAAGCTGCAATTTTGGGATATAAAGTCGCAATTATCTTTTTTACATGTTTTCCCCCGGCCTGTGGTTGAAACGGACTTCCACACTTTTGCACCCGACTGGGACTCGAATCTTTCCGAACCCTGTCCTTCTGCCGCCCTAAATGACCTCAGCACAAGGACGTGACTTCAGCGTGACTGTTGAATCCACTACTGCTGTACATGAGTCACTTAGCGACCTCTCCTGCACTCTCATATAGGACGGCGATCAATCGCACAGAACACCACGGCAGTGCTGACCACAACTCATTCAAACAACGACCCGTGTATGGATGAACAGCGCTGAACGGCGCTATGCTAGGTGGAAAGTTTATTGACTCAGCATGTCGCACTTCACCTTTCCTCACAGCGACCGTTTCGCTTTCATTTACAACAACAACGTGATGAAAGGGATTTAACAGAAAAAGTGTCATCCTGAAAAACAAGACGAACAACCTTCGTTTATGTTTTTCTCTCTATAGACACAGACACAAGGACGTGCAAAGAGAACAAAGAATTTGTAATAAATTTACAGCTTTAAAACGGCTGATTGACGGTGGGATATTTTGCGACACACAAAGCTTATAGAGATTAGGAACGGTGCGATATGAACAAAATATGACATCACGTCACATTTACTCACATTTCTACGACCCATGAAAGGCATCAGGTTTCCCAACAAAAAACACTAATATTAACAATTTTAAAAGATTAAAAAAACCGTATAAAACTTCAACACATCAGCTGCTTCCAATCAGAATATATATGTTAAAAAAAATATATATATATAGTGGTGTGAAAAAGTGTTTGCCCCCTTCCTCATTTCCTGTTCCTTTGCATGTTTGTCACACTTACGTGTTTCGGAACATCAAACCAATTTAAACAATAGTCAAGGACAACACAAGTAAACACAAAATGCAATTTGTAAATGAAGGTGTTTATTATTAAAGGTGAAAAAAAATCCAAACCATCATGGCCCTGTGTGAAAAAGTGATTGCCCCCCTGGTTATTAAAACATACTATAACTGTGGTTGTCCACACCTGAGTTCAATTTCTCTAGCCACACCCAGGCCTGATTATTGCCACACCTGTTCACAATCAAGGCATCACTTAAATAGGAGCTGCTTGACACAGTAAGGTCCACCAGAAGATCCTTAAAGCTACACATCATGCCGAGACCCAAAGAAATTCAGGAACAATTGAGAAAGAAAGTAATTGAGATCTATCAGTCTGGAAAGGGTTATAAAGCCATTTCCAAAGCTTTGGGAATCCAGCGAACCACAGTGAGAGCCATTATCCACAAATGGCGAAGACATGGAACAGTGGTGAACCTTCCCAGGAGTGGCGCCCGCCCAAAATTACCCCCAAAAGCGCAGCGACGACTCATCCAAGAGGTCACAAAAGACCCCACAACAACGTCCAAAGAACTGCAGGCCTCACTTGCCTCAGTTAAGGTCAGCGTTCATGCCTCCACCATCAAGGAAAAGACTGGGCAAAAATGGCCTGCATGGCAAAGTTCCAAGGAGAAAACCACTGCTGAGCAAAAAGAACATCAAAGCTCGTCTCAATTTCTCCACAACACATCTTGATGATCCCCAAGACTTTTGGGACAACATTCTGTGGACCGATGAGACAAAAGTGGAACTCTTTGGAAGGTGTGTGTCCAAGTATATCTGGCGTAGAAGGAACACTGCATTTCATAAAAGAACATTATACCAACAGTAAAATATGGTGGTGTGTGTGTGTGGTGGTGCGGGGCTGTTTTGCTGCTTCAGGACCTGGAAGACTTGCCGTATAAAAGGAACTATGAATTCTGCTGTTACCAAGAGATCCTGAAGGAGAATGTCCAGACCATCTGTTCGTGTACTCAAGCTGAAACGAACTTGGGTTCTGCAGCAGGACAATGATCCTAAACACACCAGCAAGTCCACCACCGAATGGCTGAAGAAAAACAAAATGAAGACTTTGGAGTGGCCTAGCCAAAGTCCTGACCTGAATCCTATTGAGATGTTGTGGTATGACCTTAAAAGGCCGTTCATGCTCAAAAACCCTCTAATGTAACTGAATTAGGACAATTCTGCAAAGATGAGTGGGCCAAAATTCCTCCAGGACGCTGTAAAAGCCTCATTGCACGTTATCGCAAACGCTTGGTTGCAGTTGTTGCTGCTAAGGGTGGCCCAACCAGTTATTAGGTTTAGGGGCAATCACTTTTTCACACAGGGCCATGATGGTTTGGATTTTTTTTCACCTTTAATAATAAACACCTTCATTTACAAATTGCATTTTGTGTTTACTTGTGTTGTCCTTGACTATTGTTTAAATTGGTTTGATGTTCCGAAACACTTAAGTGTGCCAAACATGCAAAGGAACAGGAAATGAGGAAGGGGGCAAACACTTTTTCACACCACTGTATACACACACACACAATTTGTAACAAAAAGGCATCATGATATCTCGGATAATATATTATTAACCCGATTTGGCCAGGACTAACAGAGACGCCGGTTGGGTCCCGTCCTCAGCTTCTCGTTCCTCTTCCTCTTACCTTGTGCACGCTCTTGGGGTTCTCCAGCCAGGCGTAGTACATCTCCTCTACATAGTTCGAGCTTGTGCCGTTCAGAAACGGCTCTGCGGCCACCGGCGCGGTGTAGCGCCTGATTGGCTGAAACGTCCTGAATGTGGCCGCGGGCCTCTGCTGTGTCAGGGTCTTAGCGGTCTGTGAGGCCGTGATCGGCCGAAGCCGCGCCGCACAAGTCCTTAAGCGGTGCATCGCAGTCCGATAAAAAAAAGAGAGACCGAGCGCTCACGCTCAAACAGCAGCGCGTGTTCCCCGGGTGTTCCAGCTGCCAGCACAGAACAACGTCACCACGTCACCTCCCGGATCCCCAGACGCAAGTCTTTCAGACGGATTTCTCTTTCCGGTTCCACGGGCCAACAGTGAGATCAGACAGGTTTTCTTTCCAGGCCTGAAAAAGATTTTTTAAAATACCATTTACATTTTTTTAAATAAAAATAAGAGTACAAGGAGGCAGTAAGCAAAATTCTCTATTGTATGAACTACTGATCGATTAAAGGTGCAGTCTGTAACTTTAAGAAGTGTTTTTAAACCTCTAATAATGACAATTTTAAAGCTATCGTAAAAAATAAAATTAAAAAAATCTTATTCACAATCTTGGGAGTTTTGCTTATTTGAAGCTTGTTTACATTTTTCAGGGCCAGAAATGAGCCAGCACAAAGAGCACTGCTCAGTGACATGTCCAAACCAAACAGCTCTGTGGGGATGGGTGGGGTTCAAGAAAAGGGATTAAATCATAAGATTGTGAAGTTTGTCTTTTTTTTTCCTCCCCTTTTTAAAATTGCCCGAAACAAAAAAGCAGCACACCAACTGCTCCTTTAAAGGATCTCAGCTAACACACGGACGTGTAAAGTCCGGCTGTAGACACACGCGAGACAGATCTAAAGGGCAATATGGCTGCCTCTGTAATCACACGGAAGGTCAGAGAGCTTGAGCGCTTCGAAACACTCACGTGTAAAGCTCTTCATTCAAAAGTTTTCCGCTATGGGAAAGTCGAGAGAAGGAAGCGATACAGAGAGGGAGAGAGAGAGAGGGAGAGAGACACGCCAGACATTAAAATGCAATTTTAAACGGACAAAAATAAAGAAAACTGAGAAATAAATATATGACGCAGTAGAGGTACTTTTACCAGCTCCAGGGTGACAATGGGCTTCGTAACACCGCACAACAAGTGTTTGAGTCATACTCTGATCTCTAGGGAAACACCATTCCCAGTCCACCCCCAAGTCACCCCCCACCCCCGCAGATTCTCTGAATACAAGTCAACTCAGTAGCCATACACACTCGGAAGTAAAAGAACCGAGAGGTCCTCATCGCTGGATCTTTTTTACCTTTATTATACTCTTGTAAAGTTTTTGTGATGACTTTTAATTAACTTTTAGACTAAAGCTTTTTTGTTTCTTAAAAAAAGAAAAGAAAAAAAGTGGACATTAAAGTCAGAATTATGCACCGTAGATCACTTTTAAAGCTGAACCACACACACTAAAAATAAATAAATAAATAAATAAATAAAAAGGACAAAAACCACGTCCCCTTGATGGTTCCTTAATTTCCGAGCACGTACGACTTTCTGCAAACTCTTTCTACCTGAAAATCTCTCGGACCTTATGTCAGATCTGATCTTCGCTCTTAACCCACATATAAACCACCGTAAGATACTCAAACCAGTTGTTTTATACACTCACACCCATTAATACACATTTTAGACTTATTTATTTACTGATATTTACAAAATTAAGCCTTTGAGGTCCATAGTAGTCTTGTGTCTGGGGTTTTTGTCTTGTTCTCATGGAGGTTTCTCATTTAGTGTCTTCGACTCTGGTGTCTGGATGAGTGTTTTAAAAATGAAAAAGGGATTTATAATTATTATTTTTAAAGACGCTACACATGTTTCACAAGCTCCATTAAAACAGTCCTCCATTCACTGAAGTCTGTACCTCCAGCACCATGTTCACTTATAAAACCCCCTAAACGTCGTCCAGGAAGCATCCTGCAATCTTTTTCCAGTCGGCAATGTTGTAAAAGTAATGATTAATAAATCATAAACATCTTTCCATCCGCTACTGTGACCGGTCCACACCTTCATGTTTTGACCTTGTATATTCACTCGAACGATAAGGCTGTTCCGAGAGCGCTCATTGGTCACCTCAATATAAACCCCTCCCATCAGGCAGCTCGTCGGGTACTCCTGAGTGGCTACACGTCATGTCAATCAAGCAGTTTGTCCTTTCATTAAACATGGGAGGGGGGGGCTCGCGGAAAATGCTAGCGACTCCGCTAAGCTAAAGCAACTCCTAACGTTAACCCGAGTCTGTGTGTTGGTCCTAATGTCAACCTTATGCGCAATTTAATGTCGGAATGTTGTAAAGAGCATTAGTCAAGTGTTTGTTTGTTTTTTGTCGTTGTAAAAAAACAACAACGCGCAAACGACACCCGCGGGCATGTGGCATATTTGCTAACTAGCGATGTGATCTGATCCTGCGGCTGTGTCCTAATACGCACTACATTCCCTACACAAGTGCACTTCAGTAAGCATGAAACAGCGGTATATGTAGTGCACTACATGTTTAATCCGGAGCCGTTTGGGACGGAGCCGGTGGAACGCTGCCGTGTAGCTAATTCTGGTGGATTATTCAAAACCACGCCGCTGCAGTTTGATAACGGGAACCATTTCCTTCAAGAATAAAGTGTAGTAAACATGCATTGTGTGATTTATTTTGATTGAAATAAACTCCCAAGTCTCCAACGAAGCACGCGCTGTTCGATGTGTAAACGATTTATTATTATTATTATTAAACTAATCATATCAACCACACCCGAAACACGACTTACTTGTGTCCGAGTTTCCGGTAGAGCAGAATTCTTTTGCACACTCGTGTTTTAAATGTAATCAGATTAATAGTAAAAATCCCCCTTCCGGCGTCCTCATGCCCTTTGCGTCTCTCCGGCTAGAGGGAAAATAAAAAAAAACACACAACCAAGTCCCGGGAACCGGAAGTAGAAATCTCGAGCCCGGTGACGCCACGTGCCGGCTGACGTCACGGTGTGACTTTCCCGCGATACGTTGCCTACGTCAGTTCTGCCAAATCTCTGAGTAAACAACGCCTGTGCTCCACTGCAGCTCAGCTCACAGCCCGTGTTCAGATTTTTATCTTAGTATCAGATCAGTCTAGGGTGAGGTGTTCCTGGGATTGGCTCTGGTCGTTATGAGAGAAATACATCTCGTCGTTATGAGAAAATAAAACGTTATTATGAAAAAAAAGAAGACAAAAAAAACTCATGATGATAAAAAAAAAAACACATTATGTGAAAACATCTTGTAAATATGGGGGGAAAAAATCTCAAACTCTTACGAGAAAAACATCGCTATTATGAGAAAATAAAATTATTATGAGAAAAACAAATACGTCGTTATGAGAAACAGTTAAGATAAACAAATACGTCGTTACGAGAAATATACCATCATGACAAAAGCGTCACGTTATTATGCAAGGAATAAAACGTGATGTAGCTGGACCTCATCATGTTATCAGGTTTCTACTATAGAGCTTTAATAACCATTATGGTTGATCAAGAGCAAGGTATGGACATTGGACAACAAACTTGTTGGGAGGATATGCAAGTGAATGTACCATTAACGGTTAAAAACAAAACTGGAATTGACGTTAGCCTAGCCTACTTTGTGGGTGTGCAACTATCAAAAGTTAATTGACATTCTTAAGGACAAACCAAGCCATGGAATGATGCCTTCTATACTAAGCTAAGGTTCCCTATTATTTAGGGACCTAGTTCCTTACTGTCTGAAAAAAAAGCTTGTATATTCTGCTGCATTTTTATCAACAAACTTGCGTTGAATATGGGCGCAACCAAGTGTACAATTGGGGGGGGGGGCACACACCTATTTTCCTTAAACGTAAATATATTAAAAAGGAAGAGACATAAATAAAAAGAAGAGATGAAGAAAAGACAGATCCATTGGCAGGGTTCATTAAAGGGGGACATATAGAAAATATTTTGTATTGTATATTGGGGGGGACAGATTGGTATTTCTTCAACATTTGGGGGGGGGGGGCACCCTCCAGAGAATTATGTGGTTACGCCCATGCGTTTGATTAAAGAACTCTTTAAAGATCTCTCTCTAAAAACAACACAAAGTCGAAATAATAATAATAATAATAATAATACTACTACTACTACTCCGGACGTTATTGATTTCTAATTCAACTCCCAGACAGCAGGAGGCTCTGAAATGACTAAATAAACCACACACACGTTATAAGAGTTTGTATAGAAACATGACAGTAATATTTATTTCCATATGCAACGATACTGAAATCTCCAGGAACACCATCACAAGCAACCCGGAGAGTCTTCGAGCTCGTTCTTGATTTGTGAAAACACTGCAGTAATTCTCTCACGAGTTGCCGTCCACGTACAGTAATAACAGAAGAGTTTGCACTTTTTCTTTTTTCTTTCGGTTTCTTTTTTTTTTTTGGGTCAAAGTGCAACATAGTAGCTCGAATAGCGCTTAGAGGAGCTGGAAGAATCGGGAACGCAGTGCAATCAGACCGATGTGATAAAGAAAGAAAAAGAGACGTAGGAAAAATCCGTTCGAAAGAGATTATTAAATCATTCAGTCCGATCACAACGCTGTCGTTTAGGCTTCCATACACGCGCGTCGGACTAACACAGACGCTCAGTGTTATTACAGACCGTATGGCACTTTGCATGCACGCGCGCACACACACACACACGTTCACAGAGTCAGACTGACACAGTTACGTGTGTGTGTGTGCGATTTGAACATCGAGAGCATATTGCATTGTAGGATCTGAGCAGGGGTTTGCGCTCTCCGCTTCACGTAGCCCTTTAACGATGACTCAAATAAGGCTTCAAGTTTGTGAAATAAAACCCCGACAATATTTCACACCACAATGCAACCGTTTCAATTTTATTCGTTTTTTAAAAAATGACAGAAATATTCATACGAGCGCTTTTAGGAGATTTATCTGCTCCGGTCGATTTCAAAAATCAAAAATAATTGTTCGACAAAAGAAGTAAAATCAACGTGACAACGACGACGACGACACAAAAAACAAACCGTAAAGTTCACCGAGTTCGTTTATATTGCAGTATTGAACTTTGACCTTTCACTTTGGAAAGCAACGTGGCATCTGAGAATCTGGAAGAGGAATCGGTTTGAATGTAGCTCGAATGAAGACATAAAATTGGTGTTGTTATAAAAAAAATAAAATAATAATAATTCAAATGGCCTGTCGTTTTTGTTTCAGTGGTATATTGCATATATATAAAATGATTATTTTTCTTTTTTAATTTAATATTTATAAATTCTCTTAGGACGTCACAATTCGAGAAATGATTACAAACCGAACTATTTATGATGGTTTATTGTTAAAGGTATTTCCTGTTTTTCAAATGATGTTAAACGATTGTTAATTAGAAATAATATATATTTTTTTCTTTTTCTTTTTTTTTTTTTTTTTTAAAAAACCCCCCCAGCATTTATCCATCCTATGTAAAAGCCTGATGATGCAGAACCTGAAAGAAATCGGATTTCACGATTGCTGCGGTCTGCACCAACCGGTCATATTCGACACCAAATATATATAATTAATAAAAAATAATAATAAAATAATAAAAAAAAAGCTTAGCAAATCAGGAAGCTTGACATGATTACATTGTTTGTGCACTAAATATACTGAAGTGCAATCAACTGCAGTGGTTCTGGTCCTTTACATTCCATAATAGTAACAGACATGATCATATACGAGAGATTCCGCTTGCTGCTGTAGGAATCTTAAATCAGGAACATCGGGCCCATCTGACTGGCTAAGGCTCTCTGGTCCCGCCTTTTCAGTATGATGATATTGCAGGAGGAGGTTGGTCTGGGTGCAGAAGCCACGGCTGAATCCGAACAGCTCCCGTATTTGCTGTATAGTGCACTAAACGGGGCGATTTTCCTATTTTTAACGTCGTACTCAGTGCTCTGTTCTGGGTGCGTCAGATTCAGCCCATGTCTTTAGCGTAGCAGCTGTTTGATTGACAGGTGACAAGTGGTCACGGTGGGAAGCGTACGGTCCTGCAGGGTCACTCAAGTCCTCACACGTGCACACACACACACACACACACACACACACACACACACACGTACACACACCTGTCCTGGATGTGCGATGCGTGTGTTATACAGGGGGAGGAGGGGCGGGTCTCTGAGGCAGGAGCTGACTGGCAGGAGGAGGGGGTCTGTTTGGAGAGACGGACACAGAGACAGAGAGGTAGAAAGACATGAGCGCTACATCCGTGTGCCTAAACGCAACTGTGGACGATTCCACATGTATTTCGGATTGAAGTGAGGGTTTGTGCGGTTACCGTGTAAACGCTGGGCGTGGCGGTCTGGAGGCGTACGCCGGCGCTGATGCAGAGGTCTTACTCGTGTGAACCACCTGCACGGAGATGAAACGTAGCACACACACACACACACACACACAACACACACAGATTGAACATAACGTGTGTGACTGATAATTAAAAAAAATTTAACCCTAACCCTAAGTAAAGCAGTCAGCAGAAAGAGGAGATTCCAGCAGAAGCTGAGCATAATGACAGGAAGAACTGAAGCACACACACACACACACACACACCTGAAATGCATGTACTGAACTGTCAGTGTCATTTTGTAATCAATATACATGATGTATTGATGATACTGCAGTACTTATATATATATATATATATATATACACACACATACACACTCTGTATATTATTGTTTAGGTCATGTGATTCATGCCATATTCAGTTTATATGATTTTAGAAACTTATATGTTCTATATATATATGTTTGGAAAGACTTTTATAGAAATGAGCATTTCTTACAAATTAGTCTGGGCGTCATGACGATATAATATCCGTATCGTGATTACAAACTCAGTCACGGTAGGCTTTTCCGATCTCGTGAACACGTCTCATGACATCATCTTTCTTTTGAATGTTTCTTTAAAAACGTTGCTGTTGTTTTTAAACGATTACAAACTGACTTGCTCAAGATATGTTAATGTGGAACTGTAACTAAAAACAAACAAAAACAATTCGTTTAACTTTAATGCGCAAGTTATTCATATTATTGCAATCCTTTATTAGAAGCTATCAAACAAATTCTGTCATAAAAATGAATTCATTACAAATGAAACATCGTTAAAAACAATTCCGGCTTATTATTTAAAACATTAAAAGTTTCATAATTGAAAAAAAAATGAAAGAAATAAACATTTTAAAATACACTACCGGTCAAAAGTTTAGAGATGATAATATCCGCTTCGGCATCAGAGCATCACACATGCACGGACTAAGGGTTAACTACAGTACATTAGGGGGTAAGTATAAAAAAAAAAAAACGAAAAATAGCAGTTAGTTCTGCTATAAATAAAAACAATCAATCAATCAATCAATCAATCACGCAGCTGATTACATGCTTAGGCTTTAACCTATGTAGCGTAGTGGAGATGAAGCAACCATCAGAAACGTTTCCCCTTAGGAAAGAAGTTCAAATCCTGGAGGAGAAGCCATGCTCGAGTCAAGCTTAAACAGGCGTAGCGTTATTATACTGTAGCAGCACCACAAAACACCTTTCCACAGGGGACAGGATCTAGACGTTCCTGAGACCTGATCAGAAAGGTTTTGCGGTTGAGGAGAAGACAGGCGCAGAGGAGAGGAGGAATAAGCAGCGACGAGCTCGTCCCGCGGAACCAGTTCAAAGCCTGACTGATTTA